>CM042091.1:13415664-13940664 GCA_023512835.1 Taxillus chinensis
AGGTATCTTGACTTCGTCGTCCCTGCACCCTTTTCGGCTACACCGGCTTCGTCGTTCTTCATCTAAAGCATCACCGACTTCGGCTAATCCATGTTGATGTCGAAGACTTGCTTGGTGATGTTCCTTTCAACCTTGATGACTTGATTTCCTTGCTAACTAACGCTCTACGAACTAGTTTTCATTGCTATCATTTCTCCAACAAACGTGTTACTCTTACGACAAGCTTATCCAGGCAAGCAACCACTCCTTCCCTTTGCTACAAAAATGTTTTCCCTTGTCAAGATCTTGTTTACCTTTCTTGTTATTTTTGTAACGTTTTTATTTTTCATGGACGAAGTGTTTAGTCCAATTTTCATACCGTTTCTTATGACAATCTATCTATTTTATATTATCGCAATGTTGGTGTAATTTTCTTTATGTAATATTTCCTTATAAATAAAAATAATTTGTGTTTGTGTGTGATATACACTACAAGTATTTTATTTTATAGCGTGTCGAGTGACGTACCTTTCACAAGTGTGTTGTCCTAAAATAACATTGAAGACTTGATAACATACCTTTCACCATGTCATTTACTAGATTTCTCCATGTCTGCCTTCTTTTGAGATATATACACAAAATACCCGTTAGTCCATCAATAAACGAAATATAATTTCCTAACAAAAATCTCATGCATTTACTCAAAGTTTTATTGATTTTGATTTCTTGTAGCGTGCTATGCTTTATTCTATCTTTTCTAAATTATCATTCTAAGACCTTTAACTTATGTATCACACTTCATATTTCTAAGACTCAGTCTCTAACCTATACTAAACCATCGCTCGATACCAACCGTAACGCCCCCAAATTTGAAACCTCCAAACCGGGTGCGTTAGCGGAAATTAAATATACAAATTTTATATCAATTTCAAACTATTACTTATTTAATCAAACAAACCATTTATTATTATAAATTTCAATCCAAGATCTTTAAGGTTTAGGGGTTTAGAGACTAAGTATCCATAACCCATTATTACATAACAAAGCATACGAGCAAATAACTTAATAAATCTTTAAAATTTCACACAACTTTATTTCCAAGCACTTCTCGACTCTTTATCCTAGTTTCTCCATCCCTTAATTACCTGGGGTTGGAAAAGAAATCATAAAAAAAAGGGTGAGCTCAAATAGCCCAGTAAGGGTAAACATAAGTAGGTAAGGAAAATCATGAAGATATCGAACATATGAAATACCATATAACATTTGCACATCATACATGATCAACATTTCACAAGGAAATCATAACATGGAAGATTATGTTTAGACATAGTATCATAACATCATAACCTAGGTTAACTACCCAGATACCGTATCATAACATAACATATTATCACTTGGATTGACACTCTCCAGTGATGTTCTTTACCCAATGCATTGGAGGTCTTTCTTGGAACCACCCATCATAAACTTACTTTGTCCAAACATAAGAGGTTATAACAACTTTAACATACATAACATGAGGCATCACATAGCACTAAATTTCAATAAAACATTTAAAGTTAACAAGGATAACCACGAATATCAAAATGGTTATCTACCCCAATCAATAGCATAGATTACCAAGAGAGAGATTAAAAAGAGATAATCTAATCTTTTCAACAATAAAATGGAATTAGAAGAATAAGAAACATAAAACTCTTACAATAATAATTCCAAATAAAACAAGATAAAGAGGAAGAGAAAGGTCCTATAATAATGAAATATAGATTATAATGAAAAAGAAAAAGGGGATGAGAAAAATCCTTACGAAATATAGTATAATGAAAAAGAGGGGATAAGAAAACCCTTACGAAATATAGACTATAATGAAAAAGAAAAAAGGGATGAGAAAAACCCTTACAATCGCTTGTCGTTCTCCGTGTTCTAAACCTTAAAAAATATCAAAACACTAAATTAGTATTAATGCTTGAAAAGTTCAATATCACACATATCTCCTTTTATATATATATATATATATTTATATACATACTTTAACTTATATCTTTTAATAGGCATACCGTGCTTGTGGGGTTGAATATTAATTTGGGTTCCCACTTCTATTGTTGTTCCATATCCTATTTCGATCCCATGCATCATAAGCCTTGAGTTGTGCACTAACTAGGTTATATGCCTTGAGAGTTTTTGAATAAGATTTACTTCTTGTATTGGGTGAACGGAAAAGACGTTCGATAACCTTATTTTTCCTACGTGTCTTCCACCTTAACTATGAGGGGATATTAGACACGGGTCTAAAGGGACGATCGGGAGGAGATAAGGATGGGGATAGGCTGTGAGGTTGAAGCATTAACAATTGGGGTTGCGAAGAAGAAGGGCGATTGTCGGGGGAATTCATTTTGGAAGTCGTTCCTTACGATCTTTCGCTATCTAGAACCTTAAAAATAAAAATAAAAAACATAAGTTAATATTCTCATCTTTTCACTTGAATTATAGAATGACAATATATGCTATGATAAAATACTATAATTTAAAATCATTACACATGTATATATAAATATATATGAGGTGGCAAGGCCAACCATGTATGTATATATACGAGGTGGTACAACCAATCATATAAATAACATATGTAAGGTGGTAAAGCCAACCATGAATATAGTATATATGAGGTGGTAAAACCAACCATATAGATCTACATAATAAATAAGAAGTAACTTCAAAATTTCAAAATCTTAAGTATTACCTTTCGTAGAACTTCGATGCTTGGTAAGTACCAAAAGCAAAAGAGGATTTGAGTAGAGTAATTGGGGTGTTAAGAGGGCTTAAGGGAGTGTTTTGAGAGGGAATTTCGTGATGTGGCTTGAGGGATTTGTGCATTAAAAGGAGAGGCAAGACACTCCTTATATAGGCAAGGATGGTAGGTGTAATAGTGTGAAAAATAGTGTACAAATTTGACTTTGGCATTAAATTAAATTATTTAAAATATATATAATACTTTATTTTCTTCATATTATCTCTTATTAAAAACATGGTTATCTCCTCCTACCATTAAAAAAATGTTTTAAGACTTTTAAACCTAGAAGGTTCCTTTGGCATCAAAAGTCCACATTGGTGTACTCCCTACTAATTCAATTATAACGTTTTTAATTTTGTAGTTTTTGACAAATGGCCAATTGTATTGCATTAATAACTCAAATATCTACAAATGGGTATCAATTTTATAATTTTTAAATATGTATAACAAAAGTTATTGAATTTTAAAGTCATACTAAAATGTTTACCCGTTCATACTGAACCTATGTGTAGTATTTTAAATTCTAGAATTGATTGGCTTCATATTAAATTCTAAAATTTCTACAAGTTTTAGCTAAGTCATAAATCAACAAATGGGCTTTGGTTTCATGTCAATTGGATCTGTATAATTCAAGTTATGGATTTTTTGAATGGGACCTCGAGAATCTGCCTCATTCAAATTTTTGGGCCTTACCTATGTTTTATACTTTTGGTAAAGTTAAGGCTTGTAATACTTACTTACACATAGTAATTTGGCTTAAGAAACTAAATGATATAATATATAGCATCTAAACTTTTTATGACATATAAGAAATTATTTTATTATTTTTTTTTATAACGTATTTATTATTTACACGGATAAAATAATATAATTGCATAATCAATAAACAATAAAGTAAGATAACATTATAGCATAAAATATTATAATCCTAAACATAAACATTAATATCATATTCTATGGCCTTCGTAAAATTTCTTGAATTATATTAGCGTATGTGCGTAGGACGTGTTGTGCTTCTAGGTAGGAGCGCACAACCCTTCGGCTAACATTGTCGTGGTTGTCGCACGAATAACCTCAAACTTCTCCCTGTGTCTCGTCGCATTATATTGCAGCCATTGGACACGAGCATTTAGCTCATCTATAGCAAAGCATAGCTTTGTAACTTCAAGTCGTATTGCTCGCCGATCTTCATCACGTACACTATTCTCGGATAAGCGTGCTTGAGAACTTGATGCCATAACTCTTATTATTCTTCTTCTTACTTCTACACTCTCTTATAAATAAAATCTCATACTCATACCTATTTATGGAAGTCCAAACGGATATTATTTATAACGGATGGATACTATTCATAACGGCTACTTATCACATGCTATTTGAATGACTGTATTGGGTGCTTATTTTTATCGTGATAATATATAAAATATCCTTTCTAACTATTGTTAACAATAACATTATTATTATTTTATTATTATTACTCTTTAAGTAAGAACTTAAATAGCTAAAAATTTTGCGGGTCTTACAAGCGGCCTACAAGATGGCACCGACGGAGCTTAGAGAGCTCAACAGGCATGTGGATGATCTGTTGGAGAGAGGCTTTATCAGGCGGAGTAGCTCTCCATGGGGTGCTCTAGTGTTGTTCGCTAAGAAGGCGGATGGTTCGCTCGTCGTGTATAAACTACCAGGGTTGAACCCGATGACCGTGAAGAATAGGTATTCATTACTGAGGATCGACGATCTACTCGATCGGTTTAATTTGAGGTGGTTTTTCAAGATAGACTTGAGGTTTGGATACCATCAGTTGAAGGTTAGGGAGGCCGATATCCCTAAGAGCGCATTTAGTTATCGTTATGGGCATTACGAGTGGCTCGTGATGCCGTTTGGGCTCATAAATGCTCCAACAGTGTTTATGGGATTGATGAATCAAGTGTTTACTCTATATTTAGATATGTTCGTTATGGTGTTCATCAACGATATTTTAATCTATTTAGTGACCGAGAGGGAGCACAAAGAGTATTGGGGGTTGTGTTGCAGACCTTGTGAGGAGCACCCGTTGTACGCAAAGTTGATGAAATGTGACTTTGGGTTACAACAGGTGAACTTCTTGGGGCAAGTGGTATCTTTGGAGGCTATCAAAGTGGATCCTGAGAAGATCGAGGCAGTTATATCGTGGAAGAGACCCATGAATGTGTTTGCGGCTCATAGCTTCCTTGGTTTAGCATGTTACTATCGGAGGTTCATAGAGGAATTTTTCAAGTTGGCAGCTCCTATGATGCACTTGACCAGGAAGGGAGTTCATTTTGTTTGGTTTGATGCATGTAAGAGTGCTTTTATGGAGTTGAAGACACGATTGACCTCAGCATCTATTTTGATTCTTCCCCAGGAGGGTGTGACTTTCGAGGTGTATTATGATGCTTCTCGGGTGGGGCTTGGTTGTGTGTTGATGCAGACTCGGCAGGTGATTGCTTATGGGTCTAGGCAGTTAAGGCCACATGAGCAGAACTATCCCACGCATGATTTGGAGTTGGTTGTGGCAGCATTATGTCTTTGGGGAGAAATTTATGGTGTATACAGACCATAAGAGCTTACAAGATATACTTTTTCTCGAAGAGACTCGAACCTTAGCGAGAGGTGGTGTGGAGTACATGTAGTAGTTTTAGCTTGATATGATGTATACCCCTAGTAAGGATAATGTGGTGGCGAGATGCTCGAGTAGGAAGAGCAACGCCTTGGTTGCCCATTATGCCATTAAGTAATGGGAAATGATGGGTCGGTTAGCGACGATGAGGTTGCAGATGGTAACCGATGATGGGCGAGGATTGCTTAGGATTGTCATAAGGTCCCAGGAGCATGGCACAGATCATAGAGGATCAGTGGGGGACATTGACTATGAGGTTATCGGGGACAAGATTCGATTGAGCGGACATCTTCGATTGGATTTGAAGATGCGAGCATGTATTGGGGTATAGAGGTAGGCCATGGTTCTCACATCTCTTCGGGGAGGAGGTTCTTCGGGAATTTCACCGGTCAAGGTTAGTAGTACATCTTGGTGGGACCAAGATATACCATGCAATGAGAAGGCAAGATTGGTGGTCGGGCCTAAAGAAGGCCGCTGATTACGTGAGGAGGTGTTTGACCTGTTAGCGAGGTCAAGGTAGAGCACCGAGATCACTGGTGGGTTGCGGTCATTCTTAGTGCCGAGTAGAAATAGGACCACGTGACCATGGATTTTATCACTGGACTTCCACGTTCCAGGGGACACAACACTATATGGGTTATTGTGGATCGGTTGACCAAATCGGTGCATTTTATTCTAATTCGGGAGACAAACCCAGAGAGAACTTTGGGACAAAGGTATCTTGATGTTATTGTGTGGTTACATGGAGTCCCTTTGTCTATTGTCTCTAATCGGGATGCTAGGTTCACCTCTTAGTTTTGGAGACAATTGCAGCGGGCATTGGGTACCAGGGTGAACTGAAAGACGGCTTTTCATCCGCAGACGGATGGTCAGTTTGAGCGTACGATTCAGATGCTCAAAGATATGTTGCGTGCCTATGTCCTAGATTTTGGAGGTTATTGAGAGACTCACCTTCCTTTGGTGGAATTTTCTTACAATAACAATTATCAGGCCACGATTGGAATGACTCTTATTGGTCCCGGAGAGCCTAGAGGAGGGTGAATATGCTCTTTAAAATTCTTTTCTCACTCTTTTAGCACAACACTAAATCTGGTTAAGAGATAGAATCAATACGAAAGATAACCAGATAGTGAAAGTATTTTGTTTTATTATCTGAAGCTAATTACAACAAAATGAACAATGAATAAAGCTGATTACAATAGCACTTTATTTTACGATTACACACACATACACCGGCTAATTAATCTCTATAAGCTCTTGTACATGTACGTGCACCTATGAAAACATACAAAGTTTAGTATTTATAGACATCCCTTGGAGACAATCTTGGACCGCATTTTCCGAGTACCTGTGTAGCATTGAAGTTCTTCTCGGAAAATGCTTCTGCTAGGCTTTCTGTGGATATGGAGCTTGAAATATTGGAACTATGAACATATTAACTTTTTTGCGTGATCCCAATTGTGTTTAAGGCTTTGTCCACATCTTAGTGTGTTCCACGTGTAAGTTAATTTAAATATTCAATGAGTCTATCTTACATTAGAACACAAACAGTGATGACTTGAATGTGGCTCGGATAAGTTGAAACGATGTCTTTTTAGTCCGTTGTAAGGTTCCTTACTTTGTGTCAATGAAACTCGGATCCTTACTCCGTGTCGGTGGTTGCTTACTCCGTGTCGGTTTGATCTTTGAATCCTTATTACGTGTCGGCGTTTCCTTATTCCATATAAACGAAAGGTTCGGAGGGCTTACTCCATGTTAGTGCTTCCTTACTCCGCCTGGAGTTCCTTATCTGCAGTATGAGTAAAAGGATCGGACTCCTTACTACGTATCGGGATGTCCTTACTCCGCTTGAGTGAAGGTTTAGATTCCTTACTCCGTATCTGCATGTCCTTACTCCATGCAAGCAAAGGACTCGGGTCCTTACTCCGTACAAGTCATTCCTTACTCCGCTTGAATGAAAGACTCGGACTTCTTAGTTCGCGTCTTCTTTTCCTTAGTCCACGTGAGTAAATGACTTAGTTTCTTTCTCCGCAATATCTTTTACTCCGTGCGAGTTGTACATTCAGAATTTATTACAGATCTTAACTTAGTCCGTTTGGTGTAAGACATGGATTTCTTAGTCCATATCTTTTTGTGTTTAGTCCGCACAAATGATCCTTACTCCGTATGAGGACTTGGTTATTTACCAAGTGCTTGTTGACATCACATTGATCCGGATTAGGATTATGTATCCTGTCCTTAGCTTTGCTCTCACGAGTGTAGATCCGATTTAGAGTTTTATCTTCGCGACAACTTAGAGTAAACATAAAAGATCTTAAATCAAATTACATAGGGTTTTATTTGCATCATTCAAATTCAAGAGTTTGATCCAATAATCTCCCTCAATATGGATATGTCAAACCCTTTGTAATACGATCTGGTTAGTAAAACATCAGAGTTATACATAGAGATAAGGATTGAAACATTTCCACTTAAAAACAACAACAAAGGTATATTAATGGCCTTAGTACAATTTCATTACTTTGGAGGTAAAAGCTTATTATACTTGAAAATAGTAGTTCTTTGCTTTCTCCTAAAGCTCCATGCTTTGTTCTTTAGTCTTGTTAAGGTAGTTGTTCCATCTAGAACCTTTCTTCATATAATATTGTATGAAGAAGCGAGAAAGGCTCCACGACTCTCTCTCCATCTGTTGAGGCATAGTGTTCTTGTCTAAGATTACCAAATTGAGAATAGCGGGAGAAGCCAAAGGAGGTTAACCTATTACGTCAAAAAGGTTGATCCTTTTCTTTAGCCGAGAGGGTGTCGGCAATGAAGGTTCCATTTGACTTTTCGCTTTTGGTATTCTACTACCTGGTGAGAATCAACAAGAATTACCTTCCTTGTGTGAATTGTAAAAACAGCAAGCATCAGATGCGGAGTGCCAATCCTATAAAGAATGAGAACAGTAGTAAGATCTCTCCATGGTTTATTGTTCTCAGCAGTACCGTTGATGCACAACAAGAAAATTAGGATATGTCGGCATTTTTTGGGGTGGCGTTTTATGAAAGTGCCGACACAGTGTCACGTCCCCGAATTCCAGGGAACCCGGAACCGGGTACATGACTTCCCCTTGCCCGCACCCGAAAGGTCAAGGGGTTGGTGACTAGCACCAATAGAGACTACACCGCGGGGTCTTTGTCTCACATATGCAACCCCGTATATCATACATCAAGGGTAATCCTGTACTTTCCCATACATCATCATGCATACAATAAGCCAAAACAATCATACAGACATCACATCACCACACGGTATGCAAATATAATGTCCACGGACTCATGTCCGGGATACAAACATAATACAATACACAATACGAATACGCTTCGTATCATACATCGAGTAGTGGGCGTCCTCCTGGAAGAAAGTCCTCCACTAGTCTCCCGGGTCACACCCGAAAAAGGTAAACAACAAGTAGGGGTGAGCGACAAGCTCGGTAGGTGACCCAACACTCCACATCATGCAACACATATAAGTCTATACTATATGCTTAGTGTACTCGTGCACCGTGTAGTGTGCACAATCATCAAGACTCGGCTGCAACAAACATCGGACAACTTGTCCACAATCCTCCATGGGATCCCGGCTCGGGGCACTCGGCCTGCTCCCACGAGCTCAACGGCTCAACTCAGGCCTTGCCTTGTCCACGCAATATGCCCGGCCCACGGTCGCCACACGGGCTGCCATCGGTGCATATGCATGCCACGTCAACCACATAGCACCATCGGTGCAACACGGTGAGAACCCAAACAAGTCACGAGTCCATGCCTCAATACCTCACACCAACATATTAACATTAGTATGGCATGTCATGCTTCAACATTTCCTTTGGGCTCAGGAATCTTCCCAAGTAAATCCCCAATCCTTGATTTATGAAGGAAGTACCCATAGCGGCTATTTTCTTGAAATCAAAAGTCCCAGCATTGGGTTCCCATAAGCATAAATAAGATAATCTGATTTTTTGGGGATTTTTCCGAGGACGTCTAACCCCACTTTCCAAAAATTCACCACTACGAACTTTTGGGTTTTTCCAAAATTTTACACTAAAACCCAATTTTCACATTTTGAAATAGTGGGAATTAATTTTTCTAGTATTTTTCTTTGAATCCAAATGGGGGTATTTCGTTATTTACATTGTTAATACTTAAATGTGTAGATGGGTATAGGTTGCAATGTAAATAGGTCCATCAATCAAAGCATTTCGAATCCGCGACCGGTGAAACTACATTTTCGAATCGCATTTCGAATCCGCATTTGAATCGGTATTTTCGAATGCCTTCGACTCTCGAACCTACACTCAACTACCTTCGAAAACTACCTTCGAAGTACCCATGAACTGCCTTGAAACTCCCTTGAAGTACCTTACAACCTTCGAAACGATACTCGAAAATTTCACATTCGACACTCGAAATTACACTACATCGAACCTACCTTCGAACCTTGAACCTGGCACATTCGAAATTTCCAATTTCGATCGATCTCATCGGTTGTTCTCTACCCAGTTCATGGCAGTTCATCTGTTCATCATCGTTTTTCACTTGTTTCTCGTCTGGATTCAACCCGGAATCTCATAAAACTCATACCTAATACTATATATTAGGTTTTAAATCACGTCTTTACCCCTCGAACGCATTTAAATACAAGATTCAACCCAAAATTGGTTTTTTTCCCAAATTCTAGGGTTCAACACGAATTTGCATGATTTCATCAAATTCTTACATGTTAATCCAAAAAAACAACGAAGAAAAGGGTGAAGAATCAATGGAACACCTACCTGGAATGATTCTTGATGCTTGAGCGAGCTCAAAACCCCAAATCGCCAAGGCTCCAAGCTTCCTTCTCTCTTTCTCTCTCAAGCTCTCCAACGCAGAAACGTGAAATCTTTGAAACGTAACGTGGAAGCTCTCTTTCCCTATTTATTTTTTTGCCGGTCAACCGACCTAGTCAACCATTGACCCAGTCAATAATTAACCTCCGGAGGTCCCCGAACTCCAAATTGAGTCAAACTACGGTCAAAACGCTCGAAATGACGAGCACAATACTACACGAATATTAGTACACCCAAATGATCGCTCAAACGCAAAGTCAACCAATAGACCCCGAAAAGTCAACAATCGGGTCAAACGGGGCCCCAGACTCGGAATCGGGCCCAAGTACGGTCAAAATGCTCACATCGACGGATACACTCACCGTCCAGATAGTTACATTCCCATAGAATGACTATCTCTCAAACTACCCAAATACGAGTCTTTACACATACGTAATATATATGGTGGGCTTTTCAAAGCGCCACGAAACTTAATCATTGGCGGGGTTTTTTTAAAATAACGCGCCGTTGTTAACGTTCTATTTACGTGGTGGTAAAAACGCCCCAACAAGTTAACCATTGTCGGTGTGTCCATAAAACGCCGTCATTATTTCTAGTTTTTAAAAAATAAATCTCTCTAATATTAACTCTCTCAATTAGCATATCACAAACAAAAAAACACAATCTTAGGGACATCTATCTCGAACTCCCTCTTCGTGCTAGGTCGGGGGTCGTGGTCTGGTCGTAGTTGGGTTTCATCTTCTTCCTCCTCCGATCTGTTCATGTGTTGATTTTCCTCCTCCGATCTATTCATGGGTTGATCTTTCTCCTCTGATCTGTTCGTCTCTCTCTGGGATTTATTTTTGAGGTACCGAATTTATCTATGGTGGTGTTTAATTTCTTTTGCATATTTCTTTTCCACAAGGTATGTTTGATTTCTTTGTCACCGTATAATTTTGGTGTATTGCTTAAAACGTTTTTTGGTGATATCGTTAAGGGGTGTTTTTGTTGATGCATATTTGGTGATATTGTTTTTTTTTATGATAAGGTGATTTGTTGTTTATCTTTTTTAGTGTTTACATATTACGGTCGCTCTCTCTCTCTCTCTCTCTGTTCCCATGAAGGTTTTATATCTTAAATTATAGGTCGCTCGTGTCCTAGTTGGTAGCTTTCCCCGGGGTTTGTTTCCCTGGCCTTCCCTTTCGTTCACGCTTTTGACTTTTCCTGGATTCGGTAAGTTATATTCGCGACGAACAACGAGTTTTCTTTACGCACTTCGTCTTGCTAGAGTCATATATGAGAGTGCCAGGAGAAAAACAATCCTTAATTGGTCACCCGTAAGAAAGTAAGCAAATAGGAACTCGAATTAGAGAAAGAAAGAAAGAAAGTCCACAGACCTATAAAAATATATTTATATTAATGGAGCTACAAATTAATAGTGGGGACGTGGTTTTGCATGCCCACATATTTAGTAGTATATTTCACACATGTAACCACAAAAAATCAGCCAGAACGCATTTACTCGGGGCTAGGAGCTGGGCTTTTTGTTTTTGATTATGTCTAGGAAAGAGTTGTATGATCATGCCTTTGTTTATTTTTCTCTTCGGTTCTAGAAATTTTGTGCTTTTTGTATATACTATATACACCTTGTGGGATATAAGTTTAGGTTCATACTTTGCATCCTATCTCCAAACAATTTGTCTGGCTTACCGTGTCAGATGTTAAACATACTAGGATCTCACATCAAGTCAATGAGAAAATGAGAAGCAAGGTGGCCATTAAGGACAATGTGAAAGGAAAGCCGTTGTCATCTTCATATGAAAATTCCATAGAAGCACTTTCCTCTCTCATTTATTCTCAGAAACGTGGGATCAGTCATATCTTTTTCCATAATCCATGTTGCTGGAACCAAAGGAAAGGTAGTCTTCCATTGATATCCTTTTGAAGTGTTTTGTTTATATTTGAAAAATCTTCTGATTTCTAATCAAGCATGAACTGTTATCAACATGTCTCTTAGCCCTCCTCTATTTTATACTTTTGTATGACATTAATTTTTGGGGTCTTACCTGGTATAGTTGGCACCAGAAAATGGGAGTTTTGGTTGACCAGGCCACAAGAATAGGGCAATGTGTTTATTATTGAAATGGACATCTTCTTATTGTGGAGATATAAATTTTTAGGGAGAAGATAACGAGATGGAGGCTATAGTTTTTACTAACTTGTTTTGGAATTTTGTGTTAAAACCGCAAGTCTGAACCAATGAGTGCAACATGTATATAAGCATGATTAATGGATTAAATGATTAGTGAATGCTTTCTGCTATGAATAGTGAAATGTGTCCTTGTGCTCTGCATATGTTGAAGAAATTGTGGGATATATGACTCTTGCCATGCGTAAAAACATTCCGATTGGTGTTATATTGCCATCTTTATTTTTGTACTCTGTAAGATTAACACTCACACGCAAAGCCTTGTATATTTTCAACAACATTGCCAATTGAATTTTCATGAATTTCAGGTTCCTCTGAATATAGTTGTGCCACTTGATAACAAAAAGTTAGATAGACTAAAGCTTGGTTTATCTGCTGATCATCAGTTCATCAATGCTGGTCTAGCTGTTTCGCTTTGTAAAAGTTGGCTTCGGAGAACGGAAAACAGGATTTCATATTTTGTACTTCATAACTACAAGACTTTGAATGGATGTATGGTTATTTTATCATGTATGAATATTATATTTTGAATTATTGTTTATTTGGGTTAATGAATAAATTCATGTGTTAAATATTACAATGAAATGCTTACAGGTTACTTGTGGGTTATTTCACAATCAAATCTTAAAAAGAAATGAGAACTATGATAGGGTACATTTTAAAGGCGCCAGTACAGTAATGACAATCCTAGCGTTTATAAAGTGCCAACACAAACAACATATATAACCTAGATGACACATATGCGGGCATAAATAAAGCATTAAAAAGGTAAATGCCGGCGTTTTTAATTCGCCAGCACAGACGTCATATATATCGGCGTTCATAACACGCCAGCATAGGCAATATATATGCCAGCGTTTTGATAAACGCCGATGGTAGAAAATCTATCCCGGCGTTTATGTACACGCCGACATATGTCGGATCATATACCGGCGTATCTTAGAAACGCCAGGAAATTGTTATTGTGACGCCGCAATCGCGGCATTTTCATGGTTCGCCAGTGTACAGATATGCTGGCATTTTTCCTGTCTATAGCGGCATTTTTGAAACACTGCCATAGCTTTAATATTCTGTAGTGATGGAGGTCTCGACATGATCAATTGCAGGAAGATAGTTGTTGGACCAACTTGGTAGGATGTTAATCTAATGTGCATCATTATACAAGGAAGGGAACATCCTCATTTTCTCCTTGACGGTCAGAGAGAAGTTGTCCACATCTTTAGTAGCGAATAGTCCCTTCTCAGAAAGTAACATACTCATATCTTCAAGAGAGAAGGGAAACAAAACTGTCAAACCTCTTCGCTCGGCAGTAAGGGAGCTTGCATAAACTTTCATTGTGGCTTGAATACTCCCTGTCACCACCGAATTTCGTCCGGGGGGAAACCCGCTTTTGGGGTGCAGTTCTCCCACCCGTCATCCGAATAATAATAAAAAAAATATAGAGTCGCCACCAACTGTTTTTGGGGTGCAGTTGGTCACCTAAAATACTTAAGTTACAATGTAAATAACGAAATACCCCCCATTTGGATTCAAAGAGAAATACTAAAAAAATTAATTCTCACTCTTTCAAAATGTGAAAATTGGGATTTAGTGTGAAATCTCGGAAAAACCCAAAAGTTCGTAGTGGTGAATTTTTGGAAAGTGGGGTTAGACATCTTAGAAAAATCCCCAAAAATCAGATTATCTTATTTATGATATGGGAACCCAATGCCGGGACTTTTGATTTCAAGAAAATAGTTGCTATGGGTACTTCCTTCATAAATCAAGGATTGAGGATTTACTTGTGAACACTGGCTATAGTTTTAAAGGAAATGTTGAGAATGACATGCCATACTCATGTTAGTATGTTGGTGTGAGGTATTGGGGCATGGACTCCGTGACTTGTTTGGGTTCTCACTGTGATGCACCGATAGTGCGATGTGGTTGACGGGGCAGGCATATGCGCCGATGGCAGGCCTGTGTGGTGACTGTGGCCGGGCATATTGCGCTGTGCCGTGGCAGGCATATGCGCCGATGGCAGGCCGGTGTGGCGACTGTGTCCGGGCATATAAGCACGTGGTAGGGCTGAGTGCCCTGAGCTGGGATCTTGTTGAGGATCGTGGATAAGCTGTCCTGTGTGGGCAGGTTAGGTCCTGATGTTTGTTTGCTGGCTGAGTCCTAATGATTGTGCACACTACACAGTGCACGAGTACACAGAGCATGTAGTATAGACTTGTATGTCTGCATGATGTGGAGTGTTGGGGTCACCTATTGAGCTTGTCGCTCACCCCTACTTGTTGTTTACCTTTTTCAGGTGTGACCCGAGACTAGTGGAGGACTTTCTTCCAGGAGGACGTGCCCACTACTCTGATGTATGATACAGTATTGTATTCTGTATTGTGTATTGTATTATGTTTGTATCCCGAACATGGGTCCGTAGACAGTTGTATTTGCATACTGTATGATGTGATGTCTGTATGACTGTTTGACTCATTGTATGCATGATGATATATGGGAAAGTACAGGATTACCCTTGATGTATGACTGTACAGGGTTGCATATTTGAGACAGCACCCGCGGTGTAGTCTCCATTGGTGCTAGTCACCAACCCCTTGACCTTTCGGGTGCGGGCACGGGGAAGTCATGTTCCTAGTTCCGGGTTCCCTGGAATTTGGGGGCGTGACAATAAGTGCAGGGGAACTGCCTGCGGACTTACTAGAAGTAAATTTTTAAATGGAGGATAATTACTAGGGACCTGCTGGTGAACTTCCTTGAAATTGAAAAGAAAATGTGGGATAGGTGCAGGGGAACTGCCTGCAGACTTCCCGAAAGGATAAAAAGATAAAAGGATACAGATATGTTCAGGGGATGACCTCTAAGGTCGAGGGACTGAAGTGGCATCTAGGGCGTGGAAAGGAATCAATGATTGCTAAAGAAATTTGTTAATGAATCAATGTGGGCTCCCTCTACGAGTTTACTCAATGAGATCACTCTATGAAGTTACCTAAAAAAGGAATAAGATATGTATTTGATTATCACGGATGCTTCTCGGGCTTGGGAAATCGCAAAGAATGACTTTTATGGTTGAACGGCGGAAGCCTTTAAGGCTTAGTTACTCGGGGAAGCTTGTTGAGGATGATCTCTTGGGATCTTCAGAGGCGACAACGTTCCTGAAATGGAAGAAAATGATAAATGTATGCAAGTGATGCATGGAATGTAATTATCCTATGAGGTGCAAGTCTAGGATGCATGATGAATTTTATGTTAAAAAGGGAGCTTAAACTGCTGGGGGTTGACACTGCTGGAATTCAACTGGACTTGCTGGGGAATGAGATTTAGATCTTATATGGAAAATTCTTTAATTGAGGGTGCTCCGGATGCTGGGGAAGCTTGCTTGCTTTCTCCAGAATCTCAGAATGCTCAAAAAACTATTTCTGACTCAATTGCACCTTGCTAGGAGGTTATTGTATTCCTGGATGGTAGCTTTTGCTTCAGCTTGAGAGTAGATTCATTCAGTCAAGGGACCTTTTCTTGCTTGGACAATGCATCTTTGCTAAGTGGCACCCTGAGAAACTCAATTGGGCATAAGCATTTTATTGAAAACAACGCACACAAAGCTGTTGAATTTTGAAAACAAAATTTTGTTGAAAATGATATTTTTTTTGAAACATGATTATGCAATGTAAAATCACCACTTATTTTCTCACTTGGGAGAGGTAAAAGCTTTTAAGGGGGAAGCCTCCCAAAGTTCATTTGAACTATCTAGGTGTAACCTGCTGCTAGGCCTTGCATGGATTTGAGGGTTTGGAAAAATCAATGGACAATTCTACCTGATGGCTTGGATCTAGGTATTCAGAGACAAGGTTGGAGAAAATGGCTAGTTGTTTGAATTTTGAGGCTTAAGGACTTAATTGGGATTCTGCCTGCTGGCATGGTAGTCTTGGACTCTTGATGCTCTGAAGCTCAAATGGAGAGAATGTTGGATGCTTTTGGACCTTGATGCTCAAAGGCTCAGTTGCAGAAAATATTCGCAAATCTTCAACTTGTAGAGGCTTGATCTGAGGGGATATTTGATTGCTGAAGTCTTGATGCTCAATGACTCAATTGGAGAAGATGCTGACTGATCTTGGGCTTTAAGTGCTTGATCCTCCTTTATTGGCTTTAAATTTTGCTCTTAGTGCCCTTTTGGGTTTTCACTAAGCCCGCCTTAATTTCTGCTTGTTGTTCTTTATGCCTTGTAGATGGCTTTGTATTTTACCCTTGATGCCCTTGCGGGTTTTCATCAAGTCCGCCTTGAATATTCATGACCCTGTGTTTTTTTGAGCATTTGAGACATAATTTTAATCATTTAATTTGAGAGGACTTTATTGAGGACTGTAATGTAGGATTGGGCTACTGGGTTCAACAAGAAAGGATATAAAGTGGCTCGAACCTATTCTAGGCTAGAATTGATCAATAGTTCAGATTATACTTTACAAAGTTGGTAAAATTGGCCCAATGCGGGGGTACTTTATAAAACTGTCCCAATGCTGGATTTTTGCTATACAAAATGTTTCGTTTGTTGTTGTTGTTTTTTTTTGCCCAATTATGTGGTATACCTTTATAGGGGTCGTAAAAACTGCCCAACACGAGGGTTATGTTTTTTTTTCTTTTCTTTTGCTCTTTTTTTTTATAACAAAAACTGCCTCCATTATGGGGTATGCATTTATGAGGGGTCTTAAAAACTAACCAAGTATAAGAATCATTTTACAAAATTGCCCCAATGTGGGGTCTTGATACTTATTCATTGCCCCAATGTGGGGTGAACTACGGATCAGGTTATGTCAAAGAAACAATGTATTCAGGCTCAAAAAGGCTAGCAATGGTAGTATTACGAGGTAAGAAAAGACGACCTCTCTTCATTTTAAACAATTACAATTTGTCTCAAAATACTCAAAACAGAAATGAACTTATCTTTCGGTGGCAGAAGGAACCCTTCGGTGTCAAATGCCCCTGTTTGAAGTAGATGCTGCTTCTCTTGAGTCTGATCCTTTGATTTCAATGGTAACTGCTCCTTGATCGTCCTTTTGGTTTCGGCTAAACCTAGATAGCCCAGATTCTTTGTTCGGTATGCCCCTGTTGGGCTTAGTACCCATGCCAAGAGAGTAAACAAGTAATAATGGACATTGCACACAAATATGGGTAAAACAACTTTTAAAAAGACAGGCTTGATTATTTTTTTCACAAATGCCAAACAAAGGAACAAAGTTTAGAATTTCAAAAAGCACGCATAATATATGTACGATTTGTTTTATTGGAAAACAGAAAAATAACTCTTGATTTTTTTTGGTTAAAGAAAACACTTATATTCCCAAAGAGTTTCGAAAGTTATTGCAAAACTTGTTCTTCATCTTCTATGGCCCTCTTGTTCACTGGCAAGAATACTCCCACGATAAGTTCGAGCTGATATTTCGAGCACTAGACTGCTTTGAGTTCTGTCATTGAGGTGGATGGATGATGTCAGGATCTCTGATTGCATTGACCGCGACAGAAGTGAGATGCAGTAAGCTCCCTTTTATTTTATTTCATTCTTTTCATTTTTTTGTGCTTGTGCTGAAAGCATGCATGAATGAAAGGATGTGCATGAGAGTTTTAAAAACTTACCATTCTTAGAGTGATGCATGAAGCATGTTATGAGTCCTAAGGGTTTGTATTATTTACATGATCTTCCCTTTTTTTGTCACACTTTTTTTTGTCTTTCTTCTTTTGCATGAACACATCTGAATTAATAAAGACTAATCTCAACTATCCCTAAACTAAGTAATGAATGCTTGAATGTACACCAAAATATACGTTCTGTATTTATGTCCTAAGAGTATATGAACAATCGTATGAATGAAGACTGGATTTAAAAAAAATAATATACAAGATAAGGTTAAAAGAAAAACAACATTAATATGTATACAATAAAAACAAGGTTAGTAAAAAGAATAATAATATACATAAAATAAGGTTAGTAAAACAATAATATTCATATGAACAATTACAAAGTAAGAAAAGTAACAATATAAAAAAAGAGACAATATATAAACAATAACAAGAATAGCAGTAACAATATAGTCTAATATGAATGCATCTATCCTTCAAAAGGAAGGCTAAAACAAGCAAACAACATGTGGGTCAATGTCCCTAATGGACGTTTACTGCTAATCCTATCTTATTCGTTGGTCCCCAAGCTACCTCAATAGAGGGCTCCGTACACCATGGGATTTACCAAAGGGGGGCCTTAAAAGGACCTCTAGCTTGAGTGAGGAGTCCGGGGTCCCTTTACGGATAATGATCAACGCGCAGGGCACTCTAATAAACCTCGTTAACCTAATTCGTGACTAATACCCGAGTATAGGGTTATGCATGAATGCAACAATTAGGAAAAGCAATAAAACATAACTATCATGGCATCAAAGCGTGTAGAGCACAACTATCATACAACAACAATGTAAGCGAGCAAAATAAACAAATAAAGAATAGTTAAGTGAGTAAAAACAAAAAGAAACCTCTTAATCCTAATTCTAGGCCTAACTCTCTAACACGTCCCCAGCAGAGTTGCCAGCTGTCATCACCGAATTTCGTCCGAGGGGAAACCCGCTTTTGGGGTGCAGTTCTCCCACCCGTCATCCGAATGGTAATAAAAAAAATACAGAGTCACCACCAACTATTTTTGGGATGCAGTTGGTCACCTAAAATATGGTCTACGTCACCAGAGCTGGGTTTGGGAGTTTATTACGCGCGGGGAAGGACTAGTACCCTCGCAATGCTCTTTCGATACCAATCTTAGGAGGAGAAAGGTTTCTAATTTGTTTTAACTTTTTTTGTTTTGATTTACACTTGCCTAAATGTGATATTGAAGTTTCCTACGGCATAATGTTTTACTTTTTTTTTTTTTTTATTTTTTCTAAGTTGTTTTTTTTTTTAAATTAAAATTAAGTCTCATTTATCCTAAGCCTCTAAAGGAGATCCTAATAATTTGATTTTCTCTCTCTTTTTTTATTAGAATCATAAATTAAGTCTAAGTTATCTAAAGCCTCAAGGATGGTCAAAGTTTAATTGATTCCAAGTCCTATGTTGACATTCTAAACTAAATGGCAATAGAAATGATGAAAGCTAAAGCCAAGTATTAAAAATCTCAAGTGTTTGAAAAGCCAAGTATTTGAAAAAAAAGGTATTTGAAATGTAAGTGTCTGAAAAGATTTTTTTTGCATTTTTTTTATTTAAGAAAGGTATTTTTGTTTTTTTGTTTTTTTTGGAAAATATTTTAAAGTTAAGAAATGGTTTTTTTTTGTTACAAAAATATTTTTTTCACCGAAAATAAGTAAAACAAAAACAAAATACAAATGTGTGGTGTGTGTTGTGACATCCACAAACAAGCTCACTGCTCTCTCTTTTTTTCTTTTTTCTTTTTCTCTCTCTCTTTTTTTTTTTCTTCTGATTGTTTACAAAGGTACAACACTAGGTCGCCCATAGGTACAAAACTCGCCAACAGCCATGCTAACATTCTACCTAAGGCCAAAAATTTAAATTTAAATTACATATGCAAAATGAAAGAGATAAGAAAATACACTAAACTGAAAGAGCTATAAAAGTCACACCAACAAGTACCAGCACCAACACTATTAAATGATGGGATGAATTTGCGCAAACGTTACCAGACCAAAAAGAAACCAGTGAACCTATCTAAATACATTGAAACTGGAGCCTTAAATAAACAGAGTGCAGGAGAAACGAACTAAGAATATACATAGCATAAGACAGAAGCATACACATAACGAAGAAGAAAAAAAAAAAAAAAAAAAACGGACCAGACCTGTAGTGCCCTTTTTTTTTTAAAAAAAAAAGATGTTATCTTCATGAAAATAGAGTGAAACGAAATCAGAACTTAAACCAAGATTAGAAAATAGGAACAAAACATGAACAAAAGCAAGACAAGAACGTGTATAAGCTAGCAGCCAGACCTCAAACACTTGTTTTGCATAAATATACTATTTTTATTAAAACAGAGAGTGAAACCAAACTAAACTCAAACCAAGATTAGAAAAACAGACCAAACCATGAACAACAAACAAAAGAAAAAGAATAAAACATGCAGAAACGTGTATAAGCCAGAACAGACTAAATAAAGGACTTCCACAAAGAAAACCAATAGAGAGCATTTGAAATTGATAGCCTATTTAGTTATCTATCAATCCCCATGAGCACAAACCTCAAAGGAAACATCAATCCAGACACACCACAAAAGAACAGGACACGAATCAGGATAAACCCAAAACAAAACGTTAATAGGAAATAGCGCTCGATCAAAACACAGAAATGTTAACAATGAACGAAACTGGTGACCAACCCAGGTGGCTTCATGTAAAGACTCGTATTTGGGTAGTTTTGAGAGATAGTCATTCTATGGGAATGTAACTATCTGGACGGTAGTGTAGTTGCCGATGTGAGCATTTTGACTGTACTTGGGCCCGATTCCGAGTCGGGGCCCCATTTGACCCGATTGTTGACTTTTCGGGGTTTATCGGTTGACTTTGCGTTTGCACGATCATTTGGGTGTAATAATATCTATTTAGTGTTGTGCTCGTCATTTCGAGCGTTTTGACTGTAGTTTAACTCAATTTGGGTTCGGGGCCTTGGAGGCCAATTTTTGTGTTGGGAGGTCAATTATTGACTGGGTCAATGGTTGACTAGGTCAGTGGACGGGCAGAAATATAAATAGCAACAAAAAAAAGGAAGCTTTCACTTTACGTTTCACGTTTGTGCGTTTGAGAAAGAGAGCTTGAGAGAGCTTGGAGGCCTTGATGATTTGGGGAGATTTGGGTTTGTGGAGCTCAAAGATTCACTTCAAGTTGGTGTCCTTGAACTTCTTATCTTGATTTTATGCTTGGTATGCATGAATTTATCATGATTTATGAAATTGAGCATGAACCCTAGAATTTGGGGAAAACCAATTTTGGGTTAGATCTAATGGTTTAGCATAAGATTTGTGGTTAAGAACTATTTTATATCATTGTGGATATATGTTTCTGTGATTTTGGGGTTGATTAACTGTGTTTTCCATGAGGGTTGATAAGTCAACCATGGAAATCTGGGTTTAGATCTAAATTTCTGGAAATCTGGAATTTTATACGTGTCTCTGTTGTTTCAGCGCGATTTAGAGGCGTTCTGGACGCGTTTTGAGGTAGATATCGTAGTTTGTTGCGAAACAGGGGTGTTAGTGAGCATCTGAGAGTTTCTGGGCGTGTTCCAGACGAAGAACAGGCAAAAACAACGATAAATAGTACCCTAGGCGCGTACTGGGTCGAACTAACGAAAATCCGAAGTTCTGGGTCGTAGGGTCGTAGTTCGTAGACCCGTAGTTCGTAGTTCGAAGGTTCAAAGGTTCGTAGTTCGTAGATTCGTAGACCCGTAGTCCGAAGGTCGAAGTTCATAGCCTCATAGGTCGAAGATCAAAGACCCGCTTCGAGTCTTCGAGGCGCGCTATGCAGCTACGAGTCACAACTCCCACTACGAGTCTCCGAGGCGCGCTGCAGTTCCGCGCTACGAGTCGCAGTCCTGAAGCTACGAGGCAGTGCAACAGCACTGGACTGGACCTATTTACATCGTAACCTATACCCATATACACATTTAAGTATTAAGTTACTATGTAAATAATGAAATACCCCCATTTAGATTCAAAGAAAAATACTAGAAAAATTAATTCCCACTATTTCAAAATGTGAAAATTGGGTTTTAGTGTAAAATCTCGGAAAAACCCAAAAGTTCGTAGTGGTGAATTTTTGGAAAGTGGGGTTAGACATCTTAGAAAAATCCCCAAAAATCAGATTATCTTATTTATGATATGGGAACCCAATGCCGGGACTTTTGATTTCAAAAAAATAGCTGCTATGGGTACTTCCTTCATAAATCAAGGATTGAGGATTTACTTGTGAAGACTGGCTATAGTTCCAAAGGAAATATTGAGAATGACATGCCATACTAATGTTAGTATGTTGGTGTGAGGTATTGGGGCATGGACTCCGTGACTTGTTTGGGTTCTCACCATGATACACCGATGGTGCTATGTGGTTGACGTGGTAGGCATATACACCGATGGCAGGCTTGTGTGGCGACTGTGGCCGGGCATATTGCGCTGTGGATAGGCTAAGGCCTGAGTTGAGCCGTTGAGCTCGTGGAGCTAGGGCTGAGTGCCCTGAGCTGGGATTCCATGGAGGATCGTGGACAAGTTGTCCTGTGTGAACAGGCTGAGTCTTGATGTCTGTTGGCAAGCTGAGTCTTGATGATTGTGCACACTACACGGTGCACGAGTACACTGAGCATATAGTATAGACTTATATGTATTGCATGATGTGGAGTTTTGGGGTCACCTACTGAGCTTGTCGCTCACCCCTACTTGTTGTTTACCCCTTTGCAGGTGTGACCCGAGACTAGTAGAGGACTTTCTTCCAGGAGGACGTGCCCACTACTCTGATGTATGATACAGTACTGTATTCTATATTTTATTGTGTGTTGTATCCCGGACATGGGTCCATGGACAGATGTATTTATATACTGTTTGTTATGTGATGTCTGTATGACTGTTTGACTTATTGTATGCATGATGATATATGGGAAAGTACAGGATTACCCTTGATGTATGACTGTACAGGGTTGCATATTTGAGACAGCACCCGCGGTGTAGTCTCCATTGGTGCTAGTCACCAACCCCTTGACCTATCGGGTGCAGGCAAGGGGAAGTCATGTACCCGGTTCCGGGTTCCCTGGAATTCGGGGGCGTGACACTTCACGACCCTTTCTTCGGACACGGCTTACGAAGGTGATACCAGGTTGCGTCCTTCGATTGCGTGGAACCAGGAAGAGACAGCAGACAGCGGTGAGCTCCTCGTTTGGACTCTAGTGACACGCTGGGCAGCCAGCCTTTGATGGAACGCCGAACGGCCGGCAAGGCGCCCACCCGAACGGCCGGCGAGGCCTTTGAGCTGACGGGTTTTCAGAGAAGGAGAGAACACAGGCTTTTGGGTTTTGGTTTTTTTTTTTTCAGAGAGAAGGGAGAGAGAGCTCGGTCATTGGGTTTTGGGAAAAAGGGGAGGACGACGATCTTTGGTTCTGGGTATTAGGGTTTTCTGAGAAAAGAGGAGAGGTATCTTTTTGTGGTTGTTGGGCTAAGGTGGAAACCAATTGATGAAGGCAAGGAACCAGCGTGGCAATTTTTGGTTTGGATTCAAGGACGAAGAGACTCCGCAGTGGCCGGTGGTGTGGGTTCCGGCGGAGGACTCTCTGTTGAGGGAGGAGATGGAGCGTTTGAGGGTGTTTTTTTCGTTTGGAATTTTTCGCTAGAGAGAGAGCCCCCCCTCTGGATCGATTATTCTAGGGTTTATATGGAGAGGAAGGATGATTAGGGTTTAGGTTGGGTGCGACGGCTAAGAATGAGAGAGAGAGAGGAGGTATGGGCATGGGCTAGCTGGCTGGGCGTGTGAAGGTGGCAGGGGGAAAGCCGGTTTTGGCAAGGTAGGGAAAGAAGGGAAGAGAAAAGGGAAAAGGAATCCATACCGCTGCGGGAGGGTCTCATGCATCACTGCGTCTCTGCGCTGCGCCTGGGGAAGAAGAGGCAGCGTGCGCTGCTGCTGCGTGAAAGAGACGGAAGAGAGATGGAGGGGAAAGAGAGAGTTGACCGGGTTTTTTTTGTTTTGTTTTGTTTTGTTAATCAATTAAAAGGTGACACGTGGACTGAGTTAGGCGAGAAAGAGAAAAAGATGGCGGCTAGGGTTTTAAAATTTTCAGTTGGCTATTTTTTAACTGATGTCTTTAGGTTTTTAGACTTGGGATGGCAACTCGAATTTTAAGAAATTATGAGAAAATTATTTTTGGACTCGGGACATCGTGACGAGTGACCTCGTATCATTTTTATTTTAAAATGATTTTATTTTCGCGTCAAGCCTGTACTGCGATTATTTATTATCGAAAAACTTAATTTTTGATTTTTATTGAAAAAGACCCTGGGAGCGAATATATTCAATATATATGTCAAAATTCTCAGAATGACGAGTAGAATGAGAATATGAGGTTCGTGACCTGATCCGGAGTGCCTTTTGAAAAGTCAATTACCGTTTTAACCATCGCTAGTGGCTCGAACGCTATTTTGACCATATCTTCTTCGTTTGACCTCAGAATCAAGCGTGGTCAAAGGCGTTGATCCTCAAATTTGATTTTCTATTGCCCAGGACTGGCTCTTTGGCATTTAGAGATCCTGTTGAATAAATTCTTGAAATTGGGCATTTGCGGCTCAGTGGTCATGACTCTGTCGTCCTGTAAAATTTCAACAAATCGAGGCAGCACGGAGGAAAATTGAATTTGATAAAATACATCCAACCCGGACAAAATGGGTTCCAACACTCCCATTTTCATCATTTGGGTCTAGTTCGCGTTTGGTGGGAGAAAAGTAATAGAAGGAGCCGGTGCATAGGAAGAAGGAGCTACAGTGGAGGAGCTTGGAGTAGCTAGAGCAACACCAGAAGGCCCGGAGGAACGGTTGCATTTGGGAATCCGGATACCCGGAGGAAACATAGGTGCAGACTGCTTTTTCGGCAGTGATAGGAGCAAAGGAATCAGATGGTGGTATATTCTCCCCCAGTTTGGCAGATTAGTGAGAAGCACTAGGGGGACGAGCCACAGCATGAGCCAGATCCTTACAGGAAGTGGACAAGCTTGGACAGATGTGGCGACCAACTCTATCTTCTGTTCCATGGAAATGGAGGAGTTGGCAAGGGCGGAGAGAAGCTGATCACCTAGAGCATCAACCTTGGAAGCGATGGCGGCGATCTGGGCACTGTGGACTTGGGCATTGCGGTCCAGCTAAACAAAAAACGTAGCTTCGGAGTGGACCGTGCCGAAGGAAGCACGCCCAAGAGCAAACTTAGGCGCCTTGGAGGACTCTCCCGTATGAAGAGGGACAGATGTGCGTTGGGAAAAAGAGTTCATAGGAGGAGAGAACGGTGGTGCATCAGTAGCTGCAGCAGGCGCGGCCGATCCACTTTGACCAGAAAGGTCAGCAGTGGGAATGTCCGCAGGAGAAGAGGGGCCAACTTCGGCAGGGAGAGAAATCTGTGCATCGTGGGTTGGTTCGGATAGAACGGCAGCAGGAGAGGCTGCCTTAAGCAAAGACGGCATTAAGAAGTCGTGATCAGTGTTCTAACAAATTATTGCTTCCGGGGTTTGTGTATGGCATGTATAATACACCCGAAGATCATGGTTAGGGATGTTGACGGTGTGCCCGAGACTGAAGCGAAGCCAACAATCTGTCAGTATGTCAGTGGGGAGATGGTCGAGGTAATCTTGAGGCTGGAGGTGTTCGTCCGGAATTGCATCCGGACGAGAGGTAGCTACAGCAGCAGCAGGTGCAGCAGGTTCAGTGGGTTCAGCAGGGGCAGGGAGTTCAGCAACAGGAGATGCGGAGCGCACTGGTGTAGGAGAAGCAGGCTGAGATGGCCCCGCAGAGACAGAAGGTGCACCACGAACACTGTGTTACGAGCCTCGAGAGACAGAAGGAGCAGCAACAGACCAAATCTAGGAGGACCGGTGAGCAGAACTAACCTCGTGACCCGAACTTGTAGCGGGGTCACCAATGGAACTGCCTTGCTGTTCCGAAACAATAACACGAGCATGGTGGACAGAAGGCCAGCGGACTATGAGTGTCCCATCAGAAGTAAGATGATGAAAGTACAGGTTTTGAGGGAAAGGGATGACCAAATGGTCAGTGAAGTGATCCAGACGAAGATGCCGGAACACCGCAGAGAGAATCCGACCAAAGGATGAATTCCTTTTACCATTGCTCAGCAGCCAGAACAAGAAGGAGCCCTAATCAAGTGGCAAACACTCGAAAACCGCATACATTGCAAGAAGCAAATCATACGGGACTGAGTCGAGAGCCGAGGTACGAGCCAGTAGGCACCGGCTGAGTATGGTGGCCATACACCGGTAACGGCCCTGGAAAGACTTGAGCTTGTATTCCTTCAACTTAATGGGGCAACCCATTGATGCAGCCATGGGTTGTGCATTCGGTCGATAATGGGAACCATCAAGAAACTGAAACACATCCCTTAAAACTTGGTGTTAGACCCCATTTTGTCCGGGTTGGACATACATATTCATTTTAGCTTTATATTATTCCATATTTGTTATTCACTTTGTATAGATAAATAAAGAGGTGTGACTGTTAATTTAAAGGGTGTGACGATAATTATATATATAAAACACAAAAACAAAAAAAACAACAAAAAAAGAAAATTCCAAAAAAAACAAAAAAAAAACAAAAAATATCCTTAGAGCCTGTTGAATGTCTACATTTTTATTTTTCAAACAGCATTTTCTGCAAAAAAAAAAAAAAGGGTCACGACACTATTTCCAACGGCTATATTCTCCACCAACGGCCACTTTTCCACCCTATAAATACACTCTCATTCCTCTCCTTCACTCACACAATTTCCACTCTACCACTCTTCAAACTCTCTTCTTCAATTCTCTATGTTTTTTGCCTCCTCTTCTGCGAAAATGGCTGATTGGGCAAAGTGCGTGCTAACGGTGCTAGTGCTGGCGTGTACTATTGTGTATCCTATGCTAGGCGGCGCTTTCATACCCCTCCTTGCTTTCATCATCCTCTTGTATGTAATGGCAATGGCCACAGAATATATTTTAGGTTGAACCATGTAATATCTCCACTACGGAGTCCTAAATAAATTGCACTTTGCATGTTTATGTTATACGTGTGTGTGTGTGTATATACATATATACGTTAAATAAATAAATAAAACCGTCCCAACAATCAGTCGCGGCCGACATAAGATTCAAAAAAAAAAAATTCGTGAATATACTCAGGGTGCTGTTCATGTCGCTATTCATGAATAGTACCCGGGGTTACTGTTGCATGAATAGTATCCGGGGTTACTGTTGCGTGAACAGTACCCCCGCACCCCTTATTTGACTTCTTAATAATAATAATCATAAAAATCAAAAAAATGGAAGTCCCACATTGGAGGTTTTACAAAATTTCCTTCTCCATGACTCCTATATAAAGGGTTCCTCTCCCCTTCCAAAACACACCATCCATCAATTACACAAAACTCAAAAAAAAAGAGTAAAGTGTAAACTTAATTGCGGTTCTAAAAAAGAACTGCGGTTATAGTCAAATTAATTTTCTTTTCCCTTCTTTTACAGAAAAAGGAGGCATTCGGGAGAAGAGCGCCCTCGGTCCACGATATTCCAGGTTTTTATTCCTTTCCTTCTTTAATTTTTATTATTATTTTGTGTAGTAAATTAGTAGTTAGTTTATAATTAAATTAGCATAATTAGTTAGTTAGTTTTTTTAGCATAATTAGCTTAATTTTAATTAGTTAATTTTAGCATATTTAGTTAATTAGTTAGTTAGTTTTTAATTAGTATAATTTAGTATAATTAAATTAGCATAATTAGTTAGTTAATTTTTAATAAGTTTGTAATTAAGTTTTCAAGTTTAGGCATGTCAATAGTAAGTAAGCCTAGTAATTAATTAATTAGCGCGTAATGAATTAAATAACATTAGTAATTAGATAAATTAGTAATTAACTTTTGTAATTAATTTTCATATTTAAAATTTAGTAAATAATTAGGCTAATTTAAATAATTTGTACTTAGATTATGATAATTAAATTTTACCTTTAACTTTTAAATTTAATAATTAGCTCGTGAGTAGTAATTAAGCCTATTAATTAATTAGCATGTGACGGATTAAAATAAAATTTTGAGTATTAGATTTAGATTAAATGTGATTTAAAAAAAATAAAAAATAAAAAAATAAAAAATAAAAAATAAAAGCAAAAACAAAAGCAAAAACAAAAAAACAAAAACAAAAAAACAAAAAAACAAATAGAAACCTCCTCCTCCTAAGACAGGTACCGAAAGGGCGTTGTAGGGGTGCTAAAACCTTTCCAACACGTAACCAACTCCCGAACCCATCTTTGGTAACACAGACCACATCTTAACTACTCAAGGTAGAGGGTATCCATCTGTACCCCAAAAACAGTTGGTGGCGACTCTGTATATTTTATCATTTGGGTTCGGCCCGGACGAAAAACGAGTGATAACACTTGGGGTGTGATAACAATTGACTGACCTCTTACGACAGATATGATGGCATCGACAGTGCGAGTAAAGTGCCAGTAAAAGGTGGTGACATCTTCAATAAGAAGATTCACTGGTTCAGAGACGAGGGCAAGCAGGTTGCTGGCTGCCAAAAGAGTGCGAATCTCTGAGAACCATGCTAGATGGTCGAAAATTCCTTCCCAATCAATGAGGTGTCCGGGAGTAACACCGTAGAGCGCTTGGATGGCCATTATAGTTGAAGATCGAGAGGGGAAGGGAAGCTAGGTCTTTGGAAATTAGAGAGCGACGAGGAGTTAGGTTTAGGGATTTGGAAGTTGTAAACTCGCGCTGCGCATGAGGGTTCAAGATATATATGACCGGTTTCGTGGATGCCAGTGGATCTTGGGTTTAAGTGAGATGAACAGTGATCCGCCTGACAACCTATGTCATTAGACTTAATGGATTAGCACCATCGGATAGGATGATGACATAGCGGCAGTACTAACCATGCATTTATGACAGGTGTGGACTAACCACCGCTTGAGTGAAGGTTCGGATTTCTTACTCCGTATCAGCACGTCCTTACTCCATGCAAGCAAAGGACTCGGGTCCTTACTCCGCACAAGTCATTCCTTACTCCGCTTGAATGAAAGACTTGGACTTCTTAGTCTGCATCTTCTTTTCCTTAGTCCGCGTGAGTAAATGACTTAGTTTCTTTCTCCGCAATATCTCTTACTCTGTGCGAGTTGTAGACTCGAAATTTATTCCGCATCTCTTAACTTAGTCCGTTTGGTGTAAGATGCAGATTCCTTAGTCTATATCTTTTTGTGTTTAGTCCACACGAATGATCCCCTCACATCACACGATCCTGTTGTTGCTCCTATTCCTATGACGCCATCGGTGGATCCTACCACCACCCCCTCACAGGTGACGCCCTTGCCGAATGTTGATGCCCTCACGCCGGTCACTCCTAGTGTCGAAGATAGGGGGAGCTCGCTGCCTATTGCGGAACCAACACCCCACAACCCTGATCCATGTCGTGGTTCGATCTCCCCAGCTGTTGTTAGGCCCAGTGACGAGGACAATGATTCGTCTATGCCCCGGCTCGGGAGAGGACATCGGCAACCTTCGCGTTCTGTCCTGTTAAAGGACTATGTCACCTACAGTGCTCGGTGTTTTTAATGCTCACCTCTCTCCAATGCAGTCCTCAGGTACTGTCCTCTATCCCCTTGCCAATTATGTCACTTGCTAATTTTTCAGCCCACCATCAGGCTTTCTTGGCCCTCGTTGATGCCTCTACTGAGCTCACTCAGTATATCGAGGCGGCTCGCGATGTCAAATGGCGTGACGCTATGCGACTAGAGATTAAAGCCTTAGAAGACAACCAGACCTAAAACGTGGTGTCTTTACCCCCAGGGAAGAAAAATATTGGCTGTAAATGGATCTATAGAATCAAGTACCATTCCGACGATACCATTGAGCGCTATAAGGCCCGCTTGGTTATCTTGGGCAATCATCAAGTCGAAGGGCTTGATTACAATGAAACGTTTGTTCCCGTGGCCAAAATGGTGACTATTTGCACGTTTTTGGCTGTTGCTGCCGCCAAAAATTGGGAACTTTACCAAATGGATGGGCATAACGCCTTTCTCCATGGTGATCTGAATGAAGAGGTTTACATGAAGTTGCCTCCTGGTTTCTCATCTCCACAAGTCCCTTTATGGCCTGCGATAGGCACACCGCTGTTGGTTTTCTAAGTTGGCTATTGCCTTGGCGAATTATGATTTTCTTTAATCTTCCTCGGACTATTCCTTATTTACTTACTCCACGAATTATATATCCTTGCATGTGTTGGTTTATGTGGACGATTTAATTATTGCTGGCAACAACTCGGTCTGTGTGACGAAACTCAAGCATTATTTTAGCTCTTGTTTTTATATGAAGGATCTTGGGCTTTTTGAATATTTCCTTAGTCTCGAAGTGGCTCGTAGTCTTACTGGTATTTTTTGTGTCAGCAAAAGTATGCGCTTAACATTATCTCTGAGACTGGCTTGTGCGCCAAACCTGCCTCAATCCCGATTGAGCCTAATCATCATCTTGCCTTGACCGACAGTCCCCTCATGGATGATCCCCAACGCTATAGCTAGTTGGTGGGTCACTTGATTTATTTGACTATTACTCGCTTTGAGCTTTGCTATTATGTCCATGTTCTCGCTCAGTTTATGCAAAGTCCACGCCAGGAACATTGGGTGGTTGCCCTCCGTGTGGTGTGCTACTTGAAAGGCCATCCTAGCCAATGGATTCTCTTACGTTTTGACAATGACTTGCATATCTCTGCTTATTGTGACTTTAATTGGGCTAGTTGTCCTTTAACTCGGCATTCTCTTACTAGTTATTTTGTCGTGTTGGGGCAATCCCCTATCTCTTGGAAGATGAAGAAGCAGCATACCGTGTCCCGCTCTTTTGACGAAGCTGAATATCGCTCTATCGCCGCTACGTGTTGTGAGTTGACCTGGCTCAAGGGTCTTCTCTGGTCTTTGTGTGTCTCATACCATTCTCATGCGCTTATACTGTGATAGCCAAGCTGCATTGCATATTGCAGCCAATCCGGTCTTTCATGAACTCATGAAACATATTGAGCTTGATTGCTATTTTGTTCGGCATGTCATTCAACGGGGTCTCATTATAAATACTTATGTGCATATGACGGAATAATTAGCTGATATTTTGACCAAGGGTCTTTCTTGCTGCCACTTTGATTTCTTTAGAGGCAAGTTGGGCATTGGTTATCTTCATGCTTCAACTTGAGGGAAGGTATTGGGTCATCACGTGATCTTATTTGGGCAACACCGTGTATTACCATATTTACTATTTATATTATTATAAAATAAATATTTAATATAAATAGCAATTAGGGGAATAAAAGAGGGAATTATGTCTATTACATTTGTCTTTTATATTATCCTTTCACCGTGTAATTGTTTATATTTTAGGAATTGTCTTTTAACTGTCGAGCATTTCACCGCCCGTGACGACTATTTCACCAGATGAGAATCCAGCTCTCTGTTCTCTAGCTCTCTGCCATCGACGTGGGGAGATAAAAGAGGGAATCAGATCCGTGAAATTTGGGGAGACAGGGAGACGTGTAAAAAGGGAGAGGCTTGGGTTTTGTTTTGGTTGAATTTGTGAAAATTGGCACAAGTCCAGATTTACCACCTATCAAGCTGACTTTCATCTCAAGTCATGTATAATGTGTGGAAAAATAAAGTGGAAAATTTGGGAGAAAAAAAAAAAAGCAGTGTCACAGTGAACCACCTTAAATTCGATCCTAACAATATATATATATATATATATATATATATATATATATATAATCAAAACATGGGTGGATATGAAGCACCAGCAGCCAAAAAACATGGAGAGGTCCTTTGTTTTCTTGATAACCCTCCTCTCCTTTGTTATTGCATTCCCGACTCGAGTGCACACACTTCACACCCGCTCGAGGTGGGTCGTGGACGATACCAACCAGCGGGTGAAGCTTGCATGCGCCAACTGGGCATCGCATCTAGAACCTATGACACCCGAGGGGCTAAGCAAGCAGCCGGTGGATAACATCTCGAAGAAGATCGCTGCCATGGGGTTTAACTGCGTGAGGCTCACTTGGCCTACGTACCTTGTCACCAATGACACCTTAGCCTCCCGTACCGTCCGGCAATCTTTCGAGGGCCTTGGCATGCCTGAATCCATTGCTGCCATACAAGCAAACAATCCCACCATTATCAACAGTACCCTCATAGATGCCTTCAAGGTCCTTCATTTCTCTCTCACACACGCACCCATATATATACATACATACATGCATACTACATTCTCTATCTATATTGTGTTAAGGAAACAAATATTTTTATTTAATTAAAGCAATTGTTTTTTGACATCAAAATTTTAGTTTTCTATTTGAAAATCACCCATTTTTACTAAAAGACGACAAACATGTGTATATATATTTTCAGGCAGTGGTGTCAAGCCTTGCGGATCACAAGGTTATGGTCATATTGGACAATCACGTTAGCAGCCCGGGTTGGTGTTGCAACGAAACTGACGGCAATGGCTTCTTCAAAGACCGAAATTTCGACCCGGACACATGGCTCACTGGGCTGACTCGGATGGCGACCTTGTTCAAAGGCGCCCACAATGTGGTCGGCATGAGCTTGAGGAACGAGTTGCGAGGGTCCAATATGAGCGTCACAGACTGGTACAAGTAAGTAATCAAATTAATCTGTACCTCCTCCAACAAGGGCGCTTGCATTTCTGATTAATCTGTTGCTCCCTCCTGTAATGTATTGTAGTGCAAGTACTCTTTAACCTGTTACAACAGCATGAATAGTTAAATAAAAATTGGAATCATGATCAAATAAATTACTCGATAGTACGTAGGATCAAATATATTACTAATTATTATCAATCACGACAAAAAGTAACTAAAGAAAACATAATTGGGCGTGCCGTACGTACTGGAAATTTGTAAGGTACATGGAGAAAGGGGCAGAAGCAGTCCACGCAGCCAACCCAGACGTTTTGGTCATACTATCAGGCCTGAGCGACCGCCTGAAGTACAACACCGTCCTGAGCTTCCTACGCCAGAAGATGGTGAACCTGACGTTCACCGGAAAACTGATGTTCGAGGTTCACTCTTACCAGTGGTACGACTCCTGGGGGTTGAACAACTCGACCCAAGAGTGCACGCTAGTGACAGACACCTTCATGCAACAATCCGGGTTTCTCCTGCTGGACGGCTACCCGTTGTTCCTAAGCGAGTTCGGGATAGACCAGAGAGGTACCAACCCCATCCCAACCAGGTTCATCAATTGCTTGTTTGGCCTCTTAGCCGATCTGGACTTGGAGTGGGCCATCTGGTGCCTTATGGGGAGCTACTCCTACAGGCAAGGAGTGTTCGGGATGGAGGAATTCTTTGGCATGCTGGATTATAACTGGTCGGAGATCCGGAATGCCAGCTTCGCCCGGAGCCTCAATGCCCTCCAGGCTCCATTTCAAGGTACGTAGCCACAACCTACACGGTACACACACGTGTATGTACATATATATATATATATATCAAAAATGCCATTTGCAACAATCTATGTAAAATCGGGGTAGAGAAACAACGGTACCAACGGTTTGAGTTTGGGTTTGTTAATGCAGGACCAGCAGGCATCCAACATAAAGAAATTTTCCATCCACCAAGTGGTTCCTGTCTCCAGAGGTTTTCTGGAACCTATCGGCTTGGCTCCTGCCAGATGGCGGAAGCATTCACCTATACTTCCCAAAAGACACTGACAACTTTGGATCGCCCAAACCTGTGCTTGCTGGCATGTGGGGCAGGCCAACCGGTGACTCTCAGTTCAGATTGCAATAACTCGGGTGCAAAATGGAACCCCATCCCAAATTCAAGCATGCAGTTCACAGCTACAGCCAATGACGGGAAGCAGGTGTGCTTGGATGTGGATCCCCAAGGCGTCCTCATCACCAATACCTGTATATGCTTGAACACGGACAGCCCATGCGATCCATCGACCCAGTGGTTTAAGATTGTTAACAGCACACGACAAACTCCGACAGGTGCTCAGACAAAGCAATCCGTTGCGTCGCTGAAGCCTCTTGACGTCAACCTGATTAATGGGGAAGGATAGAAAGGCAGTGTAACAGAATAATACTAATATATAGTAAACAAATACGACGGAGCCTTGGCCTCTCGTCAATGATTCTTCTCATCGTTTGAACAAGATACATACCACAGCATAAAAAATTTCTTGTTCGTGACTTTTTTTTTTTAAGTTGCTGGTTTAATAATTGCCACACCAAAGGGGAAGTGAGAGAATAAAATATAAAAACCCATCCTTTTCCGTTGGGTCGCCGGCGGCCGCTGGAATGGCCCCCGATTCAGGCGAACCTCCACCTAAGGGTACTTCTTTCCGTGATGCTCTTGCCGGCCCAAGTGTGCACGAATATGCTACACAACGAATTGGTTAATCTCTCTTCCACCGATTCTCTTCTTCCCCTACGTTTTCTCCTAAGGATGGTCAACTGGCGTTAATTTTTCCGGCAGGGGATCTTTCTCAATCTTGTCAAGATTTGTCATTCGCGGTTGTTCTTAAGTTTTACTCCGGCCGCCCCACCTTGTCCCTTCTCCGTCAATTCTTGAAGGAGGAACAATTTTCTGGCGACCACATTGAAGGCTTACTTAATTCACGACCTCGTATTGTGAGAAGGAACTATTATCCAAATTCCGATGTTTGGGTTAGAATCGATATGTACGGGGAAGATTTGTAACCACACTTTTATTGCAATAAAATTTTCGTACAATATTGGCATTTAAGAGTGTTTACATTTTGTTTTACTTACTCGCATGATAAATAATATCTTTTTCTTACAATTTATTTTTTTTTAAATATCAAATATTTATATTTATATTTATTTATTATTATTTTTTATTTCTCCTACATCTATTACAAGCAATTAAAAGTTCACAGGAATAATAATATATATTAAATAATTATAAAAAAAATATTTAAAAATAAATAATAAATTTTCAAATATAAAAATTTACTATTTATTTCATATTTTTATATCTTTTGAGAAAAACTGATTTAATGTTTTTTTTATAAATTTATATTGTTTTTCTTAAATTAAAAAAAATTACATCAAATCGAATATTCTTAACTGGTTAAGTTTTTATAACTTTTTGAAAATTACACATGGCAACATACTGTCTTTTTACCTTTTTCTTTTTCGCTCTCCCTAGAGCTCAAGGAGATACATTCAACACATGTAACACAAAATCAATTGACCTGAGCCCCCACACACTTTAATTGCCTTGACCCATACATTAATGTTTCCACACATGTTTACAGCAATAACTAATTTGGCATCATCATTTGACAATGCACACTCCAATTGCCACATGCTACCACTTGTGTTTAATTAAAAATACATTCAACATCAGCTACCTTCTTCGCACATGGCATCACCATCACGCAAGCATACATCGCTCCTTTAATTCGGCGCCACCGTACATTAGTTTCAATGCATCTAGCAGTAAGTCGGCACATGCAGCACATGACGCCTCTATGTTTTTCAGCCTCGAAATTAATGCAAAATCTAATAAATCAAAGATAAGGCCAAGTTGTTTTTTCTTAAATACTCATGCCATTTAATTTTTTATTTGCCTAAATTAATATACTCCCTCAAAATAAAAATAAAAAATCATTCCAAACATATCTGTAATATGCTGAAAAATACAAATGACAATGTCTTTTGTTAAAATATTAGTCACCTAATCACATGTATCGTAATACTCTAACCCAATTATTTTCTCCTTTATATAACTACACAAAAAACAAAAATCTCATATCAATATGCTTATTCTTTTCATGTTGAATTGGATTCTTTGGCAATCCAATTGATGACTTATTATCAACTCAAATTATTATAGTCTTCTCATGAAGATGGTTTAATGACTCCAATAAATTTCTTAATCAGATTACTTTATACATATATGGAGCAATTGCTACATATTCTGCTTTACATGAAGACAGAACCACAATGCTCTGTTTCCTCGATATCCATCAAAACATCGTTGACTCGAGATAGAACGCATGATTAATTGTACTCTTTCTTTCATTTTAGTCTCTATACCAATCACTATCCGAATATTCAGCAAGTTCTACAACTTCACTATATTTATCTAAAATTCAGTGTACCTTTAATGTATCTAAGAATTCTCTTTGCAGCTTATTGATGTAAATCTCACGGAGTCTCCATATATCAGCTCACCAATCCAACTTCACAAAGTATATCTAATCTAGTCATGATCAAATACATTAAACTTCCTATGAGGCTATTGCACAAGATAAAATCCATTGTTCTGCCTTCTCCTTCCTTTGTCAATTTTAATCCTGTTACGACAAGAGTACTCACAGTTTTTCAATTTTTCATTTTGATTTTTTTTCAGAATATTCGCCATATATTTTTCTTGCGAAATAAATGTTTCATCAGTTCCTTGCTTCACTTCGATGCCAAGAAAATATGACATCATACCATTATTTGTCATGTCAACTTCTTTGAACATAGATTGTTTGAATTTGGCCATCATCCTTTTACAACTCCTTGTAAACAATCAGTCATCAACATATAAACACAAAATTAAATATTCACCATTTTCAGTCATATAGACTGAATGCTCAAATGGGTATTTCATAAACCCATTCTCCTATAAATAACCATCGATCTGGGCATTCGACACCCGAGATGCTTGCTTTAGGCCATAAAATGCCTCCTTTAAATGAAGCACTTGATTTTCTGTTCCTTCAACCACAAAGCCCTTAAGCTGTTTAACATAAACTTTCTCTTCCAAAACACTACTCAAAAATGCAAACTTCACATCCAATTAGTAGAGCTTCTAACTGTGATGAGCTGCCAATGAAATTAACATTCGTACAATATCCATCCGTATAATAGGAGCAAAACTATCATCATAATCAATTTCATGCTTCTATTTGTAGCCTTTAACTACAAGGTTCATTTTGTATCGATCAACCTCTCCATCTGTCTTATGCTTAATCCTATATACCCATTTGATTCTTATGACCTTCTTTTTTTGTGGGAGAGTGAACAACTCTCATGTATCATTCTTTTCAATGGCTTGGGTCTCCTCCTCTATAACAAATCTTCCACACTCTTCTTAAGCAGCATCTTAAAAGTTTATCGGCTCATGATCTGCATATAAACAAAACAAGTTTACATATTCTGTTTCTGCATAAATGTTATTTAAACTCCTTGTCACGCCTCCAAATCCCGAAAGGACCGGAATTAAGAGTGTGACTTCCCCATGCTCGCACCCGAAGGGTCAAGGGGTTGGCGACTAGCACCGATATGGGCTACACAGCGGTTGTTGTCCGAGACATACCTGTACAATCATACATCAGGGCTATTCCTGTACATTTCCACATGCTATGAAGCCAAGAAAAAAAATAATTTATTAATAATGAATTCATGGTACAAATCCAATATAACTTTCACGAACCCTCGTCCGAATACTCAAATAATAAAACTAATTATATCTTACAAAATCCATAAATCAAATTATGACAAAATGTGAAATAAATGACCATTAACTTCAGACCAGCCCCTAGCGAATGGGTCGATACCTGAAACATATCAGCAAAGTAGGAGTGAACACAAATGCCAGTAGGTGATCTCCATCTCCTCACCATCCTATAACGTGAAATCCTAAGTCTACATGATCAGTGTATGTTTGTGCCAGCGTAGTGTCCTACTTTATCACAGTAAGCTCGCATCTAATCACAAAATATAACATCACACACATTACATTTCATTCATTAAGGGTACATGCCGAATGATCCAACCATCCACGAGATCCCCGCTACCGACTCCAAGAATCCCGATCACTACCAGATAGTCATATATGAGGCCTGCGGTGTCCCTAACGACAACCTGCGACATATGGGACCTGGGTTAACCAGCCACATAGGGGACCTGCGACCTCTTGCCAGCTCCTATGTGGGACCTGCGGTTAACCCAATCAACTCCACCACCAAATCCACACATATAACCAACAAATAATAATTTCAATAATCAATATTCAGTCTTATGGCATTACGGAATATTCAAACTGCTAAACCAATAATAACGTGCCATGAATAACAATTATATCACATAACGAAAAACAACAAGCTCAAACAATATTTATTTTATTAAACAAACTATGTCAAGTCAAACAATATTTTTATTAAACTAACAATATCAAGCTAATAATATTAAGCCATAACTAATATTCTTAATGCCAACTTAGTAATATCACGCTACCAATAATATTTTCAATGTTAAATTAATAATATCAAAACCAACTGTATTTGCTTTGTTTACACTATAATTGCAAGTCCAAACAATATATTTATATTATTAAACTATAATATCATAAATTTTATTTGACCTAATATCAATTAATATATATATATATACTACTAAAATAATTTTTTTATATATCTTGATAATTTTAATGCAGTGAATTGAATTTGACATGCACGGTTATATTGATTTCAATGCACGGTTATAATTTCAATGCACGATTTTATTTCCATACAATCAATTAATTCTTTTCCTTTAAATTTGACATGCACGGTTCCATGCCTGTACCATGCAATGAAAAGGTGTCCTTTCTTTTCTTTTATTTTTACTTTTAAGAAAAGTAATTAAAAAAGGAGAATAACCCTTGGGTTATAACATTGGGTCGTAGGGGAATCTCGTGGGAAGAGAGGGAAAAGGACGTTGGGATTTTTAATGTGCCCAAAACTTGTCTTGTTGCGCACCGGTGGTGGTGGGTTGACCCTATAAAATTGAATGTTATTATTATGTTGATGCCAATAAATAATATCTGCACGTTAGGGCGGCAGGATCTACACACAGGGGCCGCACAACTGCACAAGTGCTGCCGCACGGAAGAGACCGGGCCAACCGGCCTGATAGCAGAATTAATAATAATAATCATATATGAATAAGAACAATTAAATAGGGATGATGATTTTGATAAAAGTTAACAGTTACTACCCTACATCTTGGGTTCAATGACGAAGGATTTAAAAACACCTATCTGGTACAACAGCTTTAAATCTATAATTTCTCTCGTACCAAACTAAGCACAACGCATAAGGAATAGAACATAGAGTTTCTACCTTAGATTCTCCTTTTATATTAACTAATATATATATATATATATATATATATATATATATATATATATATATATTATTTCTTTTATTATTAAGTCTTAAAATAAGATAGCATCTTATAATAATAATAATCATCATCATGATAATAGCAAAAATAATAAGATCAATAATAGTAATAAATCTTTATAATAATCCACTCAAATTATTATATAATATTAATAAAGTTTAAATATTAAAATACTTATAATAATAATAATCCCATATTAGTAATAATAACTTAATAATTGCATCAATAATAATAACTATCATAACACTAATTATTATAATAATAATCACTCAAATGCTTAAATAATTATATTAATAATATTATCATTATAATAACAAAATATATTAAAATAATTATATTAATAATCATAATGATATTTAATAATAAACTCAAAATATTAAAATCACCGTATTAATAATAATAGTAACTCGAAATATTAACGTTAAGGTCACGCTGCCGAATAGATATCTCTCACTCTATTCAGGGGCTAACTTCAATCTCACATAGGTATGGGTCTTTGCACTTCTCATTCTAACTTAAGTGACATTGAATATTCTAGTTCCATCACTTGATGTAGATACGCTTGATGCTCCATTATTTTGACTTGCTGATGGTGGGTGACAATATTGTGTTGTTGTTGCATCATCCGATGCAACACCTTATGTCTACTCATTCAACTCATTCATAATTACAACTTTTTTCTCTACATCATCATCATTAAAATTTCATGACCCTTCTTATCGGAAGATAACATCTCTACTAACCACCACTTTCTTGATAAGTGGGTTATAGAGCTTCTATGCCTTTGATTCCTCGTCGTAACTGATGAAGATGCCCTTTTGCAATAAGTGTCCAATACTTAGGACACTACTCTTCATGCTTGGAATATCATATGCATCGCTAATGAATGTTTCATCACCACTCTTTTGAAATATATGAATTCTTCCTCTTCCTTTGACTTCAAGCTTGGAGATATCTTCATGACTCACAATTCCATTCACTTCTTCCTTGAGGTAAACAAACTGCTCTTTCTTACGACACATGTGGTCACTTGCTTTGGAATCTTGATACCAAGTGTTTTATTGGCCACTTGACTCATTGTGTGCCAATAGAACAAATGGATCATCACACTTTTTATTCCTTAATGTCGAGACAAAATTAGCTCGATCATCCTTATCGTATTGACATTCGGAAGCAATATGTCCAAGCTTTTGACAACTATAACATTAAACGTATGATCTCCTTTGATTTGAGAACCTCCTCTCTTGATATGAACCACTATGGTTGCTTGGTCCAGCACCACCGTCCTTGTCCTCGGAAGTTGGAACCACCACCTCATCTTTGGTTCCATTATCCCCGGCCACCTTGTCTACAACTACTTTGTGGATTCCACTTTTCACGACCTCCTTTTCCATAGCCACCTCCTTGTGACTTTCTGACTTGCAACTTTATCTCCGACGCTTGCTCCAGTGATGTAGACGTGAAAACAACATTGCCTACATTTTTTAAAATGTGATGCTCGTGGACTTTAAGCGAGCCTAATAGTTCATCAACACTCATTTGCTCCAAATCCTTCAACTCCTCGATCGCCGTTGTTAGATCCCATTTTGTCTTGGTTGAACGCACATGCTCAATTTGGATTGCTTTTATGCCCTCACATTTCCTTCATCATTGTACAGGTTAATAAAAAGCCACAACTACTAGTCCAAGAAGCATGAAAAATTTATGACAAAAACAATGCAAAAAAAAAAAAAACTTTGGTTCAAGTTGAGGTTTGAAGAGAAGCTTCAGTTCAAGAAAAGGTTACTTCGGTTCGAGTTGAAGCTTCAGTTTGGGTTCGGTTCGAGTTGGACTTCGGTTCAGTTCAGGATCTGATTTTGTTCCGAGACGAGGCTTCGAAATGCACTTTGGTTCAAGATATGCCCTTCATTTCTCCAGCCAAAGCTGATTTCTACGCCATTGACTTCAAAATTTCACTTCGGTTCAAGATTTCACTTTAGTTCGAGATTTGGCTTTTCATTTCTCAAACTCAAACCCAAATGCGCCTTTACTTTAATTTTTGTCCTGTAGTCCAAGATTTGGAGCTTTTACTCAACTTTTCGCCTGAAAACTCAATTTTTGACATGTCAGTAAAGGCATAGTTCATATCGTGTTCCATATTGTTTGTTTGGAAACTAAAATACCAAGTACAATGCCAGTAAAGGCATAGTTCATAAATGACACGTCTTTTTTAGCTTGTTCTTTTTTGTCACGTCCATTTCAGCCATGAGTTGGTACGAGAGGAAACAAAAAAAAAAGCAAAAAGTACCTTTAATGCATTTTGCACACACCCCCAACCTTCTCACACAAACAATTGCCTACTGCTCACATGCCGCCATCCATTTTAACACCAAAACTCCCTACCACATGTTGAATCATGTGCGTATGTTCAGAACGTGTTGATGGTGTGTTGTAAATGTCATACGTTTTGTGAATTCATATTACACGATCATGTTGAATCATGTGTTGTGGTTGTTATTTTCTTCATTTCATTTGTTTCTTAATTATTCAATTAGTGTTTATATTTGTTAATCATCCTTTTAGTGGGTTGTGCCTAGGGCTGTAAATGAACCAAACGTTCATGAACAAGCTTGCGTTCGGCTCGATAAAATATTATTTATGTTCGTTTGTTAAGGAATAATATCATTCGCAAACATCATTGTAATATTCGTGAACGTTAATGAACAAGTGTTCGTAACAGTTCATAAATATTGTTCGTGTTCGTGAAAATTATTTGTAAATGGGAAATTAACAAATCAATTAATACGTATAAATTTTTTTTATTAAATATAAATATATGTTTTATTTATTTATTATTACTACTATTATTATAATATTTTCATGAACTACATATAGTAAACGTTCGTGAATAAGTTCATGAACACTTGTTCGTGAACAAGTTCAGGAACACTTGTTCTTGAACATTCGTGAACACTATAATTTAAAGCTCGTGTTTAATTCGGCTCGTTAACGAATAATAATAAATACGTTCGAACACCTTACTACTCGACTCGGCTCGATTTGTTTACAAACCTAGTTGTGCCTGATGAATTAGTTCATGGATAATAATAATTTTTGGACTTCTACAGTCGCAACGACAGGTTTCTTGTATTTTTGGACTTTCCATGAAAAATACTGCTATTATCTAGTAATAATTTTGACAGTTATCTTGATAATGAATCTAAATCAATACTCATGGTAATGGAGAGAGGAGGACGCATTTCGATTACAGGGTCAATTTTATTACCACCAGGGATTTTTCCCAAATCCCCTTTTTGAGTACCAAGAAATTAATGAGTTCCCCATGTTACTTATTTACTGCCATGCGATAGCATTGTTATTTCAAAAAAGTTAATTGGAGCAACGGGTCGGGTTTCATTTCTCTTGCCATTTCAATTGTAAGGGCAATTGTGCAAATTTATACTTATTACACATTAAAATTTAAAAAAAAACATTTAACAATTAATTTGGTCCAATATAAAATAAATGAACAAATATGATGACCATAGTCGAATACAAAAGATTTAAAAAAAATGATTGGAATGTTAAATATTTATGATGGGAACTAGGCATTTGTCCTCAAGAATGAGGGGTGCAAGTGATGTATTATATATATATATATATATATATATATATATATATATAAAAAATTCAATAAAGGGGAAGGAGAAAAAATTGGTTTCTTTAATCTTTTTATTTGTGACGTGAAAAAAGGAGGGGCATAAGGTTTATATTAGGCATTAGTGGAAAACTAATTAATATGTCATGTAATATCAAAAGTATTGCATGAGTTATAATATTTAATGTCTGAATTACTAAATTTATTTTTAACAGTTCAGATTAAAATTTCATTTAACTGTACATTGAATTAATATAGTTAAACAAATGTCTAATATAATCTAGACCACAACAACCAAAACTAACAGTCTAACTTAAGTATTGCATAGGATATGAATCCATGAAAAACCTACCTCCTTTGACTACTTTTACAACACTTCCTTGGAATACTAACTTACACAAAATTACAACACTAATTAACGCATATGTTCCTTGTAGCATTTCTTACCCGTAAGAGCATCTTCAATCCTACCAAACTAAAAATGGATAGGTAAAGCTAATTTTAGCTAACTACAGTATCATTTTAGCTAATGATACTCAAATCTTACATTATCTATATTTTTGCTTAAATTTTATTTGTTCTAATTTATCCTTAGTAACCCTAGATCTACTCTAACAAAGCAGTCTTCGTGGAAAGGGGGGACGCGACTTGGAAGGAGGGAAGCAGGGGTAGCGTGACGGGACCTCGACAACAAGCAAGCCCAATGCTTGGTCACAATCGCCAACAACCATAGTCCCCAATTTGGAGTCCTTTACTTTCTTCCACGTCACCAAAAAATTAGAATCATCGAAAACCAAGAACATCCAATCCACTCCCTTGAGGAACCTCATCTGATTCATCTTCTTCTGTCACTCCCGCTAGTAGAGCTGCTTGAAGTGTTTCTTGAGATCCCAATTGGTCCAACACCTACGGCCGCATACGTACGACACGACTGGCACCGAGAGGACTTTGCGTTCGAGGATATCCAAGTTGCGGTGCTGGTGGCGCTTGTAGCGGACCCAAACGAGGAGGTGAACAAAGACGTGGCAGTTGGCATACGCGGTCATCTCGCCGAAATTGCCGAAGCATTGGGCGGCCCGCTTGAGCGCCATCACTGCCTTGTACGGCAGTCCTCTAAGGGGCTTATTGTCGAGGTCACATAGGATGACCACCTTGTTCCGGCGTGTCACACCTCGGATTTTCAACCCGAAAAAAACCGGTTAATGACTCCCTCTGCTCACACCTAGTGGGACAAGGGGTGGGATAAAATACTGAATACAAATGAGACTACAACACGATACAAGTAATGTCCACACCTACTCAACAATTTACACAACACATAATACACATGTTCACACATTTAAATTCACAAATCCAAATATAGCACTCCATTAAACTCAAAACTTCATACAAAGTCATCCCCTTATGTAAGACCCACAAAATTTTTAGCTATTTAAGTTCTTACTTAAAGAGTAATAATAATAAAATAATAATAATGTTATTGTTAACAATAGTTAGAAAGGATATTTTAGATATTATCACGATAAAAATAAGCACCCAATATAGTCATTCAAATAACATGTGACTAATAAGTAGTCGTTAGAATAGTAACTAGCCGTTATGAATAGTATCCGTTTGGACTTCCATAAATAGGTATGAGCATGAGATTTTATTTATAAGAGAGTATAGAAGTAAGAAGAAGAAGAATAAGAGTTATGGCATCAAGTTCTCAAGTCGCCATCCGAGAATAGTGTACGCGATGAAGATCGGCGAGCAATACGACTTGAAGTTACAAAGCTATGCTTTGCTATAGATGAGCTAAATGCTCGTGTCCAATGGCCGCAATATAATGCAACGAGACACAGGGAGAAGTTTGAGGTTATTCGTGCGACAACCACGACAATGTTAGCCGAAGGGTTGTGCGGTTCTACTGCCAAGCACAACACGTCTTACGCACCTACGCTAATACAATTCAAGAAATTTTACGAAGGCCATAGAATATGATATTAATGTTTATATTTAAGTTTATAATATTTTATGCTATAATGTTATCTTACTTTATTGTTTAGTGATTATGCAATTATATTATTTTATCCGCGTAAATATTAAATACGTTATAAAAATAATAATAAAATAATTTCTTATATGTCATAAAAATTTTAGATGCTATATATTATGTCATTTAGTTTCTTAAACCAAATTACTATGGGTAAGTAAGTATTACAAGCCTTAACTTTACCAAAAGTATAAAACATAGGTAAGGCCCAAAAATTTGAATGAGGCAGATTCTGGAGGTCCCATTCAAAAATTCATAACTTGAGTTATATAGATCCAATTGACATAAAACCAAATCCCATTTTTCATTTATGACTTAGCTATAACGTGTAAAAATTTCAGAATTTAATATGAAGCCAATCAATTCCAGAATTTAAAATACTACACATAGGTTCGGTATGAACGGGTAAACATTTTAGTATGACTTTAAAATTCAATAACTTTTGTTATACATATTCAAAAATTATAAAATTGATACCCATTTGTAGATATTTGAGTTAGTAATGCAATACAATTGGCAATTTGTCAAAAACTACAAAATTAAAAACGTTATAATTGAATTAGTAGGGAGTACACCAATGTGGACTTTTGATGCCAAAGGAACCTTCTAGGTTGAAAAGTCTTAAAACATTTTTTAAATGGTAGGAGAAGATACCCACGTTTTAAGAGAGGATAATAGGAATAAAATAAAGTATTTTATATATTTTACATAATTTAATTTGATGCCAAAGTCAAATTCATACACTACTTTCACACTACACACCTACCACCATCCTTGCCTATATAAGGAGTGTCTTGCCTCTCCTCTTAAGCACAAATCCCTCAAGCCACACCACGAAATATCCCTCTCAAAACACTCCCTTAAGCCCTCTTAACATCCCAAATACTCTACTCAAATCCTCTTTTGCTTTTGGTACTTACCAAGCGTCGAAGTTCTACGAAAGGTAATACTTAAGATTTTTGAAATTTTTAAGTCGCTTCTTATTTATTATGTAGATCTATATGGTTGGTTTTACCACCTCATATATACTATATTCATGGTTGGTTTTACCACCTTACATATGTTATTTATATGATTAGTTGTACCACCTCGTATATACATACATGGTTGGCCTTGCCACCTCATATACATACCTGTGTAATTATTTTAAATTATAGTATTTTATCATAGCGTTGTCATTCTATAATTCAAGTGAAAAGATGAGAATATTAACTTATGTTTTTATTTTTATTTTAAGGTTCTAGATATCGGAAGATTGTAAGGAACGACTTCCAAAATGAATTCCCCCGACAATCGCCCTTCTTCTTCTGTGACCCCAATTGTTAATGCTTCAACCTCACAAATATCCCCATCCTTATCTCCTCCTGATCGTCCCTTTAGACCCGTGTCTAATATCCCCTCATGGTTAAGGTGGAAGACACGTAGGAAAAATAAGCTTATCGAACGTCTTTTCCGTTCACCCAATACAAGAAGTAAATCTTATTCAAAAACTCTCAAGGCATATAACCTAGTTAGTGCACAACTCAAGGCTTATGATGCATGGGATCGAAATAGGATATGGAACAACAATAAAGTGGGAATCCAAATTAATATTCAACCCCACAAGCACGGTATGCCTATTAAAAGATATAAGTTAAAGTATGATATATATATATATATATATATATATAAGGAGATATGTGTGATATTGAACTTTTCAAGCATTAATGCTAATTTAGTGTTTTGATATTTTTAAGGTTTAGAACGCGAGAACGACAAGCGATAGTAAGGGTTTTTCTTATCCTCTTTTTCTTTTTCATTATAGTCTATATTTTGTAAGGGTTTTCTTCACATTCCCTTTTTCTTTTTCATTATAATCTATATTTCATTATTATTGTAAGGGACTTTTCTCTTCCTCTTTGTCTTGTTTTATTTGGCATTATTATTATAAGAGTTTTATGTTTCTTATTCTTCTATTTCCATTTTATTGTTGAGAACATTAGTCTCTTTTTAATCTCTCTCTTGATAATCTATGCTATTGATTGGGGTAGATAACCATTTTGATATTCGTGGTTATCCTTGTTAACCTTGAATGTTTTATTGGAATTCTATGATATGCCTCATGTTATGTATGCTAAAGTTGTTATAATCTCTTATGTTTGGACAAAGTAAGTTTATGATGGGTGGTTCCAGAAAGACCTCCAATGCATTGGGTAAAGAACATCACTGGAGAGTGTCAATCCAGTTGATAATATGTTATGTTATGATATGGTATCTGGGTAGTTAACCTGGATCATGATGTTCAAACATAATCTTCCATGTTATGATTTTCTTGTGAAATGTTGATCATGTATGATGTGTAAATATTATATTTCCTATGTTCGATATCTTCATGATTTTTCCTTACCCACTTATGTTTACCCTTCTTGCTTATTTGAGCTCACCCTTTTTTATGATTTCTTTTCCAACCCCAGGTAATTAAGGGATGGAGAAACTAGGATAAGGAGTCGAGAAGTGCTTGGAAATAGTTGTGTGAAAATTTAAAGATTTATTAAGTTGTTTGCTCGTGTGCTTTGTTATGTAATAATGGGTTATGGATACTTAGTCTCTAAACCCCTAAACCTTAAAGATCTTGGATTGAAATTTGTAATAATGAATGGTTTGTTTGATTAAATAAGTAATAGTTTGAAATTGATATAAAATTTGTATATTTATTTTCCGCTAACGCACCCGGTTTGGAAGTCTCAAATTTGGGGGCGTTACACCTTAGGGATTACATCAATTCATGTACACAATACCCTAAACACATGGCTACAATAAATAAAGGAAACGGTCTTTATTAAATAAAAGAAGCCTCTAAACCAAGTCCACACCTCAACTGTCCCGCCTAACTCAGGTAAGTACCTGAAAGAAAACAATCAAATGACAAGAGGGGTAAGCAACCACATCTCAGTAGGAATCATGTTTTCCCGGCCCATCACATGCTCTTAATTTCTACAAGACAGTGCGTACAGGTGCTAATGTCGTGTCAAGAACAAACAAGCAGTTTATATTTACATTTCAATCATAGCTCAAACAAAACATGAGCAAACCACACAAGCCTCCTCAACCTTAGCTAGGGATGGCAACGGGATGGATCGGACCAGGTAGTGAGTGACACGATCCCGCCCTGAACATGTAAAATAAATACCCAAACCCACTTTCCCCTGTGTCAGGCAGGTTACCGTGCCCCGAGCCCGCCCAGCCCAGCCCCAAAATTCTGATATCAGATCTATGTTGTCGCGGGCAGTGGGAGACTGGGACTCAGGGAGTACCTCAAGGCGGCGGCTAGCAAGAGTAGTTACGAGTGGCGCCAACAAGAGTGCTTTGTCTGGAATCCGACTATGTTGATGCCTGGACAGCGGGAACAACTATGGCCTTTGGGAGAACATGACAGATCTAAGGGTCTGGAGACTCTGTCACATGAACAATCTACGCCAACGACGACAAGGCCCTTGCTTTGGTTTTAGATGGCAAAAGGATCGAACGATGACATGTGAGAAAAAGTAGGGATCAATCGAGGATAAAGAAGGGAGCGAGAGGAAGGGGATGGAGTCAAGTCGGCGAGTCACTAGACTGCTAGAGAGTTGGAGCGTTGGACCGAAGTGGAGAGGAATGGAGATTGTGATAATTATAATTAATTGGCTTTATATATGAAAATCCTAAACTTATATCGGGGCGTGTCGGGGCAGGTCGAGCTATATCTGGTCCTGACCCTAAGTCCTATCGGGGCGAGTAAAACCCGATCGGGTCGGGTTGGAGTGGGCTACAATAGTCATGCCTAGCCATAACCACACAGGCACCTCGACCGCAGCTACACAAGCACCTCAACCACATATATAGCAAACACAATATTTGCAGCACGACATTTATTATAATCACAACAGAATCATTTCTCACAAGCATAGAGTCAATACCAAATAACAGAATCATTCATTTACTATACACAAAACACTTTGATTTCGTTCCAACATGTTCATAGGCTCCACCTAGAATCGCAGTAGCTACGAACCCTCACGCAAACCTACAAGTTTCTAATACAACCACGAAATGAAACGAACTTTGATGCGACCTTACGGCTCTCATGAGCAGATTTTTCACCCCTTCTACCAAAACCCAACCATACACGTAGAACTTACCATCTCAAATCAACATTCATATATGAGATCACACATATATAAATTTATATATAAATTTATATATATATATATATATATATATATATATATATATATATATATTCAAACTCAACTCTACCTTATAATAGGTTCAATCATGAATAACACATTTAAGAGAAAGGTGTACAGAATCCCTACCTCAAATTTCATTGGATTTAGGGTTTCGAATTAAAGAAAACACTTTCCACCTCTCTCTCGGTTCCAAAACAAAATACCCAGTAACCTAAAATTGTAGAACACACCGACTTATATCGAGAATATGCTATTGCAGGGTCGAGATCGACCACAAACACCCCTATATCGACCTCTATTTATCGCATCAACCAACCACCCACGTTGACCAATCTTCATCACAAACGCGATCGATCTGCAACTGAGTCGACTACGTCAACCTCATATTGACCACACATCGACCAGGTCGACCACCCTTTGAGAAAGCTATCTGGAATCTCCACAGGTCGACCTCGACCACTTCCATGCTACATCGACTACATATTGACCACTCTTGAAGAAAACTCTCTGCAAATTCTCTCTGGTCGACATCGACCACCACAAGGCTAGGTCAACTACGTCGACCATTATATCTCACATCGACCAAAGCTATATTGATCAAGTCTTCAAACAACAATCCAATTCAATCTCTCCAAAATAATTTGGCTTCTATGACGCTACCCCCTTGACCCCTGCTCGATGATCGGGCAGCGAGACCCCCGTTAACTGAATGGTCAAGAGTCCTTGCCCAAACACACAATCGGCTAACTCCTCAAATCCCTAAACACATGTCATTACACGGTAGGGAGCGTAGACGTCATCCTTGTTCCTGGCCATGTAAATCTCAACATGGTCGACGTTAGAGGAGGAGGCTGCGATGGTTCGACATCAGAGGCGGCAATCGAGAATGGAAATTGGGGGCGGCGAGGGTTTTGGCTTAAGGGTTAGGAAAATTAAAGGATAGTGGGTGAAAAGAAGGTAAGGTTGGAAGAAAAAGAAAAACAAGTGGTAGATGTAAAAATTAACATTATTTGATGACATAACATCTTCAGGTAAAGCAAAAGTTAAAGTTATATTTATCTCTTTTTTTCTTTTGTTAATAGTTTATCTAATGCATTGGAAATGATTTTTAGCGAAATATACCTTTTGCTTTTATTGATGGTTGAAGATGCTCTAGAGCATTAATATTGACTTAATCAAACACCAATGCAAATCTATTAATTAAGGAAGATTGAAAATATAACTCACATTGATTATTAGTAGTATTATTATTATTATATATAAACTAATTTGATAAAGTATATAAATCAAGCCGGAGGTTTGAGCAGAGTAAGGTTTGAATACATATCATGCTTTACATCAAATTGTTGAAAGTATTAATTCTCCCATGCCTAGATAGTATGAGTAATTAAAATACAAAGCATTACAAAAATATAAATAATAAAAGCCAATAAATGCTATTAACAAATATTAAAATATAAAATTAAGTGTAAATGCTATTTACCCTCAAACTAGCTAATACATAGTTTAATTGATAATAACAGCATGGAAGATAGCTTTTAACCTCAAAAAGCATCCCACCTACGACCGATGCCACCGTTTCTTTCCTTTGGCACCAGCCACACCAGCGGCTGCAATGGTTAAATTAGTATAGATAAATTAAACAAACATAATAATAATCTGATTATATTAACAAAAATTAGCTTTGTATAATATAATTCAAAAACAATCCATAAACCTAGATTAATAAAGAGCATAAAAATACGAAAGGAATGAACTATCATAATTATATGTTGATCCCTTTGCTATCTATTAGTTTTGAGTTGTGTTGTGCTATCATAATGTGCAAATTTATTCTATCCATGGGCCAAAAAGCTATCTAGGTTATGATGCTTCTTGTTATGAACTATAAACAAAATGTCAACCCCCCACAAGTTGATAGATATATATATATATATCAAATAAACCTAGCCTATGTTAAATATAGGAAACATGATTATCCATTATCTGCTCCTCAAAGCAGATATGGACTAGTTGAATGCCTTCGCTATGCACATTCTCACAAGCATAGTGACAATCAACCTCAAATTCTTTGTTTACTTATGAAATTTTTGATTATTTGCAAAACATAGAGGATTGGTTTTTTAATGAAGAACAAACAACCCTACAATAGGTAGCCTAATCTTATTCAACCACAACTTTATCCTTTTTAGTTCTCCTATCGCATTAGTTTTTCCTCGATTATCAACCCCACCATTAGAACTACAAAATAAATGATGAACCACCCCAAGCAACATCAACAATATAGCAACCACCAAGAATATAAAGATGCATACATGACAATAAAAATTATTTAATTATGAATAAGTCTTCAACAGAAACAACTCGGTAGTAAATGTTCAGGGAACATCAAAACACGTAAAACTGACTAATGCCACCAATATAAAAAGACACCATCATTCAATTGTTGTGTTCCACCAAACAACACAAGCAATAAACCAATTTTTACAATCCCCGATATAAATCAAAAAATCACCCATGTAACAAACAAACCATGTTTAACGATCATTCTTTATTAATAACAACTACATTTTTAACTAGCCAGACCATAAAACCATAAATTTTAGGAAAAAATAAAACATGCATTGCACCAGGTCAGTCGAGGCTTTTTAGAAAAAAAATAATAAGCAACAGCTTGCGTCGCTCAACCAGAAATTGCAGAGAAAAGGAAAGAAGAAAAAGAAGAGAAAGCACATGAAACCCAGGAATGCGTAGTACAACCCCTCCACCACGATTCCAACCAAGCACACGAAACCCTAACCTTCTATATACTAATCTAACTCGAAAATTCAAGCAATTGAAATGACGAGGTGAAGATTTATACCTAAATTAATATATATGCAAATTGAAAAGGACAAAATATCAAAAGATCGTAAAATTTTAGTGATGCGAAACCTAGAAAAGAGAAGATGAAGATGTTCTACCCTACCTCACCTCAAGCCAAGACAAACTTGAAGAAGAAGGGAAGAAGACGGTCACCGCTGCTACCACCGACCGCCGTTACTACTTCGGCGATGAAAACGACTCTCTCTCTCTCTCTCTCTCTCTCTCTCTCTGGTTCGCGTCTCTCTCTGTTCCGAAGTGGTCGACGATGAGCTGGATGGCCACCTGAGGCGCGACGGTCGATAGGCGGAGTGGCAACTGGAGGCGGGAGAGAGAGGAGGGAACGCAAGAGAATGAGAGGGAGAGACCTAGGCTATAGCGCACGAATCTGACGTGGTATATGCCACGTCATCAATTTATTTATTTTGTTTTTTAAAAAACAAATCTTAGGGCTTAAGTACCATAGGAGTGGGCGTCGGACACGATCGAGCACACAGAGAGAGGGGGAGGGAGGGTCGCCGGACGTGACCAACCAGCCGGAATCGTTCGTCGCCGAGACTGTAACAGAGGGAGGTGTGTAACGTTGTTGTTCTCTTTCAATTTGAGCTGCTTGTCGACGGCTCGAATTTTATTGAATCCCTGTAATTGGAGTCTTAGAATCAAAGCTGCACACACCAAATTGGTTCTTCTTCAAGCCACCGGTTGGTTTGTACTTGTTTGAGCTTATGTGCGTTGAATGAATTGGTTACTGTTTTGCATTTCCGGCAGTGAAGATGGTGTCAAGGTTGATTAATGCCAACCCTGTTGTGTATGGGAAGAAAGAGCGCCGGGTTCGAACTACTCCTAGTGTTGTGGATGAGTATGCCGTGGAACCTATTGATCAGCAAGAAGTTTATGATATCCTTTCATTTTGATCCAAGTTTCATTCCCCTTTAAGCTTGAACCCCATGACCATTGCTATACTACGTTGATATTACACATTCTTCCATTTATTCCATGATTGGAACTCCTATTAAGAATGTAAGATTGACAACCAAGCCAAGACGTGCACCCACTGATAGTATTTTTTATATCAGGTTCAACAGTATAGTTTTTGAGTAACTAAGACGTTGATCTGCTCTGAGCCATGGATAATGGCAGGCTCATGGACTTTAAAGTCTTATGTATGAAAGATCCGATAATGTATTTTTATGCGTCACCGGGGCATGTCCTATTTACTGTTTTTTTTTTTTTTTTTTTTTTTTTGCGTTCCTATTTTAGTACCACAATGTCATCAGTTGATCTTTCAAATCTCTTTTCTAATATTATTAACAAGAGCTAAAGAATTTCTTCTGCCACACGCAGAAATCAGTGGGGTGTAGGTCACTCTCATAGAAGATCAAAGACTGTTCAATTAAACCTGCTCTGTGTGTATCCAAGTTGCTAATCACTCGCCCGCTCACAAATGCACACAGTGAATTCTTAGGTTTAAATTCTTGGAACGTGGTATGATTACATTTGAACATACATGTTACATGGATCTGCTGATTTGTTCTTTATAGCATTGTTAAATACAAAGTACAAAGCTTAGGTAACATACATGTTACATGGAACATACACGTTTGAATTCTTAGGTTTAAATTCTTGCAAGGCGCTGTAATGTTAGCACAATCAATCTTGCTTTAATTTGGAATCCGGACCTAATCTCATGCTTTTTCACTAAGCAATTACATTTCTTAGCATTCTTAAATCATCTTAGAGATATAAAAGATCCAGAACATCCTTATTCCTTGGAAGAGCTGAAAGTCATTTCAGAAGATGCAATTGAAGTAGACGACAAGCATAGCTATGTCAGGTGAAGACAAATTTATCTAGTCCTTGTTTCCATCTTTCTACGTTTTGCCCTTTTGCATTGAACTTGTTTCTCATACTCTGGTACAGGGTCATATTTACTCCCACAGTGGAACATTGTAGCATGGCTACAGTGATTGGGCTTTGTCTGCGAGTGAAACTTATGCGCAGCTTGCCTTCTCGATACAAGGTTCAGTTTTTGTTCTCTTACATTGAATACCTAATAACGATGTTGTAGTTGAATTGTGGTGTTGTGCTTCAACATGGGAAATGAGAGAAATTCTTAGTCCTAAAATATATTGGAGCTATGAAGGAGCATTTGTGTTGGCGTCTCCTAGGGGTATAATGGAAATTCGTTCAATGAAATTAAGTAATAACTAGTAGGTTCATATCTAGTGGTTTATTCGAGATATAACAGTCTCCCTTCGGCGTTACAATTACTCATTGAAATGATAAAATTATTCAAGATGACTTTGACAACCAAAGCATTGATGATTGAAATCGAATGTATTGATAGCATGTTTTTGGAAGCAGAAATACAGAAGAAAAAGGTTAAAGGGAGATTCTGGAAATTACATTTAATTTATTTTAACAATAAATTTTTAGTAACAGCTCAAAAAATTTAATCTAACTAATATAGTGACACATTTAATACAATGTAGCATGTGTAAGCATTTTGCACCTAATTATTGTTCATTCACTCATTGCCTTGTCCTTTTTACATAAATATTTGACTGAAAGAATTAATTACTGACTAATAATGACTGCAATAAAAAATAATTACTGCATCGTGCAAAAGTATAGAAATGTGGAGGATGGCATTGGAATACATGTATCAAGTACTTCTATTATGATTTGTACGCAGCTCTCTGTATTATCTGTCAGCATTTTGGAGCTATGCTTTCTCCTATTTTTTAAAAGCCTTTTACTTCTGAATTTGACCTTCCCTTGACACCTTTGCTGCCTACATTTTCTGTGGTTTTTTTTCTTTTTCTTTTCCTCTCTCTATCTCTCTCTTTAGATCGATATTAAGGTAGCACCTGGAACTCACAACACTGAAGCAGCAGGTATCCTGTTATCCTTTCTGCCTAAAAAATATGGAGAATTCCTCTCTTTCACATGTTGGTATTGAAAAATTAGTAATTTAAAACATGAGTCGCTACATATGTACGAGACTGCAACCCATCTTATTATCTTAAAGTTAATTTATACCTGGAGGTTGCATTACTCGTGTGGCTAACCGTGCAGTTGCTATTGCACCTTCTGTTATTTGCTATCGGAAGTTTTTAAGTTTCAATTAGTAATTATTTCTTTTTTTTTTCCTCATTTGTGATGATTTTGGGCTGAAACAAGGGTAGCAGGGATCTTTTACTTTATTATTAGACCTGGTAATATTTTTGGGATTAAATGTTGCAGTTAAATGACTATCTTACTGTGGTTTCATGTTCTTCTTTGTTCTACCTACAGTTAATAAACAGCTGAATGATAAAGAGCGCGTTGCAGCAGCACTTGAAAACCCGAACTTGGTGGGCATGGTTGACGAATGCTTAGCTCCATCATATGGCTAAAACAAGTTGATGCATCCATGATATGTAAATGGGCATTAATCATTCTGAGAGGTAAACTACGAACTCAAGTCATCGCATACATAGACCTTGCCTCATGCCTACTTTCCACCGTGGGGGAATTTCTTCCATGAAATGTAATATGGATCTCACATTGGTATAATTTTGACTAACGTTTTTTTAAAACATGATGTGGAATCAAATGCAGTGAGCTACACAAAGATGAACAGTGACGAGACAAGTTCCTATATATCAGTTCTGTTGGTATAAATTGGTGGATTGCTGCTCAGAGCTCTACGAGGCCTTATCAGTCTTTTGTATTAGGCGGAGTAGGACAATTTTTGTTTTTTTTAGAAATGTTATGCTTTCTAATAAAGGGCCAAGTGATTTGCATATTATTATTTGTTTATATAAAAGTCATTAATTGAAGAAAAAATCTAATTAAATGCCGTTATTATTTCGTTGATAATATAGAAATAATGACGAATAATTATTTCGGTGATAATACAGAAATAATATTGAATGTATTATTTGGGTTATTGCTCAAAACTATATTATTTTGCTAAAAATACAAAGAACTTGCAGTTTCCATTGCCCTATATAGAATGCTAGCAGTTTCGGCGGGAATGCACGGCAATCCTTAAATTACAATGACCGTAAGAATCCAAGTAGGGGATCACATCCATCTCCGAGCCTTCTGGCATCTTGATTACTTCCAGCCATCCAAAACATTCCCTCCCTCGTTCGTAGTTTCCTCTGATGATGCTGCTATATACTCTCTCCATTTCCATCGCCATCTACGTCAACAAAAGGATATGTTAGTATCATTCATTTCATTGTGCCAATTCCATAAGCATGAATACAGAATAAATAATCAAGCATCAATTGTATCATTTCAGTAAGAACACGGGAGGCCATGACTCACTTGAAAACTTGGGAGTACATATGGAGTATCCTTGTCGTAAGTGCAATCCCGGTCATCGTGTTTAGAGTAAGGTGGTCCAATGATATCAAGCACTATGCGTGGTGTTATGGCCGTGAACAGCTCCAAATGTGATCAGTGAAACTGTCAAGACCGTCGATGAAGATGAGGGGAAGGCATCAGCAGTTGTTATGCGGTATACATTAGCGTGTAGAATGTCAACGTGTGACCTGCTGATTGGCAATAAGCTGTTAATATAATAACAGCCCGACCAGCTAACAGGTATTACTAGATGATGCAGTGTGTCAGGTATCATTTTGATATTCTTCTTAAAATCATATCAAAATAGTATAATTTTGATATAAAAAATATTAAAATGATATTATTTTTGATGCAGTAGTAATTTTAGGAAATCTTAATTCGCACCAAGCATAATCTAGATCCGTTAAATCTTTAATTTAAAAAATAGATTTAATGGTATCCAAAGAAAATTTCGTAGTAGTCCTCTAGAAACATAACTAAACTACGTAATTATGATACATAATTCAGTATTAAAAAAATTTACATACCAAAATGACGTAATGTGCTGCATTCACAAATATCCTAATTGTCACGGGGTCAGCCTTTATAGCAGCTTAACCCGTGCGGCACCTAGTTCCCACCCGTACGAATGAACGCTATGTCAGCCTAACTCGTCGCATTTGGATCGGAACCCATCGATCCGTTGTAAAACAATTGTGTAGGGAAGCACTTAGCGGAAAAACAATTGAACGAAGGCAACAAACAATTGTATTGATTGCTTGAAAGCTTTACAACATCACTCCCCTACATATAGATGTTAACACGTTTCTGGCTATGTCACTAGGAGACATCATATATGATCGAAATCAAAAATCTCTACAACTTACTCTATAAGCTAAGCACAACACTTTACAAGGGGGAAATGCCCCAAAATAGCCTAAGTGTGCTAGGATAAGCCTCGATCCGTGACATTCTCCCCCACCCGATTTCGCAGCGTCCTCGTTGCATCTTCGGCTTCCTCGAGCTCGTCAAACTGCCTAATGTAGCGTTCGACTCCTTCACGGTACTCTTCAATCTCCTTGGAGAATTGCCCCAGATCCTATTCCTTCTCCCAGCTTGCCTCTTCAACCGGCTTGTTCTTCCATTGGACGTAGTACTCCACCCGGCTTGGATCTACGCCTCTTCTTGGCACGACTCTACGAGAATGGATTTTCTCTATCTCTTTGTCGTAGGTCTTGCCTATTGATGCTGTTGGTGTCCGCACCACCCGTTGTCCGCTCGTATCTTCCAAGTCTTCGTGGTAAGGCTTGAGCAAACTAACGTGGAACACCGGATGCCTTTGTAAGCTAGTCGGGAGGTCTAGTTTGTATGAGACCTTCCCAGCTCTCTTAAGTACTTTGAAAGGCCCCTCATAACGGCGCACCAAACCCTTATGCAGCTGTCTAAGTGCTTTGGTTTGGCGCGGAAGGAGTTTGAGCATCACCATGTCTCCTTCTTGAAATTCTAAGGGCCTCATTTGTTAATCCGCCCACTTCTTCATCTTCTTCGCCGCTTTGTGCAAGTATGCCCTGGCCAGATCCGTCTGTTCATGCCATCCTTTTGCAAACTTGAACGCCGCGGGGCTCTTTCCAGTATACCCCGAGTGATGGAAGTGGGCGTCAATGGTTGTTGCCCAGTTGCAAGTTCGAACGGGCTCTCGTTCGTGGACTCGCTCTTCTGTAAGTTATATGAGAATTGGGCTATGTCCAGCAACTTGGCCCAATCTCTTTGATTGACACTCACATAGTGCCTCAGGTATAGCTCCAGTAAGCCATTGACACGCTCCGTTTGGACGTCTATTTGTGGGTGAAAACTTGTTGAAAAGTTTAAGTCCGAACCCATTATCCGAAACAGCTCGGTCCAAAACCGCCCAGTAAATCGTGAGTCCCGATCGCTCACGATTGTCTTTGGAATGCCCTAGTACTTCACCACGTACTTGAAGAATAGTCGGGCCGTGTCATCTGCCGTGCAGTCCTTCGGAGCTGGAATGAAAACTCCGTACTTAGAGAATCGATCGACCACCACAATGATCGTACCGCATCCTTCGGATCTTGGGAGACAAACAATGAAGTCCATCGAAACACTCTCCCAAGGTCTTTCCGGAGAGGGCAATGGTTCTAACAGTCCCGCCGATTGCCGATTCTCTATCTTGTCTTGTTGGCACACAAGACAAGTCCGCACGTACACTTAGATGTCCTCATAAAGTTGAGGCCAGTAGTAGCTCCGTTCCACCAACGCCAAGGTATGATCGACTCCGGGATGGCCAGCCCACCGCGAGTCGTGACATTCTTTGAGGATGTCTCTCCTCAAACTTTCCCATTTAGGAACGTACACCCGTTCCCCTCGAGTATGGAGCAAGTCATCCCTTATCCAAAATCGCCGCGTCTTCCCAGCTTTGACGCATTCCACCAAGGACTTGGCTAATGGATCGTGCTTCATTCCTTCCTTCAGTTTGTCCACCAGGGGGAATTGTGGTTGGCTAATGGGTGCAAGTTCCACCTTCCAACTTAGTGCATCGGCCACCACATTATTTGTGCCCGGTTTGTACTCGAGCACAAAGTCGAATTCCGTTAGGAGTCCTTGCCATCGGGCTTGCTTCGGAGTTAAGTTCCTTTGAGTTAGGAAATAACTCGTAGCAATATTGTCCGTCTTCACCACGAACTTGGACCTTAGCAAGTAATGCCTCCACACCCGAAGGCAATGCATAACTGCCGTCATCTCCTTTTCATGCACTGCGTACCTTCGTTCGGTGCCATTGAGTTTTCGGCTTTCATATGCTACAGGATGCCCTTCCTGTATTAAAACTCCACCGATAGCAAAGTCTAAAGCATCCGTGTGAACTTCATAAGGCTTTGTATGGTCCGGCAGTGCCATCACCAGTCCGTTTGTCACGGCTTGCTTCAACTTCTCGAATGCCTCTCGGCAAGCATCATCCCACACCCAAGTCTTGTTCTTCTTTAATAGTTTCGTCAAGGGTGTGGCAATGTGGGAATAGCCACGGATGAATCTTCTATAGTAGTTAACCAAGCCAGGGAAGGAATGCATCTCAGGGACTTTCTTGGGCGTCTCCCATTCCTTGATGGCTAACACTTTCTTGTTGTCCATCTTTAGTTTGCCACCGCCAATGATGTGACCCAGCACCTCCTTCTTCGCAAAGTCACATTTCTCCTTCTTCACAAAGAGTTGGTTCTCCCTTAAGATTTGGAAAACCCGCCGTAAGTGTGTCTTGTGTTCCTCCAACGTTTTGCTATAGACGACAATGTCATCAAGGTACACTACGACGAATCTGTACAAGTATGGTTGGAAGATCCGGTTCATTAACGTACAAAATGTGGCAGGGGCGTTTGTGAAGCCAAAGGGCATCACCAAGAACTCGTAAGAGCCGTATCTTGTGACGCACGTCGTCTTTGCCTCATCACCTTCGGCTATCCGCACTTGCCAATATCCCGACCGCAAGTCTAGCTTTGAGAACCATCTCACAGCACCAAGTTGATCAAATAGGTTGGATATGAGTGGGATGGGGTAGCTGTTCTTCACCGTAATCTTGTTTAGCACCCTATAATCAATGCATAGCCGCATCGACCCATCGTGCTTCCTTTGGAATAACACAGGTGCTCCAAATGGCGCTTTGGATGGCCGAATGAATCCGGCATCCAACAAGTCCTTCAATTGTTTCCGAAGTTCCTCAAACTCCGGTGGTGCCATCCGATAGGGCACCGCAGCAGTAGGCCTTGCACCGGCCTCTAGTTCGATCTTGTGGTCCACCTCCCGCTTCGGCGGAAGTTGTTTGGGGAGTTTGGGTGGCATAACGTCCCCAAACTCTTCAAGGACCGCCTTCACTTCGGTTGGGGGCTCCTCTCCAACACTTGGGCATTCTTTCTTCACCATGGCAATGAAAGGTGGCTCCTGTCGCCTAACTCCTTTGGACAGTTGGAGCACCGAAAGAGACTTCGCCTTGAGTTCTTCCTCCCTCATTACCTTCACCATGCACGTCTTCCCTTCGTCCATGATGCACATTGTATTGGTGCTAGGAATCGGAATTGCTCGCACCTGGTCAACGAACTCCATCCCCAACACCATGGGATAGTCGTCCATTGAAACCACAGAGAGATTCACCTTGCCTCTCCACTCGCCGTTACTTAGCTCGACACCTCGAGCCATGCCATGGATCGGACTGGCACTGGAGTTCACCGCCTTCAGCCAGCCCTTCTCTTCTTTGTAGACTATCCCCAGTCTACGAGCTTCTTCGACCTTGATGAAGTTGTTCGTCGCACCCATGTCCACCAAGGCCTTAGTTTCAAGGTTGTTGGCCTTAGCGAGCACGTACATGCGCCCCTTCTGTTGTTCGGATGGTGGCACCTCCACCTTCGCCTTGATTGCATTGAGGAGTTATAAGGAACTAAGTCGTGGATCCCTCACATTCCTCTCTTCGTCTTCGTTGATCATCGCGGAGAGCTTGGAGCGCTTCGGGCACTCGAACGCCTTGTGAGGGCCTTTACAAAGGAAACAAGAGTTCTTTGGCTTCTCCCCGTCTTTCGAACCATTCGCGAAGTGTTTTGGGCGAAAGTCCTTAGACGGTTGGAAGGGTCTCCCTTTTCCTTCACTCCGATTGTCTCCCCCACGTTTCTCCTTGTGGAACCTGTTCACCTTGGAAGTTGATGAAGAACTGGTGGTTTTCTCCGGCTTCTTATACTCGATGAGTGATTCGGCCACCGCCATGGCCGACGCTAGGTCCTGCACATTCCTCCGTTGCAGCTCCAGCTTCGCCCATTTTTGTAATCCGCCCATGAAAGAAAATAATGAATCTTTCGCGGACATGTCCGGGATCTCTAAGATGAGCTCTGAAAACTCGCGGACGTACTCCCACACCATGCCTTTGTGGGTAAGGCGCCGAAGTTTCGCCCAGGACTCGTCCTTCGCATTCTGGGGATAGAATTGGGCCTTGATCTCCCGTTTGAAATCCGCCCAATTGTTGATGATACATAGGCCGCACTCCTTGTCGGCATATCGTCGCCTCCACCACACCATAGCCGAATCGATTAAGTATAGCGGGGCGGTCTTCACCTTCTTTGCCTCGTCCATAATGTTCAAGGCATCGAAATATTGCTCCATGGTCCAGAGGAAGTTGTCTAACTCCCTCACATTCCTTGACCCAGCATAGGTTTTAGGTTTCGGCACGTCAATTTTGGAGCTGGAATGGCCGCCAACGCCACCTTGGGTGACCGCCATCTTGCAGAGAGACCAATCCATCTTGATTTCTTTGATTTCCTCTTGCATCGCCAAGATTTAGGACGTGAGAGTGTCCTTCAGGCCATCAAACCGAGAGTTCATGTCATCCATGACGGAGTTAAGAAGTCCTTGCATCCTCCCAAAGCTTTCCTCACCCTCTGAGTTTAGTTTTTCGATGCTTTCAGTGTGCTCCTCGACCACCTCCATTTGTTCGACTAACGCCAACTCCAATTTGGCTAGCCGACTCTCCAGCGGACATGTTTCCCTCGAAACAGACTTATCTCTCCTCCGTTCCTTAGCGTGGTGCTCCTTGTCGCGGCCTTCGTGGTCGCCACCACTAATGACAACAGATCCTCCGTTTGTCATTTTGCACCGTTTCGAAGTTTTGATTGTTCCACCGAACTTTAGCACCAACCGTGCTCTGATACCACTTATCACAGGGTCAGCCTTTATAGCAGCTTAACCCGTGCGGCACCTAGTTCCCACCCGTACGAAGGAACGCTAGGTCAGCCTAACTCGTCGCATTTGGATCGGAACCTATCGATCCGTTGTAAAGCAATTGTGTATGGAAGCGCTTAGCAGAAAAACGATTGAACGAAGGCAACAAATGATTGTATTGATTACTTGAAAGCTTTACAACATCACTCCCCTACATATAGATGTTAACACGTTTCTGGCTATGTCACCAGGAGACATCATATATGATCAAAATCTAAAATCTCTACAACTTACTCTATAAGCTAAGCACAACACTTTACAAGGGGGAAATGCCCCAAAATAGCCAAGTGTGTTAGGATAAGCCTCGGTCCGTGACATAATTCACTGCACCTATTGCATGTTCGTTGTAAGGATGGCAAAAGCTACCCAACCCGTTCCAACTCGGGCTATCCCAATCCGAAATGATCCGCCCGACAAGCCATCAGGTCGGGCTCGGGTCTTGCTTGCCCCGCCCGACTCAAAAATTATAAGTAAATTTAATGTAAAAACTGCCATCCCGACCGGCCCGTCTCGACCCGCCCTGCTCGGCCTTGAACTGCTTAAACTCCCAAGTCAAGTCAGATTCGGATCAGCATAATTATTTTCAGATTGGGTTCAGGTCAAACGGTATTCGGTCCCGACCCGACCCGTTGTTATTACTAGTTCATATACTTTGTAGGTAAAAAAAATCTAATGATTAAAAAATATTAAAAAAATGACCAAAATACTAAATAATTGATTTTTCTTATTTAAAATGGCCTGGAATACTTAATATTTGCACTTTATAAATGATTGCAATGTTTAGGTTTTAGATGATTGCATTGGATGATTTGTGGGTTGATTTTTATCTTGGAGCCAAGTTTTCACATCATTTGATCTCTTTTCTAAAAAGCAAATTACAAAAACGTCCATGACCCAATGAATCTAATGATAAGGAATGTATAAAAGTAGCCCACCGGGTTGATTGGTATATGGTGGGTTTTGTGTGCTACGAGCGCGAGATCGGTTGGGAGGCCAGGCCGGGTGATATTTGTATAAATAAACATGGTGCCAACGTAATATTCAATTTGAACACCCCAGTTGCACGACTGGCTCTAGAAATCACTCTTTAGTTTAATGTAATAAACTGATACTTACAACAGACGATCCCAAAATTGGATCAATCTGAAAGCTTTTTTCACAACATTGTAATACCAAAAACCAGGAAATAAACTGAACCTGCAAACATGTGTACCACAAAAAATGAAACCCAAGAAATGCAAAAAATGGTCCACGCCTCCATTCCTGTGTTGATGCTCCAGTCTTTTACCTGAAACAAAACACACCATACAAATTTTCACAACATTGTAATACCAAAAACCAGGAAATAAACTGAACCTGCAAACATGTGTACCACAAAAAATGAAACCCAAGAAATGCAAAAAATGGTCCACGCCTCCATTCCTGTGTTGATGCTCCAGTCTTTTACCTGAAACAAAACACACCATACAAATTTTTGGACAAAATGACTGACATGTGGAAGTTAAAAATTAGATTGGCCGATGAGCACAACAGGGGAAGAAAAAAAAACACCTTTTGTGCAGTGCCTTTATATCTTCACCCAGCAGCGTGCCACCTTCCAGAAACACATCATCACATCGGTTCACGTCCACCGGTCTCATTTTGAAATATTGGTAGTCGCAGTACTCATTCCATTCAAACCACATCTTTGAAATAATCTCCTTTCTGAAGCAGGTGGAGTGGTCTTCCTCTTCGGGAGAGTCAGCAGCAACCAATCTGTACGTGTACACTTTTTTCTTTTGCCCAGGACGGAACGCACGTCCTATTGCCTGTCGGGTCACTGATGGGTTAAGATGAACATCCAATATCAGAATCCGGGAAGCACCCACCAGAGAAATTCCTTCGCCACAGGCCTTGATTGACCCAAAAAAAACCTTAGCATCAGTGGATCCATTAAACCGTTCCATGGATTGCTCCCGAAGGTCAGAATTTGTTTCACCAGAAATTACAAATGTTTCTTTTCCAGGACTCCACCCCTTCACCCCCACTGCCAATCTCTCTAAGAATTTCAAAGGCAGGAGGTACTGACTGAAAACTAGCAGCTTCTCACCGGCTAATTCACATGCGTCCAACATGTTGAGAAAGAACTTTGTCTTCACTCCATCTCTGAAGTTCAGTTTCTTCAGTAAGTAATCAATCTTATCATCATTTACACTAGAACCATTGTTTCCCACAATGGGACCTTTCTCTATTAAGGCTTTCAACCCAGGGTGAAGGTAAACAATACTTCCAACAGAATTTCTCCTGAAAATGTCCAACTTCTTCAGCTTTTCAACTTCTGGTTTTTGTTTGGCACTGATGTTGAGCAGGACAGTGAAGTCTATATGCCCAGGCAGTTCTTCCAAGAAGTCTCCCTTATAATAGTGAAGAACCTTGGCAGTCATCTCACGAAGATCTTGTATAACACTGATTTTCCTTGTGTAATTCTCATCCTTCTGAAGTGTGTCCTCTACCAAGTCATAGAAAGCAGACTCTCCACCGAGCTTTAACTGCTTTATGGGTTTGGATATTACCACTTTGCTCATTATGCGATTAACGAGTCCTCGAGAAGTCTCTGATTTCAGGAACTTGGGTCTGACAAGGTTTAATATGTTGAATACCTCTTTGACATGATTCTGGTATAGGGTCCCAGAAAGCACTACTTTTCGAAGTGTCCTTACCTTTGCTATGGATTGCAGTGTATCAGTATCCTCATTCCTCGGTGTGTGACCTTCATCCATAATAAGAATTGAAGGTCTGTCTAAAAGTATTTTTTGGCAGTGAGCTGTTATCTGGCAGGTTTTGGTACAGCAAACAATACTTGTGAACTGCTTATACCCTAGAAAGAGTATGCTCCTGAGTTGTATCCATTTTTCCAATACAACCAGTTGTTGTGATCGATTGTCCGCCTTCACTGAGTAAAGGTCCAAAAGGAGGGTGTCCTCGATCTGCCATCTTTGAAATTCTCTCTTCCATGTTTCCAGTAAACCTTTCGGTAGTATTATCAGAGGCTTTGCCATGGGATATTTAGCAAGGAAACTTTGCAAGAAACTTATGATCATAAATGTTTTCCCAGATCCTGGAGCATGAGCTAATATACAGCCACCTGGACTTTCTGTGACTAAATTCTGCAGCAGAAAATTGAAACCTTCTACTTGATGGGACTTCATTTGTTTCATATGCCTTGGATGAACAGATATGATAGTTTCCATGGGCTCCTCTTCACATTGAAGTATGTTAGCTGGATCTCTGCCTACTTTGTTCAAGAATTCTGAACGTGCATAAGTTCTTGTTCTTGTCATCTGGATTAAAATTCTATAATAAATATCAGCATGAGTAAAAGGATTTTATTGGTGCATTTGTGGTGGCATTAAGCTCATCCAGTTGAGTTTGAAATCTGGACTCCACTCCATTATACTAAGTTCATTCATACTGAAGCCCCAGAAAAATCAATATAACAATGCACTATCAAGGACTATTATCTTTGCAGAAACTTGGGCATAGTAAGGAAGTTATTATTGTCACAGTATTATGTTACTATTCAAATTTTGGTTCAATGAAGATGTCCTGTTGGTCCATGCCTCCATTAATTACGAATTAACACACTTAACATTTGGAAATCCTTGTCGGAGAATGCAAATATAAAGTAAAACAATATAATCAAGATTATTAGATGAATTCAGATGTCAAATAAACATATACCTTTGGAATTCAACACTGAGGTAAACAAGAAAACACACAGACCTTGCTATAATGGAATTCGAGTATGGTATGAATTGGTCTCTGAACAATTCCACATATTCGACAAACTTCACCAAGATCATCCTTTAGAATAAATGAATGCTCACAATCATCTACAATTTCTCTCACGTGTTCACCATATGATGGTGCTCTAGTAATGTCCTAGTGAAATCAACACAAAATTAGACTCAAACATCATATGAACATGAGAAAGACTGAAATGTTGGCTTTAACAATGGGATGCTTTTTTCTATAATAAATTTGATCCATTTCAAGACTTGAATCCCCTTTTTCCAGGATAGTGTTTCAATATTGCCAATTTGATTTTTAGGCTGCTGATTCTGCAATTTTTAGTTCTATTATCAAATTTAGCATAGGGAGGCTACATGAATGTCATAGGACTAGTAGGTTATGTGAATCACTGTAATTATACCATTCAAAACTGATACATGATCCATATGAAACTGTCAAGATCAAGTGAAGCCTACATTTTGATGCAATGTAAGACCAAAATTACAACTTGAGTGATGAATGAAAGATATCTCCGGTACTTTAATAGATCAGCAGCTTGGTGGAATTACCTTGGAACTTTCTAATGCATATGTCATTTCTTTCCAGATACCTGCCAAACCATCTTCTTCATTTTCAGTCACATATTGATCATCATCCAACACGCCAACATATGCACCTTTATTTTTCATTATTTCATTTTCACCGTGATAAACATGAACATCACTTTGATCATCTTTCATGTCTGCATATCTCTCAACCTGCAGACAGTAGCTACAACAATAATGTTGTTGACAATAAAAAAAAATTGATGCCATTGCAATGACAGATTATCAATTCTCAATTATAATACCAATTATGAATGGTAATTGGATATCTTATCTATAATTGGGCTGTCTCGAGGGAATATATGGAGAGAATGAAGAGGAGTGCAGGAATATACTACATGTATTCATTACCAAAATAACATGAAAATAGTGTAACATATTGCATGAACAATGCATTTGGAAAATGTGGCATAATGTCAGACTTTGATTGTTGGTCCTTAATGATTCTACTTTCTAGATTTTTTTCAAATAAAAATTACCAAAACTAGAAAACTCACCGCAGAATCTGTAATCTTTCTAGCGGGACTTTCATGTTCTTTGTCGGACGTTTTATCCTTAACACTTTCCTGTGCTTTTGGAGGGTTGATGTCAACAAAAATACTTTTTTCTTCCCCAATTCCAAGTTCAATTGCCAGGCTTCCCTGCTCTTCTTTCTCAGCTTTCATATCTGTGCATTCCACGACCTGAATACAGTAACCCAAGAATAACTTTGCTAACGAGGTAAAAATCAAAGTTATTAGAATAGAACATAAAAGAACAGAGAAGAGCGCCAGAATATACAGAAAACTCAATACAAAAAAAAAAACAGCAGGTAGAGTAGTGTGTTGTGTGGTGGAAATGTAGCAAGATGTTGCACTTTTACTGTAGCTTTTGTTGTTTGGTTTTCATGGCAAGATCCTTTCAGACCAAACTAAACTGCCCAAAACTAGAAAACTCACCACAGAATCTGTAATCGGGGGTTCCTCTTTTGTCAGATTCTTTGAAGCAGTCTCCTGGAATGCACTTGAAATTTCCTGAATTTCATCTTCTTCTTCATCCGAATCGAGGATTATGATGAGTGGTGCTTGGATCGAAGCATCCTCCACAGCATGGTCATCTATCCGGGATGATAGCTGCTGATTTGGCGTATTTGAGCCCTCTGTGCTATCTGACTTTGCATTTCGAATACTGGTGTCTGTTTCACCATTACTTACTTTTCTCATAAGAGCGCAAAGTTTCTGTATTTCTTTGGCCACGCTACCAAATTTTGATAAATCGGCCTCCAACAAATTAGGCATATTAAATGGATTAAAACATTTAGTTCTTTCTGGATGCCTACGTTTATACAGAGGCTTATTCTTCTTTCCTTCATCAAATACCCCCTTTCTCTTACGCCCATAAGAGGACATCTCTGTTTTTAAAATCACACCCACAGGCACTTAGCGCGAAAACATCAACATTTAGCAACAAAGAAAAGTTATATTTAAAAAAACATATCATATTCATTGCAAAAATATGATATTACTATTTATTGCAGCTAAGCCCGTGAAGAAATGCTTCTACTATAGTAAAAAGAAAAAAGAAAAAAAAGGAATTTTTGGATAGCAAATAATTATAACGCAGTAGTTTCCCTCTGCAATGTTGTGGGCAGACCACCTCGATGCAAGTAAATTAAAATCTAAGAAATGTATTGATATTGGGATACTCCAATATACACTAAATTTTCATTAAGAAAAACATAAGTGGCGATATGAATCATTTGTTATACCCAAACACTAGCTTTAGGTATAAAACCTTGTTTATTAGCATTGGGAGTGACATTAGGAATAAATAGCCCACAGCTGTCGAGTAAAAAAAATACAAAACTTCTCATTTGTTGTCGGAGCATTTCCTTCGAAATAGACCACCCAAAACACACAAGAGACAAAGCTTGCCGTCAATAGTTGGCCAATAAAATCACAAATTAGGAATACCCATTGCATTTCATCATCGAACGAGAAGTACTCGTTTGTTCTCGAAACATTGCCATTGAAATAGAATTATCCAAAACCCACAAGAGGCATAGCTTACCGTTAATAGTTGGCCAATAAAATCACAAGGTAGGAATACCACCCATTGCATTTCATCAAATGAAAAGTCCAAACAACATCTACCATACACGAGACAACCATATGACAGCGAGAAATCTCGATAATAAGCGACAGGGACAACAATATATATTCTACTACCCCAAACATGGAATCCCGAAATGGGTGCAGGTATACCAGATTTGGAACATGCGGCATCTGGTGGGCTGACACAGTTGCTGGCAGAACCCTCTTCTCCCTGCTCCATTGAAAGCTAGATTGGAGAAAAGACAATGGATTATTCAATCAAATTTAAAGGAACGCGTTTCCAACCAAACAGACAACAAGTTCATGTGAAATCCATATATATATATATATATATATATATATATATATATGTATATATAATTGAAATAGAGTCATAAAGTCATTTAAAAAAAGACCCATAAAAATTATACTCGTCCGTTTGCTTCGTTATGGGATATCTAATAAATGCATGAAAATTTCAGACAAGAAATCAAGTACAGTAAAAACAAAAACTAAAACACACGGACGAGAAGTATTCACAGATTGAACGAGAAGGAGACTCACAAATGACATGCAAAATGTGTCTTTAAAAAAAAAATCTTTTTAGCCGAAACCGAGTAGCTCAAGAGCACTTTGTGTGAGGGTGGGTGCGGTTCCGGGAAGGTCTGTCTCGATTTCGCCACTGGAGGCAGTAGGAGTGTGGGTGTGAGCTGATTGCTGGAGGGCGTAGTTTTTGGCAAAGGCCCGATGTATGGTGGGGCTGTGACTTGGAACAATAGAATTCCAACACGTGGCAGCTTTGTGCAATTTTAATCAATTTTTCAAAACCAAACGGCCCGCCGTCGCGCCGCCCTTCGGGAAACCAAAAAATATTATACATTTTCGAGAAACTTTTTAAGATTTCAATAAAAAAAATGATTTAAAGACAGGAATAAATAGTGATTTATTATTTATCTTAAAAAAATTATATTTTTTTATATTATGTTTAATACATATATTTTTTTTAAATTATTGTAATAATAAAAATATAATTTAAAAAATATATGTAATGAAATATAGAAGGAACATAGGATAAAATTTTAATAGTGTTATTTTTAGTGAAAATTTAAGAAAACATATAAAAATTTTAATATAAATGCTGTTAATATTAAAAAAAAATAGGAATATTCTTCTATATTTATTTTATGAACAACTTAATTACCAAGGCTTTATTTTAAGTAGGCTATGCTACTTTTATTAAAAAAGCAAAACTATATTTTTCTCTCACAATCATGCATATAATTTTTTGTAAGATAGTTAGTATTGGTTAATTAGTTTTATAATTAATTCATTAGCTCATTACTTATCTTTATTTAATTTTGAGTAAAATGATGAGTGGAACTTGAAGTTGTCTTTTTAATGTCTCTAAGTATGACATTTATTGCTTTTCAGGCATTTATTTACCAATAGAACTAGTCATAATGTCATATTAAGTTACTAACTATCTGTTTATCCGATTATGGTATACGAGTTGAGAATACGAATTATTTTATAAGCATACTCCAACGATATTTTATGCAGGCATAATATCCATTACCAATATAAAATAAATATCTATGATAGCTAATCTTATGAAATGTTTCGCTGAATATAGTATATAATGAAGAGCAATGAAACTAAAACTATTAGCAATGAGTAATTTTGAAGTTTGAAAATGTAATATTTTTTAAAAGAAAAAAAATACATTGATATTTCCATATGATGCAACAACTTTATCTTAATGATCGTGTTGCACAACTAAACGTGCATGTAGGCTTCCTTAAATTCATGTTGATACTATTATTTTATAGTTCTGACTTTTGAGTAAAAATAAATAATACATTGGATCATGGAAATCAATCTTATTTTGTTCATGTCACCCAAAAAGGTGAAATATCCAAACATTTCAGTCAAGTCAAAAATATATAATCAAACAAAACCAAATCAACAAAATTTAACCTTAATATTCTCAAATCCTCAATATATAAACAAATATAGCATTTGATGATACAAACAAACAAAAAAGTTCACCCTAAATAGTTGAGCAACAAAATCGCACCGAAACAAAAATCGATGATAACAAATGAGATAAGCAAAATTATTAAAATATCTAACTAGTTTGAATAAAAGATTCCAAGAGGGTGGGGATAAAATCAAGAAATTGATAATACTATACATTGAAAACTATATTAGAATTTTAAAAATATGATAAACATTCAATGGTAGTAATAACTAAAAAAAAATGTAATCAATGTATTAAAATAGAGGTAGAGGCAAACACTATCCCAACAAAAATTATTAAGTTTGGTTGCAGGGTCATTCGAAAAATGCAAAGAAGTGCACAAATCCTTCTAAAAAAATATTGTCACTACGGAATATTTCAAGACGTTCTCAAACATTTTAAAAAGTAAATTCATTCTTTAAGAAACAAAAATCAAAAATCAAATGCATGTATAATACAAATTATATATGTAAAATTTTTTAGTTTCATTAATTATTAAATGTTTTTATTGGTCAAGTTTTAATTTGTTCGAAGACTTATATTGTTAAAAACTATAAATTATTTAATTCCATCTCTTATCAAGAGCAAACTCATACTTCATTAAGTCTTAAGCATCTAGGCATTGGTCATTATACTTTTCTAAGTTATTTGAAAATATGAGTTATGTGTATTGTTGGAGGCTATATCAATACATATAATGTGTGATTGATCTCCACTATTATTTTCTAATTTTTTCCACTAAAAGAGAATTTATTTTCAAAGGTGATGTCAAAGAATAATATTGAAAAATATGTATTCTATTTATGCCTCAATATTGATTAATTGTGATGTTATTATATAGCATTTTGTCGTGTATACATTATTAAAATAAATTTATAATTTTTTACTAATCTATAACAATGACAAGTCAAGGTGAATCCCACTAAGATACGATTGAAAAGTTATACTTAATTATGTTTTCTTATTGTCTAAGCAAACCAAATATAGTGAAAGAAAGAAAGAAATATAATAAAGAAAAACCTATATAAAATTGTTAAACCCTCTAAGAGATTATCAACCATGATTCTTCGAAAGATCACCGACTATTTATTAATTTACATATTTATGTTTCATTATACGGGTTCTAATAATACCATAATTAATCTTTTGATCCATCATCTACTTATTTAAGGTATGCAATGAGTTCAAAACTCATAGAACATGACATCATCCAGTAAGATGAAATCATTTATGGTAATATAATAAATAATAAAAGCAAATACATACAATCAAAATATTGAAATTGAGTTACCTCTAATACATAATAAAAACATATTACTCCATACTATAATGAACAATCATATATATATATATATATATATATATATATATATATATATATATATATAAGTCATAAACAAAGGATTACAAAAGATAGAAGAACGTGAATCAATCTATCACAATTGGCTTATAACTTATAAGCAATCATTCACCAATACTAATGTATTTTTGTTCAACAATTCATAAAAGCCTTTATTTCTCTTGGCTATGATACACTCAATAATGTATTTGCCGTTGCCTAACAAGATAAGTAGTTTGATTGGTGGATTGATCCCCTGATTCGTGAATGACAAATCTTTTGTATAATTGGTGAAGGTCACCATGTTGTGATCCAGAACAAGAATTTTTGGGCTATGAAATCTATAAGAGAATTAGAGCGTGTTTGGTCGTGATACTCATTTTTTGTTTTCTGTATTAAAATACAGAAAATACCTATTTTTTTGTTTGGTGTCTGTTTTTTTTTTAAATTTTTGAAAACAAGTTGTCTTCCCTGCGCGCGACTCCCACCCAACACCCAATCTGCCGCCCGCTACGACCTCCCCTATAGCGCGACGCCCACACGAGCTTCCCCCCCTGCACGATGGATCGCCAACACCCTGCGATACCCCCCCCCTTTCCCCCTTGCATGAGCTTCCGACGAATGAAAAACAAAAGTAAAAAACAGCAACCAAACAAAAAAAATAAAGTCTGATGATAATTTTTTGAAAAATCGAGTATTGGTTTTTTGAAACCGAAAACAAAATAACAGTACCAAACATAGCCTTTTATATTTTTCACCTTTTATGCATTCAATTGAAAATTTGAATATAAATAAGATTGCTTATCATCTTGCAACAATGTGTTTTGAAACCATCCTGGAAAATCTTTGTCAATAATAAATTTAACATATTGACAATCAAATAAGATAATTAAAAAATGTTCGAGCAAATTATATTATAAATTTAGAAACAAATTCGTCAATGGACAACATTTTCTTTTTTAGAGTGGAGTAATTTAATTCACTAACTTTCGAACTTCCACTAGTTAAATGAATTTAAAACTTATTGATTGATGGTTGCATTTTTTTTGTTTTAAGATACCATCATAATCAATATCATTGACATCGTTTTAAATAATACAAAGCGAATATGAATTAGATAAATCTAAACGATAGATTTGTTTAATTTTTAACTTAATTCTTTTAACGACTTGAGTATGAGCTTTAGACCAATGTCTAATTTTTTTTTATGATATATGGTATGAAGGCTTACTATCACGAGCAACATATTGGTAGAAATTACAAATGTTACGTACACTACATAAAAATCATTGTAGTTAGGATTTATTAATAATTCAAACTTAATTTCTTAAAGGCTTCATAAATGGTAGAAAATCACAAATGTTACTTATGCTACACAATGACTTCATGGCTGAAAACTAAAACTTCTTTTAATGGGTAAAATCTTAATTTTCATTTTTAATATTTTTAATTTTCAAGTGAATATTGAATTGAAATAATTTTATTTTCTTAGCAAAAGTAATTCGCATAAAATAACGAAGGTGTTTAACATGTTAGTGAAGTATTGGAGAAGAATAATAATACCATAAAGATAAACCATGCTTAAATGAAGGAATATATCATCCATAATATTTAAAAATACTAACAGTATATTTTTTAAACTAAAAGACGTTACATTTTATTCATATTATTCAAATAGAATTGTAACACTTTTATATCTATTTTATTTAATAAATTAAAATTTTAAAAAAATTATTTTTAAATCAAACTCATTGAATATAACAAACCCATGTAGGTGTTTTACTAGATTACTTTATTGAGAGGTTTGTAGTTGATAAGTAAAATGGGCATTCTTTTTTTTAATCTCATATTTGTATTTTTATTTATGTAGAAGGTTGTACAAATCCAAATAAAGCGACTTTTTGTAATTAAAATTTATTTATAGAAATTTATTAATTTATTTCGTACAATATTCTACTAGTTTTTTTTCATTTGACCAAGTTGAGTTTTAATAAGGATTATTTTATTATTTTCATAAGGAATATGAACAACATGCTTATTCCCATAATCCACTGCATAGTGCATACCGCATATGGTCGAGGTGATTCCATCTTCATTAGAATTTTAAATAAAATGCCGCAATAATTTAATTCCAACTCACGTGACAACTCATTTTTAAATTTCTAGTGCAGTGAAACTGGATAGCGGATAATTCTAATTATATTAAAAAAACATAAAAATAAAAGTAGCCCCTAAATAAAACATAAAATAAATTCAATATTGAGTTTATCAATATTGAGTTTATATTTACGGCGATCGACTGGGCGCTTGCAAATCTAACGGCGCTACGAAATGCCGTCTATCCACAGCTGGGAAGAAAAAACGCGTTTCCCAAACACGACCTCACTGCTGTGCTCTTCGTCGTTCTTTGGGGGGCCGAGAAACGCTTTAGAGAGGTCGCAGCGACCGGAGGAGATTGATTTTCTTGAGACAGAGTTTTGGCGCTTTCCCCGCGAACTTCTCCTCGTACTTTGTGGGTCGACTCCTCAGACTTCTCCATTGTTTGCTCACCATCTCTTCAGTTTTTTTGTTCTCGTCTGAGGCACCGACACACGTTTGACTGGTGCTTCGTTCGTCTTTCTAATCCTCGACCGGTCCAATGGCTTCTGCGCACTCTGCAGTGAAGGTACGTTCACTGCACGTCTCTGTTGTTGCCGTAGCTTAAGATTTGATGGTGGATTGAGCTTTTTGAACTGCTTTTTTAGGGCGCGAAAGTGCTCATGGTTGGTGCTGGTGGCATTGGCTGCGAGCTTCTCAAGACTCTCGTTCTATCTGGGTTTGAAGACATTCATATTGTGAGAATAAGTATTTAATACCCTTCATTATGTTTTTCTTCGGTTCCTAGAGTGTGTTTGTTTTATGGGGTTTTAGGGGTTGTTTGCTATGGGCTATGTGCATAGTTCTGGAATCTAGGGTTCGATTAGTTTAGTGCTTATTTGTACGCAAATAACAGTTGTGGATGTACAGTTCATTTTCTATGGACTTTTGCCGACTTGGGTTATCCTGGATTGGGGATTTCAATGTCATATTATTATCATTTTCCATTTTAGGGTTTCCAAGTGTGTATAAGTAGATTAAATAACACAAAGCATACTCATAACCATTTAGCTAAATCATATCTTTACCCGCCTCGCCCCCTCAAACCCCTATTATAGGACATTGATATTTTCACCTGCAACTTAACCTATCCAGATATTTAATTGTTTACCTGCGGAGTTCCAGACTTACCCATTTAATTTCCAAAAAAGAAAGGAAATTAAAAGTATTCCATGTTTATTACATCAATAATTGCCTACAAACATAATTAAGTCATAATAAAATTCCAAATCCAATAGTTCTTTCACATCAAGCTCACACTAGTTCAATTAATAGATGTAACTCTACTCTATGCAATCGTTTGATATGTATGTCTCCTTTAGTTATTATTGTGCAGCTTCTTATCAAAAAAAAGAAGAAGTTATTATTGTGCAGCTTGTGCTCATTTTCTTGTTTGTTTGTTTTTCTATAATTAATATTCCCATATAGAATTTTGTATGTTTATTTTAGAGGTATTTAGGATTGGCCGAGAGTAAAAGAATAGATAGAGGCAACTGATGTCGTATGATTCATATGCCCAGGTTAATATGGTTTTATTTTTGTTCCATATAATCAACCCCAAGTAATTGAGATAAAGGCTCAGTTGTTGTTGTTGTTTACATGAGGTATTTCTATGCAGCACTAATGTTGTTTATGTATGTATTGCAAGGACATTGGTCCATTTATGGTTCATTTAGCTTTTGTTTCATTAACTTGCAGATTGACATGGATACGATTGAAGTGAGTAACCTAAATAGGCAGTTTTTATTCCGACAAAAGCATGTTGGGCAATCCAAAGCTAAGGTATGTAAATTTAAAGTTTTTTCTCTGCACTGGTGGTTGACTATTATAAAATATAATAGACTAATCCTTCATTCAGGTTGCCCGTGATAGTGTGTTAAGATGCAGGCCTCATGTTAACATTGTTCCATATCATGCTAACATCAAGGATCCTGATTTTAATGTGGACTTCTACAAGCAATTTAATGTTGTTTTGAATGGATTGGACAACTTAGATGCAAGGCGGCATGTGAATCGCCTTTGCCTGGCAGCTAATGTACCACTTGTTGAAAGTGGGACTACTGGGTTCCTAGGACAGGTAATGATGAAATGTTATGTTATCTTGATTCTTCTTCCAATGATCTCTTGGGCCATTTGCATTGTATTAAGTACTTTGAAAGTTCTTCATACAAGGATTTATAACTATTTAAGGTTATTTAAGCATCATATGATGACTGCACATGTACTCTGGTTTTGGTTCAAGCATTTTGTTTTACTATGTGCATTTTTAGCATTAGTATGATAGGATTCAAGAAAAGCGGAGTAACAAAATATAAGTCTAATAAAATTAGACATTTAGACCATATCATTTGAGTATGCTTTGTGTTATTTAATCTACTGAAACTCTGTTGTTCCATGATGTATGGTTATGAAATAAAAGTACCGATTTCATGTTTATCATTGTCATGCTGAAGAAGGTAGTGTGCACAAATTTTAAAAAAAATTCATGTCTTGTTTTGTTACTGTTAGTAGCACCACTGACGGGCCGTCCTATTCCTATATACACTCACCAAAATTAAAAAATATAAAATATTTAGCAGCATTTGTGCTGTACTTCCTCAGTGTTGTTTTTATATTAATTCACAGTAGTCTATGACCGATGCCTTCTTTGAATATGGCAAAGAAATCTAGATTACATAACATTGTTGCTTTTCTTACATAATATTGTTGGATCTTGTTGTGCGGGTGAGTGGGGGTTTATTTATGTGTGTGATGCAGATATGATTGTGTTTTTCTGAGTTGTGCTATGGAAAGATCTCTTTGACATGTTTTTTAGAACTGGCTTATCTTGTTAATTTTATCCCTACCTCCTTGATTTAAAGATTGAATTCAGGATCAGGAGAAATATTTCGTTCTTTTCCCTATTTTTATGTAATTTTTTTTAATTTTGGGTATTTGGAAGTGAAATTTGATAATTTGTGTGGATCTTGCTCATTAATGAAAATTTTGCAAGTCCAGTTCCACTGCTTTCCAGACTTCTTTTTCTTTTCCTAGGACAGCTTGAAATGTGTTATATGAATTATTAGTACATGCCATACTATCATTTATTTGAACTCACTTGCTTATGTTTCCCCTTTTGTGCTTCCTCTCCATTATTGTATCCAGGTCACTGTACATGTGAAAGGGGTAACTGAGTGCTATGAGTGCAATCCAAAGCCCATTCCAAAAACATATCCTGTGTGTACTATTACTAGCACTCCTTCAAAGGTATAAACATGAATTCTTGTAAATGACTTGTTTTTAATCTCTTAGCTGGTAGTTCCTTCTCTTTATGAAGACAAAATCCCAATTTCACCATGTGGAGCATGGTTATGTACTTTTCTGGATTCTATGCTTCTTAGATAAGCGGAATGATCAAATAGTAACAAAATCAACACTTTTGTGAAACTACTAGCTTTGGGATTGAGTTTTGCCACTGAGAGAATGATCAGTTGTGACTATTGAAAATTTTTTAAGCTTTGACAATGCTAGTCAAACTTCTGTCTGGTCAATGCATTGTATATCCTTTGCTCCATGACTTGACTACTGAGCTTTGACATTGTTATTTCAATTTTCAGTTTGTTCACTGCATTGTATGGGCTAAGGACTTGCTTTTTACCAAATTATTTGGAGATAAGAATCAAGAAAATGATTTAAATGTTCATTCGGGTGATACTGGTAGCTCATCAGTAAATGTTGAAGATGTATTTGATCGGAGAAATGATGAAGACATTGAGCAATATGGAAGGAGGATATATGATCATGTTTTTGGCTATAACATTGAAGCAGCTTTATCTAATGAAGAGACATGGAAAAATCGCAATAGGCCAATGCCTATTTACAGCAGGCATGCTTTACCTGATAAATCATCTCGACAGAATGGCAAATTCGGTAAAAATTGCACAGCTGATGATTCATCTTCGGTGTCTGCCATGGCATCTCTGTGTCTCAAAAATCCACAGGATATATGGAGCCTTAACGAAAACTCCAAAATTTTTCTTGAGGCTCTTAAGCTATTTATTGAAAAAAGAGAGGAGGTTCAAAAGCCTTGACACTGACTCTTAATATGTTTTATGGTTTACTCTTCCATATTTTTAAAGAAAATAAGGTTGCTATTTCATTCACAGGAAGTAGGTAAGTTGGGTTTTGATAAAGATGATCAGTTAGCTGTAGAGTTTGTAACTGCTGCTGCAAATATCCGAGCTACTTCTTTTGGGATTCCTTTGCATAGCCTTTTTGAAGCTAAAGGTATCGCGGGTAACATTGTACATGCTGTTGCAACAACAAATGCTATTATTGCTGGGTTGATTGTGATTGAGGCAATTAAGGTGCTGAAAACTGACACAAAAAACTATAGGTGCAGTTCAATTTCTATTTTCCCATTTAATTCTGTATTCTTTTCAGTACCAACATTAAGATTTTGCTATGTTGCACATAAATCAACTATGTTTTTTTTAATAATGAGAATCTTATAATTGTATCTGGTGGTCTAATGTTTTTTCTACTTACGTTGTACATGAATAAACAATTTAAATGATTTTATATATTAGCCTCTCTCTCTCTTTCTCTCTCTCTCACACACACATCATTTCCTGATGTGCTTTAGTTTGAACTGAATGTACAATGTAGGATGACATATTGTCTTGAACATCCAACTAGAAAGATGCTCCTTATGCCAGTCGAGCCATTTGAGCCAAACAAAGCCTGCTATGTTTGTTCCGAGGTGCTGTTAGTGTTTGTCTCAACTTTTTTTTTCTCCGTGTTTGTAGATAATTATCTTTGTAGATTGTAATTGGATACTTGTCACATGCAATATGATTGTAAACAGACACCTCTAATTTTGGAGGTCAACACTTCAAGTACAAAGCTGCGGGATTTTGTTGAAAAGATTGTTAGAGCCCAGCTTGGCATGAATTTTCCGTTGGTTATGCTTGGGACAGCCCTTCTATATGAAACTGGTGATGATCTTGAAAAAGATATGGTAGCAACTTATGCGGCAAATTTTGACAAGGTATTGGCCGTACTTCTTTTGTTGTAGTCCAGTTTTACTTGTCAGCTCCTGTGGCGTTTAACGGTGACCATCTTGTGCTCATGTTTCAGTTGCTATCTGAGCTTCCTTCTCCAGTTATAAATGGAACAATGCTTACGGTCGAGGATCTTCAACAGGAGCTGGTGTGCCGTATTAATATTAAGCACAGGTTGGTCTTTTGACTTATCTTAGGAGTTTTCATGGCATGTTTATGGGGTTGGTTTGTCTTATGAGTAATACTATAGAACTATACAATTTGACAAATTAGTGAAAAGATGATGTGCCATTTGGATAAAACGCATATTTAGATGGCCATAAATCCAATGATGAATATCATGCCACCTCATTTTTTTTCACTAAATAGTCCCGAAGTTGTCTGATTATCTATTTTTACCCTTATATATGCCCCTTGGATTGTTTTAAAGGAAAATATTAACCCCTATGAGATGGTTATAAATTATAGTTTCATAATATGTTTTCATATTAATAATTAATCTCACAGGGATGAGTTTGACAAGGAGAAGGAACCTGATGGAATGCTTCTTTCTGGATGGACTCAAGCTCCTCCAATGGAGAGAGAAGATGGAACAGTTCTTGGTAATGGTGGCAGCACATCAAATGCTGTGGTGAACGCCAACCGGAATGATGATGAGCTAGAGATTGTTCCAGTTGGAGCAAAAAGAAAGTTGTGTGAGATATCCCAGGCCAGTACGAGTTCAGATCCCTTGATTGTTGTTGATGGATCTAGAAATGGCAAAGAACCTGAAGAACTGGATGATGATGATGAGGAGGATCTAATCATGCTTGATGGAGATTCAGATATCAGTAAGAAGATAAGAGTGCTATAGCCTGCTGTCCCAGGATCTCTGACATCCTAATTTTGTAACCATTAGGTAGGAACTAGGATTGGTGACTTATTTTCAAGTGCTGGTAAAAAGCTGTAGACTTAACTATTATTGAAGACTGGACATAAGTTTCTCTTTCACTGATTGGAATCAATTGATGAAATGAAGGTTCATCTTTTTATGCATTTTACCGTATATTTTGTATTATTTAATTTTATAGTTAGTTTTATATTAATTTTATTTTACAGTTCATTTTTAATTAATTGTGTTTATTTATGATATTTTAAGAAATTATAGAGTACGTGTTATTTAAATTTTATTATTTTAGTGGTTTTTTTTCATTTATTTTTATTAATATATGAACAACTTTATAATATAATTTTATTTAATTATTATTTTTTTAAAAAGTTAAAATTATTATATATTATTTAATATAAGGGATTAATTTTATTTGTATTGATATTTATTCCTTTTAATTTGAATTATTTATTTATTTAAATTAGAATGATATCTCCATTGTTATGTTCTTATGTTTTTGAAAGAGATTTTTCACAAATCAAGAAATAGATATTTTTAACAAATCAAGATGTAACGGTATAGGAGAAAATCCTTTTTATTCTTTGAAGGCAAATGGTATTGTTTTGATTTTGATCACCTCATCCGTACATCATGCCTCACTCATTACTCTGTAGAACATTATTCCCGCCAGTAAAAAACTGGCGACTTAATAAACTAAATATTGCTGCCTCGAAAAGCTTTTGCTAGAGGGAATCATCATTGCATGGGTGTGCATGATTTTTTTTTTAAATAAAATTATTGTTGATTTAGTTTCTTCTGAGATTGATAGAAATTTTTTAAAAGGGAATGAGAAATGAATCACGATTCTATGCTATAACAGCAGAAATACTATAGGGTAAAATGATACTATATTGATATGTATTCTTTTAAAAAAAATCTCTTGCTGTACAAAGATTTGATGAGAATAGATTTCAGTCATCCATATAATAGAAAGCAGATTAAAAAATAATAATTAATACTGATTCAGATAAAATGACAATATGGAAATGCGCTGGTCATAATCTAGTATTGAGAAAATGCGACATATTTACAAAATCTGGAAATTAAAAGGAAAATCCCAATCAAAGAGTCTATTCCAGGTTATAATATGATTGGGGGAGAGATGGTATGCTGTGTTTTAGACACCAACACAAGGGGTGACAAATTGGTTGCTACTTGACACCGTTCTGCAGGGATATGGATTGAGTGGCATGATTTCCTGCTGCGTATTCCTCTTCTTGGCATCTGGGTGTTCTTTCTTCTTCAGATCATCTAAGCACTGCACATCTGCAATACAAGCAAAGGATCTGGCTTTCCCAGAGTAATATCTGGACAATCCTCTCCTGCTGAAATGACCAGTACCACCATTCCATTAAAAACATGTACAAATTGAACCTAGATTGTTGTTGATGATCACAATTAATCAACAACAACATTAATAATAATAAACATAAACTCACTTCTGTGGAAGATTGGACCTCAAAGCACCCATGTCAAAGGCTTTCGAGCTTTCATTTTCTGTGTCCATATTTAGTTTGCAGAGAGAGAGTGAGTGAGAAGGGGGTGGGTGAGAGGAAGGATATATATATAAGTGTTCAATCAAATGATGCCTTTCTTGAGGATGGGGTTGGGGGGTGTTTGGGTTATTACCACACGTCATGGATAGAAAGAAGGCGTTAGTTGGAGAGACATATAAAAAGTGGGGTTGGCCATCAGCACTGGCGTCCACAGATTTTGGGTTTGGGGTTTTCTGGTTTTGGTTGGCTTTGGATTAGATTGAGATATATCCACATGCTTATCTACACTTGCTCTTCTACATCAATTCAATAGCGCCCCTACCCCAACAAGCCAATTTGAAGGCGTCCTCATATTCTAGGCACCCAACCCAACCCTCCCGCCCTTGCACGCTCCACATTTCACTCACCACCGCCCCAAAACTCTCCCCCCACTTTACCCAAACCATCCACTTGGCATTCCAAATCACTCGGCGGGTCCTTTCCATAGACTTTGCTTCTTCCTTTTCATTTGCCACCACAATGCTAATCCCAGCTGACAAGTCCTTGAAAAGTGTCTAGTTAGATGTGTCCATTGATGCCTGTGAATAAATGTAATCCTTCAAATTAAATCTTCTCACTTTAATAATCCCTTACCTTCTGACGATGAAATCACAAAGCATCCGTATATTATTTATTTAGTTATTTAGTTGGACACATGCATCCATATATTATTACGTTTTTATAATTTGGAAGTCAATTCAGAAGCAGCAAATTTTGATATAGATTTTGCAAATTACGTTTTTCATAACTTGAAAGCACCATATATTATTTTTGATGGATGCGAATTTCATATTATTATTATTATGCTTTTGCACCACATCCCCCTCCAAACAAAAAAAAAAAAAAAAGAAGAAGAAAAAAAGTTCAACATGGATTTGCTTTAGTGCGATGGTAATCCCGGCCTGTATAATTTCGTTTCGGGACAAATTTTTATTTAATCTATCCTGACTCAAAAAGACAACAGGAAAAAGGATATAGATATTAACCAATCTGTTTTAAATAATTTTAACTTAAAATACTTGTTTACAAGTCGTTTCCTCCCATTGTCATATCATACCCTAGCTAGTAGGGCTTTTAGTAACTGGTAATTGATGATGAGGCAGGTTAGATCAGAATTACGATCACCCAAAAGGGTGCAGCCACTGCTCATTTGGTCTTCAATGGTGGCCAAAGATCTACTTTCACCAACATTGCCGAACTTGCATAGCGACATTGCAACCAGGAAGGCTCAGGTACGGCAAGTTTTGTTCAAGTTTTATGCGTTACGATATATAGCAACAAAAAAAAAAAAACAAACAAATTAACATGGTAGTTATAATAATAACAATAGTTGTAATAATAACAACAATAACAACAACAACAGTTGGACAAAGCCAACGCTTCATGTGGCTGTGAACCATCACTGGAAAACACGAACAGGTAACTAACTTCAACAAGTAGTCATTCCAACTTAAATGAAATTGGCTCTCCTGGTTCAATCTCTCCTAGAAACCTATAAAATTACAAATTTTGAACACCTCATATCACTATAATACACATCTTATAAGTTGACAGTGATGCACTTTACATCTGCAATATCAGTACACGAATATATCTTAAGTAGCCAACGTACACATTGAGTGACCGAGTACATACGAGTTTTTTTTTTTTTTTTTTGGAAGTCCGACACAGAAGAAATGGATTTGGTCGGTCTAGAGGAAGAATAAATTGAGTTAAACCATGTACGCATATATCCTGTCGGAAAGAAGCCTCCCATTCAAGCCACAATGACAAATAGTCGGTGAAGGGTTGGTTTTAAGTTATCTACCATTGAGGGTGGTAAATTGGGCAAACATGTCAGTCCCGGAGTGGTCGTCGATGATGGAAGAAGCGCCTCCCGAGCTCCCACTTCCCTCGGGTGAGGAGGGAGAACGGTGGTGGTTAGTGGAAGGTGGAGGAGTGGTAGTAGCAGTAGTGGGAGTGGGGGCAGCCTGCGGCGGGGGCGGCGGCGGCGACGGCGACGGATTTTCCTCCTGATCATCTTTTGCTTGTGCAGAGGAGGAGGCCTCCTGCAGCTGCAATGCGTACTCCAAGTTCCACAACACATCTCCCATGGAAGGCCTGTCGGTGCCATACTCGGCCAAGCACTTGGCAGCAGCCTCGGCGAACTTTTTCATGGACTCGGGGTCAATGGCGCCGGCGAGGTGGGGGTCCATGATCTTATCCAGCAGCCCCTTCTTCTTCCACTGCATCGCCCACTCCGCAAGGCTGACTTGTTCCCGGGGGAGGGAGGGGTTGATGGCGGGCCTGGCGCAGAGGACTTCAAGAAGAACCACCCCGAAGGAGTAAACATCGGACTTGTCGGTGAGCTGCTGCCTCCGGAAGTACTCGGGGTCGAGGTAGCCGAAGCTGCCCTTGACGGCGGTGCTGACGTGGGTCTGCTCCATGGTGGGGCCGCACTTGGAGAGGCCGAAGTCGGCCATCTTGGACACGAAGTCCTCGTCAAGCAGGATGTTGGTGGTTTTGACATCACGGTGGATGATGCCATGGGCGGCGCCGGTGTGGAGGTAGTGAAGCCCGCGGGCAGCCCCGATGCTGATCTCAAGCCTCTTCTTCCACGACAAGGGAGGCAAGTTCTTGCCGTAGAGGTGGTCCCTCAGGGGTCCGTTGGACATGTACTCGTACACCAGTATCATCTCCGAGTTCTCGTCGCAGTAGCCGATGAGGGAGACCAGGTGCTTGTGCCTGAGCTTGGAGAGCATTTGTATCTCCGTCTGGAACTCGTTGATGCCCTGCTCCGACTGGGGGTTCCCTCGCTTGACGGCCACCTTGAGGGTGCCGTCGTCGATGACGCCGATGTACACGTTCCCGAAGCCGCCCACGCCGATGATGGCGTTGGGGTCGAAGTTCTTGGTGGCCTCCTGGAGCTCCGCGAAGGAGAAGTAGCGGCCGAGGCCGGTGGAGGAGTGGAAGTTGCTCTTGGACATGGAGGAGTGCTTGCTGGTGAGGATGCTGGAGTCGCCGGCGTGGAGAGGGAGCAGCCACGACGAGAAGCTGTTCCGCTTCTGCCAGTCCTGCGGCCTCTTTTTCCACTTGTGCACCATCGCCCCCAGCCCCGCCAGTGCCCCGAACATCACCGCTAACCCCGCAATCGCAACCTTTTTGTGTGTCTCCTTGTCGGCCGTCCCCACCGCCGCCTTCCCGTCCACGCCGAACTCGCCGTCCAGGCTGTTCACCGAGTTGCTCATCTTGAACACCTCCAGCCCGTTGAGGACGGCGTTGGGCTCCCCCGTGTCCTGCTTCGTCGGCCCGATCTGGACCGACAGCTTGCCACCAGACCCAGACGACCCAGACACATCAGACGACAATAGCAGGGACGCGTTCACCACGACGTCCTTATAGTACGGGACGGCGAGGCCGTCGGTGATGGAGGACAGGTCGAGGTTGGAGATAGCGGTCTTGCCGTTGACGTACACGTTGAAGTACAAACTGTCGAGGGACTTGCTGACGATGTCGCAGAAGTGGAGCCTGAGGAGGTAGGTGAACCCGGGGTCCACGTCGACGCTCCAGGAGACGTTGAAGCTGGGGCTGGTGGTGCGCGAGTCGGACATCTCCTGCGCGGAGGCGTACACCATCTGCGGCGCGATCAGCGGGGACTGCCCTTTGTCTTCGCCGTAGGTGATCACCGTGGGATCCACCGACACGTTCCTGGCGGTGGCGGGACTGGTGAGGTAGGGCTTGTCCGGGGTCCACGCGCGGCCGAGGGTGTCGTTTCCGGAGGTTAATGCGAGGCCGCCCACGTTGAGGCGGTAGGCCGTCTGGTACGCGTAGCCGGAGAGGCCGGGGAATTCGCCGACGGGGAAGAGAGACGAGCCGGAGTCGGGGATGAGGATGTCCGGGGCGGACACGACCTCGATGGCGTTGACGAACGCGACCGAGTTCTTCTGGGGGGAGAAGCGGAGGGGGAAGCTCTGGGCGGTGACGTTGACGATGTACTCCTTGATGATGAGTTCGGTGGCGTTGGTGGCGGAGAAGGAGTGGAGGAGGACGTGGGCGTCGGTGGTGACGGTGAAGGCGGCGCTGGAGAGGTTGTAGCGGGAGTTGTTGAGGGGGAGGAAGTGGAGGCGGATCCAGTGCCACCCCGGGCGCTTCATCTCGAACGTGTACGTCGCCTCCTTCTCGAACACCCGGGCCGTCTCGTGGATCGGCGACGTGTCCGCGTCGGACGGCGGAGCCGATACCTCGTTGTTGTCCTCCGCCGCCAGCATGGAGGCCGTGTCCTGGTCGTTCTTGAAGACGCGCCCGTCCGTGTGGGTGGCCGAGGTTGTGGCGCCGCAGTCCAGGAGGAAGTTGTCCTGCGGCACGAACGACGCCGCCGCCTTGCCCGACGAACCGGTCCCCTGCGCGGAGACAGCGGCGATGAAGAGGCAGAAAACAAGCGGGAGGGTTTGCATTATCATTGGTATATATTATTAACTAATGCCACAGGGTTTGCGCCGAGAGGAATGCGACAACAACAACAACAACAACAACAACAACAACAACAACAACAACAACAACAACAACGGACGTTGACGATGATGTGATATTATTATTATTATTAGTAATAGTATTGTTCCTCCTCCGATCCGGGTTACATTTCCATCATCGTCCCTTCAGGATTGAGGAGGAGAGAGAGAAAGAAGGGGGATAGACCGGCAGAGAGAGAGAGAGAGAGAGAGAGTTTATGTGTATAATGATTAGTTGGTTACATTGTTGTTTTTGGGAGGAGTGGAGGAGAAGAGAGGGACAGCCGGATTAGGCCTCCCTGCCCCTGTTTGATAGCGCTGCCAATTTTTCAGGGGAAATGATCTGTTTTCTTTTTTCTTTAATTTTTTTTTTTTGAGAAGCTCCCTGGTTGGGCTTATTTTTAGCAAACGCATCCAACGGAACGACCAAAATAGACCAAGGTTTGAAACGGTCAAATGTTAATTGTCTCTCTTTGCCTCCCTTTGTACGCGCGTGTGAGACATATAATATTGGTCAAGTAATTCGTTCATTCGGTCATAAATCATAATCAATGAATTACGGTAACCTCATACCTACAGCTCTCCTACTAATAGACGAGAAAATGTTTTCCCAGAAACAATTCAATAAAACAATTGTTATTAAAACAATTCAATACTGTTAATAACAATTCAATGCAGTTATTAATTTGTTATTAAGGAGGAAACAGAGAGAAAATATTTCTTTTCGCCCTTTCGTGCTGTTTTTAAAATTATTAAAAATAATAGAATAATTCTACTCGGTGGATATCACATACGATAAATTTGAACCCTCCCACCCCAGACTTTGTATCTGTGGGATGATGATGTGCGGACTGCAGAGTTTTATGAATACAATGTTCGGGTACGTGTAGTGATGATGGATATTGTGCGGGGGTAGTTAAGAGAAATACGCAAGCTTTTTATGCAGGTGTTTTTATATAGTATTTTAATTTAATTAGGCTTCACCCTGATTTAACTATAACTAATAGAATATTCTATTATTATGGCAGGTGTGCATAGACTTACGCAAAAAGATTATATCTAAGATTATCCGAATATAAATTTTTACGAGCTAATTTCATTAAAATCGTTATGGCCCGTTTGGTTCATGTTTTTAAATATTTGTTTTAGGTTTTAAATTTGAATTTAGATTTAAATTTGATTTGAATTCGTGATTAATGTGAAAATGTATTTAAAAGTGATTTCTACTTTCTAAATTTCAAATGAAAAAAATGTTATATCTTATTTGTAACTATTGGCGGGAAAAAAGATAACATATAAACCAACCAGGAGAATGGAGAATGGACAAGGAACATTCCAAAGACCAGAGACCAGACCTAAGAATATGCTAGAAATGAGATCTAAACACACCATAAAAGAAGAAAAACAGCCTCAAAATGAGACAAGAAACCGGACAACAAAGCAGACCTTATCGGACCAGAGAAAAGGCTAAAAAATAGACAAGAAAGCAAAAAAGAGAAATAAATAAAACCCAATCGATAGCTTATTATCCCAACTCAAATATTTAACATCTATATATACAATAGAACCACTTGGTCCTTACATTTTGTTTAAGGATAGCGGCCTATATACTAAGAAGTTAGCAAACCCATTTGACACAAAAAATTGTGGAATTTGGCTAAGTATTGGTGGTCATAGGCGGCTGGCCGGAAGCCGGCGTCAAACATGATGGCTGTGGGCAGTCAAGGTTGGCGTCCACCTTTGCGCTGGAGAAATTGTTTTGAACTTTTCTTTTCCTCTCATCTGCTATATAAACATACGATCCGCTCTGTAATATGTGTGGAAAAACAGAACGAAAAATCTGTGAAAAAGAGAGAGATGTGAAATATGTAAAATCTATCTCTATTATACTGAAATCAGTTCCTCGTGTGGACGTAAGCATTTCTTGGCCGAACCACGTTAAATCTTGCGTGTTTTTTGTGTGTGTATGTGTGAATCGATCCCAACAATTGGTATCAGAGCCACTTTGTTACATACATACTGTTCCGGCTAGTCGTGTGCCGTCACATGCCATAGCCCCGATTGTCTTGCAAGCCCACTGCAACCAGTCCGCGCCTCCACCGCGTGCCGCGTAGCCACCGCAACCCGCATGTCCGACCAGCCACTGCTTCACATCATCGGACTCCACTTGTGCCGCCACACCAGCCCACTTACACGTTCGACCAAGACGTTGTATCAGGCCACCACGATCTGTAACTTCCATCGTTCCCGGCCAGCACCTCCAACTAGACGCCATCTGCGCTGCTGGAAGAAGAGCCTAAAGAGATAATAGAAGAGATAAGTTCTGTCTTCAATTTTTTTCTGCTTTGTTGAAAAACAAATACGTAGTGGGAGGCATTAAATTTGTGATTTAGGGAGGTGAGGACAAAATTTGTATTGATTTGTGAGAAAGAAAAATATGGTGCAGTGTGAAAGAATTGGTAGGAGAGAGTAAAGTAAATGAAAAAACAGTGATGGTCTCAAATCTGTTTTTTTTGGCTTGGGGTGTTTTTTGTGATTAAGAAAGAGGTTTTGAACATGGAGAGGGTCTTGGTTAGCGAAAAAAAAGGGTGTACAGTCCGCTAATCAGGTAGGGAGAGGTCGAGTGTTAAAAAAAAGATTTATTTTGTATCTTGTATTTGGTGGATCTATTTTGACCAGATTAGGATCAAATAATATTGGTTCTTAAGGTTTTCAGCTGTTCCGGACACAACTGCACAATCAATTTCTGCAAATTCTTCTCTAAAAATATTTTTTATTTCCGTGGAGTCCTGAAGAACGATGAATGACCCAAAATAAGGTGACATGCAACCTTGAACCTCTACCAGTAGTTCATGGCAAAGAAGTTCAGTATCAAATGCAAAATTTGATATTGAAAAGTTTGACGGTACAAATAACTTTGGCATGTGGCAATGCGAAGTTCAGGATCTATTGTTCCGCGAAGGATCAGATATTGCACTGGGAGCTAAACCAGTAAATATTTCTGATGAAGATTGAAACTATGTGAATTGTCAAGCCTGCGGCACTATCCGATTGTGCCTTGCTAAAGATCAGAAATACTTTGTCATGAAGGAAACTATAGCCTCAACACTCTAGAAGAAATTAAAAGATAAGTACATGACGAAGAGCATAGAGAATCGACTCTACCTGAAGAAGAAGAAGCTCTTCCGATTTCAGTATAAGAGAGGTATGCTTAAGATTGAGCATTTCAATAATTTCAACAAAATTCTTGTTGATCTGCAAAATTTAGATGTTGATATTATTGATGAAGATAAGGCAGTATTATTGTTGAATTCTCTCCCTGAAAGCTATGATCATTTAACCACCACTTTGCTATATGGAAAAGATGAGGTTAAATTCATAGATGTTTTTAATGCTTTGGTGAATAATGAGTACCAGAAGAAAGATCAAGAGGATTCCAGGGACTTGAGAAACACTAACTGTTACCCGAGGCAAAGAAGACAAAAGGAGATTTGGTGGCCGAAATAAATCTCATTCAATGTCAAGAGGAGAATCACAAAGACATTTGGCGAAAGATGAATATGCCTATTGTCACCAAAAAGGGCACTGGAAGAAAGACTGTCCAAACAAGGACAAATCTGTTACAAATATTGCAAAGGACACTGATGATAGGGAAGACGCGCCATTCTCAGTTTCGCCAACAGACATCCAGTCGGATAAATGGATCCTCGACTCGGGTTGTTCCTATCATATGTGTCCGAACAGGAACTGGTTCATAAGCTTTCAAGAGCTTGACGAAGGAGTTGTGATGATGTGTAACAACAGTACATGCCAGACAAAAGGCATTGGAACTATTCACCTAAAAATGCATGACGGTACAACCAGACGACTAACAGAAGTAAGATATGTTCCAGATATAAAAAAGAGTCTCATTTCATTGGGGGCCTTAGACAACAACGGATACAATGTGACCATAGAAGGTGGAGCCTTGAAAGTTGTACGAGGTGCATTCTTAGCGATGAAAGGTACTCGAAAGGGAAACCTATATTTCCTAGACGGGTATACAATCATAGGAAAAGTAGCTATTGCCAGAAGTGCGAATGATGAAGCACCTGATTTTTCCCAACTATGGCACATGCGATTGGGACATGTTGGGGAGAAGGCCTTGCAAAATCTGGTGAAACAAGGTCTACTGAAAGGAGCTAAAAGTGGAAAACTTGACTTCTGTGAGCATTGTGTCTTGGGAAAGCAGCCATGAGTCAAGTTCGGCATTGCCATTCACCGTACCAAAGGAATACTAGATTATGTCCACACTGATGTTTGGGGACTAGCAAAGAAATCATCATTGGGAGGTAAACATTATTTTGTTACTTTTACTGATGATTTCTCACGATATGTGTTGGGTGTATATGATGAAACACAAGGATGAAGTTCTAGATATCTTTCTTTGGTGGAAGAAGATGATTAAGACCCAGACCGGTAGAAAAATAAAAAGACTTCGTTCAGATAAAGGTGGAGAATACAAATCAGATCCCTTCAAGAAAATCTGTCAGAAAGAAGCGATAATTAGACACTTCACAGTTCCTGGTACACCACAACAAAACAGTATTGCAGAAAGGATGAATTGTACTCTGGTAAAGAAAGTTCGATCTATGCTTTCTCAATCTGCCTACACAAGGCATTCTGGGCAGAGGCTTTGATGTATGCCTCTCACATTGTTAATTGGTTACCTGCTTCTGCACTTGATGGGAAGATGCCCAAAGAGGTATGGACCGGACAACCTGTTTCAGATTATGAGCGACTGCATATATTTGGATGTCGAGCATACTTTCATGTTACAAAATCCAAACTGGATCCTAGAGTCAAGAAAGCTATTTTCTTAGGCTTTAGTGAAGGAGTTAAGGGATTCAGATTATGGAGTCCTGATTCGAAGAAGATCGTCATAAGCAGAGATGTTACCTTCGATGAATTTGCAATGCTTCAAAGGGCTATCGCAGAAATGGAGAAAAAGAATCAAAACTCTCTTCAATAGGTGGAGTTTGAAACTTCAAAAGAGCCAGAAAATACTTCTCAAAAATAGGATTATTTTGATGACCAGGAGGATATCCCAGTTGAGGTGGAGGTTCCATTACCAACATTAGAACAACAAGAAGAATTCATTGCCATTCGTAGACAAAGGAGAGATATCCGAAAATCTACCAGATACACAGACATGGTGGCATATGCCCTTCTAGTGATAGAGGGTGATTGTCACGCCCCCGAATTCCAGGGAACCCGGAACCGGGTACATGACTTCCCCTTGCCTGCACCCGAAAGGTCAAGGGGTTGGTGACTAGCACCAATAGAGACTACACCGCGGGTCTTGTCTCAAATATGCAACCCGTACAATCATACACCAAGGGTAATCCGTACTTTCCCATATATCATCATGCATACAAAGAGTCAAACAGTCATACGGACATCACATCATACGGTATGCAAATACAATCGTCCACGGACCCATGTCCGGGATATCACATAAAACAATACAGAATATAAGCGTATCATACATCGAGTAGTGGGCGTCCTCCTGGAAGAAAGTCCTCCACTAGTCTCGGTCACACCTGAAAAGGGTAAACAACAAGTAGGGGTGAGCGCAAGCTCGGTAGGTGACCCTAACACTCCACATCATGCAACACATATAAGTCCATACTATATGCTCGGTGTACTCGTGCACCGTGTAGTATGCACAAACATCGGGACTCGACTGCAACAAATATCGGGACAACTTGTCCACGATCCTCCATGGGATCCCGGCCGGACACTCGGCCCTAGCTCCACGAGCTCAACGGCTTAACTCGGGCCTTAGCCTGTCCACGGTGCAATATGCCCGGCCACGGTCGCCACACGCGCCGCCATCGGTTCATATGCCTACCACATCAACCACATAGCACCATCGGTGCATCACGGTGAGAACCCAAACAAGTCACGGAGTCCATGCCCCAATACCTCACATCAACATACTAACATTAGTATGGCATGTCATTCTCAACATTTCCTTTAGAATTGTAGCCAGTCTTCACAAGTAAATCCTCAACCCTTGATTTATGAAGGAAGTACTCATAGCAGCTATTTTCTTGAAATTAAAAGTCTCGGCATTGGGTTCCTTATCATAAATAAGATAATCGATTTTTGGGGATTTTTCCGAGATGTCTAACCCCACTTTCCAAAAACTCACCACTACGAACTTTTGGGTTTTTCCAGATTTTACACTAAATCCCAATTTTCACATTTTGAAATAGTGGGAATTAATTTTTCTAGTATTTTTCTTTGAATCCAAATGGGGGGTATTTCGTTATTTATATTATAACTTAATACTTAAATGTGTAGATGGGTATAGGTTGTAATGTAAATAGGTCCAGTCCAGTCAAACTGTATTTTCGAATCTGCCAGTGAAACTACATTTTCGAATCTGTATTTTCGAATCTCTTTTCGGATCGCCTTCGACCCTCGAACCTACCTCGAACTACCTTCAAAACTACCTTCAAGTACCCATGAACGCCTTGGAAACTCCCTTCAAGTACCTTCAACCTTAAACGATACTCGAAAATTGCACATTCGACACTCGAAATTACACTACATCGAACCTACCTTCAACCTTCGAACCTTAAATCGCACTTCGAAATTGCCAATTTCCGTCGATCTCATCGGCCGTTTTCTACCCATTCACGACGTTATTGTTCATCATCGTTTTTCACCTGTTTCTCGTCTGGATTCAACCCAGAAACCTCCAGACCTTTCGGAATCTCATAAAACTCATACCTAAGACTATATATTAGGTTTTAAATCACGTCTTACCCCTCAGAACGCATTTTAAATACAAGATTCAACCCAAAATTGATTTTTCCCCAAATTCTAGGGTTCAACACGAATTTGCATGATTTCATCAAATTCTTACATGTTAATCCAAAAAAATAGCAAGAAAAGGGTGAAGAATCAATGGAACACCTACCTGGAATGATTCTTGATGTTCGAACGAGCTCAAAACGCCCCAAATCGCCAAGGCCTCCAAGCTCTCTCAAGCTCTCTCTCTCTCAAATGCACAAACGCTGAAACGTAACATGGAAGCTCTCTTTCCCCCTATTTATATTTATATGCCAGTCAACTGACCTAGTCAACCATTGACCCAGTTAATAATTGACCTCCAAGGTCCTGAACTCCAAATTGAGTCAAACTACAGTCAAAACGCTCGAAATGACGAGCACAACACTAAACAGATATTATTACACTTAAATGACCGCTCAAACGCAAAGTCAACCAATAAACCCCGAAAAGTCAACAATCGGGTCAAACGGGACCCCGACTCGGAATCGGGCCCAAGTACAGTCAAAATGCTCACATTGACGGCTACACTACCGTCCAGATAGTTACATTCCCATAGAATGACTATCTCTCAAGACTACCCAAATACGAGTCTTTACAGTGATATACTCACACAGACTATTTCAGGGATCAAGTTCCAACACTGCTTGGACTTGATCAATATTTCTCGGAATTGTGCACCTTTGAGTGCCTAACGCCTTAGGGCATAGTGGAGGAACGATGATCACTATGATTGGGTGGAGATTCTTCGCCAAGGTGGAGATTTGTGGAATTTGGCTCAGTATTGGTGGCCATAGGCGGTTGGCCGGCAATCGGCGTCAATCATGATGGCTGTGGGCAGTCATGGCCGGCGTCCACCTTTGCGGCTGGAGAAGTTGTTTTGAACTTATCTTCTCCTCTCATATGCTATATAAACATACAATCCGCTTTGTAATATGTGTGGAAAAACAGAACGAAAAATTTGTGAAAAAGAGAGAGATATGAGATCTGTAAAATCATCTCTATTATATTGAAATCAGTTCCTCCCGTGAACGTATGCATTTCTTGGCCGAACCACGTTAAATCTTGTGTGTTCTTTGTGTGTGTATGTGTGAATTGATCCCAACAAAAACATGCTTAGAGAAATAGAATAAAGCATTGATGGGCGTTGTTTGAGTATATAGGGCAGACCCACATAGTGGCCGACGCATAATGCCTAGGACGATTTAATGCAGGTAACTTTAAAACATTCAAATTGAACAATTTAGTCAAAGATATCGGTTTATGCTCTTTTTTTAAAACGATTTTAATTAAAGGGTTAGAAAAGAAAGCACAAGAACAACCTACATGCAAAGACGTAAGCAATTGTCCCTCCCCTCATGGTGTTTTGTTATCATCAAAATGACCCCACATCATTTCATCCCAGAAACATCAACAAGACATCGCAAGCAACCATCAAAAGACATCCATGATTTGGAGAACAAAATTAATACCATTGGTCAGGATTACAAAAGCATATATTATTTTACAAAAGACAACCATCAAAAGGCAATAAAGGTATAGATATCAATGTTACATAATTCAACTAGTAAATTAAAACTTACAAGAAGAAAGTGTGAACCCGTGTTCTTTATTCTTTTTGTGGAGTCCTGTCCTTTGTCGCCTATTAAAATTTAATTATTTTAATTATTATTTTATTTAAATATTTAAGGAAAATCTTTTACTTCTCAAATTTTAATTTTCGGATGAGATAGTGAAGTGAGAGTCAAATGCTGATGTGTTAGCATAGTATACATATCATAGATTATATTTTAACTTTTTTCATATTCAAAAGTGAAATTGTAACATATCAACGCTAACTATCATTAACTCACTTCAAAAATATTTATTCTTACTTTCTTTCCACTCTAAAATAAGCCCATATAAAAAAACAAAACAAACAAACGAGTTCACTTTATGATTTACATAATCGACTTCTTTCATAACAATTATTTTAACTTTTTTCATAACAATTATTTTAATATCACTTCATTTTAACTTTTTTCATAACATACAAGTGGAATTATAACACATCAACAGTAACTATCATTAACTCACTTAAAAAATCTTTATTCCCCCTTTCCTTTACGCTAAAATAAGCCCATATGGAAAAAATAAAACAAAACAAACAAACGGCGTCGCTTTATGATTTACATAATCGACTTCTCACACAAGTTAACTAATTCCGATTTCCGAAGAATATATACAAGGGAGAGAGCTCTCAGTCACCGGCCCCGATTCGACAAAAACACGGACAGAACGACAGCCACCCTCGGCGATGCCAACCGAGGAAGAAGACGTCCGACGCCGCACAGCCACCGACGACTACCGCAACAAGCTCCTCCAACAGAAGGAGCTTGAATCCAGAAATCGCACAGGTCCGATTCGAACACCATTTCATTGCCTTTGTTCAGCGCAAAGCAATTCGATTTATCTACCTCTGCTTTAGTCTGGCCTAGGGTTTCCATTTTCTTCACGTCGATTTCGATTTCAATGCTTACTGGGCGTCGTGTGTTTGCCGTTCTACGTTGTATGGAAAGTTGAACTTACCGATTTTGATTTAGATTTCGGGGTTTAACTGATTCCCAACATATACCGTGCCTTCGTGTTGTTGTAAACACGAACACGCCTGTTTTAAATTTAATTTGAGTTACGTATGATAATCAGATCTTGATGTCAAAACAAAACCACCTTGTTTATGTCGTAGCATAAAAGCTAAAGGTCTATCTTGCTCGCTTGCACTAGTGGGAATAAGTAGTATAAACTGTTTTTGTTTTCGTTTTGTTTGTTATATTATTGCATTCGAATATTGTTAAATGCCTGTGTACTGTGGTTATTTCGATGCCCATTGGTCATCTACTCTTGCAAACATTTTGTTGCATGCTTTCTACAATCTGGTAACAATAGAATGATTTGAATTGGTTTTAATCACCAATGCACGATTTAAACATGGAGTTTATTGTGCTGTTTTGTTATAATTATCACTAACTCTGTTGTGTTGTAGCCTATAGATTTAGATTATCATATGACTTGTTAACAATGTGAACATGGGGTTTTCTATTGCTGTCTTTTCATTGTTGTGACTCATTGTGTTGTAAAATGGAACAATGGATTGATGCAGTTAGAGAAAATGTGTGGGCATCAAAAAAGGAGTTCGCCAAAACTGAAGATGATTTGAAGTCTCTCCAATCTGTCGGACAGATCATTGGAGAAGTTCTCAGGCCTCTTGACAATGAGCGCTGTAATTAGCCTTTTTCCATATTAATTGTGCTCCTCTAGATCTTGTGTGCTTGGTTTTAATCACCAATGCACGATTGAAAATAATTTATTTATTTAATCAAACTAAACAAATTTTCAGAACTATAGTCAATTCTTTTAAAATAATTTTATTTTTGCAACTAAATACTGTTGGGCCAACGGTTTCAGTGATTGTTAAAGCTAGCAGTGGTCCACGGTATGTGGTTGGATGTCGTACTAAGGTGGACAAAGAGAAGTTAATATCAGGAACTCGTGTTGTTCTGGATATGACTACTTTAACTATCATGCGTGCACTTCCACGTGAAGTAAGCATATGTGTCTTGTGGAAATTTCTGTCTGCCTGCTTACCTGTGTTAATTTTCAATCTTAATTTTGTGTGCTCTGTCATCTATTAATGTGAATTGCCCTGCAGGTTGATCCAGTTGTATATAGCATGCTTCATGAGGATCCTGGCAATGTTAGCTACTCTGCAGTAGGAGGGCTGTCAGATCAGATTAGAGAACTCAGAGAATCTATTGAACTTCCCCTGATGAATCCAGAGCTCTTCCTTAGGGTGGGAATCAAGCCTCCTAAGGTAATTTGATACTTTTTCCAGTTCAGTACGGTGAAGTCATTTTGCTTCAATTTATGGCCTACAAAACAAAGGTTTTGTTATAGAAACTAAGTTTACATTTTTTTTTCCAGGGTGTTCTTCTATATGGACCTCCTGGAACGGGCAAAACATTGTTAGCCAGAGCAATTGCTAGTAACATAGATGCCAATTTCTTGAAGGTCTAGAATTTTTTATTTCAGGATATATCTATTGAAATTCATGTTTGTTATTCAGGGAATGACATTTTATACTGTTTTTGTGGCGTGTAGGTTGTGTCAAGTGCCATTATTGATAAATATATTGGTGAAAGTGCGAGATTGATAAGGGAAATGTTTGGTTATGCACGTGATCACCAAGTAAGAGCTCTATCATATCGTCTCATTTCCTGCCGGACTCCATGCAGAATCATTCTCATGTATTTTGTTTAAATAATATTTTTTCCCTTTTCAAGCCTTGCATCATTTTCATGGATGAGATCGATGCTATTGGTGGACGCCGTTTCAGTGAGGGGACTAGTGCAGATCGTGAAATTCAAAGAACGCTCATGGAATTACTAAACCAGCTGGACGGGTTTGACCAGCTGGGAAAGGTATTTCCAGTCATATGTTGAACACTGGTCGATTTTTAGCCTATATCTGTGGTTTTCCTTGTACACTGGTTGGGCCCTGGGTGTTGTTGAAATGATCTTAACTAGAGTGTATTTGATAGGTTAAAATGATAATGGCGACAAATAGGCCTGACGTTCTGGACCCTGCACTCCTTCGTCCAGGAAGGTTAGACAGAAAGATTGAAATTCCATTGCCAAATGAACAATCCAGAATGGAAATCCTCAAGATCCATGCTGCTGGAATTGCTAAACACGGTGAAATTGATTATGAAGCAGTTGTTAAGCTTGCTGAGGTGAGCTAGGGAAGACAAGTTTCTATCCAGTGTTTGCATGTTATTATTTGACTGAGATTTACCAATTAAAGTGTTTGCATCTGCTACAGGGATTTAATGGGGCTGATCTTCGTAATATTTGCACTGAAGCTGGAATGTCAGCCATTCGTGCAGAACGTGACTATGTCATTCATGAAGATTTCATGAAGGTAAGTCCTCTTAATTTTCTGAACTGCCTATTGAGTGTATTATGTGGCAAGATGCGTTCACTAGTATTTTTGTGTTGAGTCAGTCACATATGAAGGTGAGAATGCTTCTTTGTTTCTGGAGTTCAAAATGTGCCTAATTACAAAATTGCCAAAATTCAACTCATGTTATTTGAACCTTGTTCTGGAATTGCCTTGTTTGAAATAGTAGGTGCAATGTAATAACTGTTTTACCCCCTCAGGCTGTGCGCAAGCTAAATGACTCGAAGAAGCTTGAGTCTAGTTCTCACTACAACGCTGATTTTGGGAAGGACTAGAACCTGATCCGTGGTTGGATGCTGTAATTTTTCAAGCATTACGGAAATCTTATGCCTCCTGCATTGAAGCTATGTTCGATTTTATTTCAATCATCACTATTTTTTTTCCTGATAAATTCTTGTTTCCTTTATTCATTATTTTTCTTGAATCTTGACTGAGTTATATTTTGTCTGGCACCCTTATAACTCAACATCAAAAGGTCCATTAAAAACTGTAAATGGGGGTATTGTGTGCGTGGAGGGTCCAACTTTTTCTCGGGATCATGATTCTCCAATGACACTTAAACTTGTGCAGAACTTGACCTTCTCCCACGAGGAAAAGTATATGTTTTGGTAGCTTAAATCGATTTAACAGTTTTATGTTGGTTGGTGTTATAAGAAAGTTTGTTTCTTCTGCTACTTCCCCATTCCCCTTCCTTTTTCTATGAACACCCATTTACTGTAATTTGGTAATCTCATCCCCATCGCTTTTACAAGCCCGTCTACCTTAAGTTGAATTTTCTACCCCAAGAAGTAAATGAATCGGACGTCAAAGATGAGTTCCCGCAACCCGAAATGGCACGTATGTTTCCCTGCACGCTAAGCTAATTTCGTTACCAATAAGAAATTGGACGTATAACCTAAATTAATATAATGTTTCTGTAAAATCCTTTGCTCTGTTGCATTTGAATAATGTTTTTGAAAAAAATACCGTACATTTTTGAAGTATCAATTTTTGCTGTTTTTGACCAAGAAAAAAAAAAAAGAAAAGGAAACGGCCTTCTCCTGTCTCGTAAATTCTGATTTTTTTAATGTCATGTCAGGAGCTAGTATGTTAATTGTTTAGTTACTTCAGAGAGGAAATAGTTAATTTCCGTAGGAAAATAGTAGATTAGGCAGTTTAACATTTTCCTCACGACGGTTAACTCTTACTAATGTCACCTGACCTGCCCCGAACCGTGCCATATACCCTTTGGTATCCAGTGACACCACGGTTGCACACAAAGTACTGAACACATCTTTTGTAAAATAACCGGGTGATTGAAAGTTAAAACCACAGTCCAAGGCCAAGCCCCAACAACAGTAGTTACAATACTGGTCTCACTGTGCCTAGTTATCTCACTTGCTGTACAACTAGCGGACGGACCAACGCAAATTGACATTTCAGCCATGCGCTTAATTCTGTATTTTCGTCACCATACAAATAATAATTAAAGATACTAGCCATTCAAGCATCGGATTTAATAAAATATGCTCCACCTTCAATACGTACCCTGCAAATATTCTATTATTATATTTTGGGTACCTTTAATTCTTTGAATACTCTCATTGAAATAAGGCTCTAACAATGCCTCTTTAGCAATAGCATTAACACTTGAGGGCAACAATGGAGTCAAAGCCTCAAAGGTAAACATAATGCTCGCGAATGAGGTGAAGACGATTAGTTATTGCCACTGTAAGGAAACATTAGTCAGTAGACAAAGCTGTTTGTCTTCAGCAGCCACTACATTAAACCTACAGAAACCACCATTGTTTATGGGTAACTAGTTACGTATAAAGGCCTAAATATTTAAACTACAAATAAAGTTTATATAAAAAAGCGAAACTCATTTTACTAAAAAAAATTGTTTTTGAAAAAAATTATGACATGGCAAATAAATTATTAAAATTAATTCAAATTTAATATTGTCATAAATAACTAATATACGAATAAATAATGATGTGTGTACTGTATATATATAACATGAGAGAAAGTAAACAATGTGACGAGAGAAGCAAAATGATGTCTTCATTTTCATTTAAAAAATCGAAAGGAAAAGGAGGAGGGGTGTAAAATAGATCACCAGATCACCGTAAATCAAAAAAAATTTATTGATTTATCTTAATCACAGGCCTAAATGGACTGGTCTATTTAGGCCCGGTTCGTACGGATTAAATTAGTGTGGACATAGACTGGTCCGCGGATCGGTTTATTATTTTTTTAAAAAATTACTATCTATTCTATTTAATATATTAGTACTTATAAACAAAATCTATTATTTTTAAAATTAAAATTTAAAAAATATATATTCTTACATATGGTTTAAAATTAAACCATATAGCCTCTTGAACTGATTTTTCAACACCAGGGGAAAAATTATGAAAAGAAGACTATGTAACCCACCATCAATTTGTTTTCTTCTTAGACTTTTGTTCTGTATTCTAAGAACATGAAAAAAAAATAGCATATCAAACACCAATGAACCAAAGGACATCCCACCAAGAATGGCATGGAAATCACAAAAACAATCTAGATCACTTTTGGGGCATAAGATAGTTGTTACTGGCGGAGTTATTTAGCAGGAAAAAAAAATCAAATGCAGAAGAACCCTTCAGATATAGAGATTTGATTGATGATGCATGCCAAATTAATGTACCGATCTAAACACACTCATCATTAAAGCTTATATGAAAGCCCCTAAATTTAATCTTGGGAAGAAGATGGAGTTCCATGGTGGTACAATCGAGGATGTAGTTGTGAGGATTGACAAGCCAGAACTTATAACCAATGCCGCTGAACCTAAAGTTGTTGGGGGATTAAAGCAGATATACTATTTTGTAAGGTTTAATGATTTTGTTTTTATTCATAATCGTTTTAGTGAATGCCTCGAGAGGCCCTAAAAAATCCTCTTGACGCAATGTGTAGATGGTTCAATAGCGCAAATGCTTGAACTTGAACTTATTAAAAATGAAATTGGATCTATAAGGCCTAAGGGTAATAGTGATTGATTCATTTGGAATCTTAACCATACTAAAACTTTCATGATTAAATTTGCTTGGCACCTTCTCCATAGACACTCCTCAATTCCTTGGTTCTAGGTGGTGTGCTTTCCCAAAATACCATGCTTTCATACTTATACTTCTCAACCAAGATCGGTTAGTGCATATGGGCATGCTTCAACGCATGTGTTGTATTTTTTGTTCTATATCTAATGAATTCGTGTCTTGGACCATCTATTTTTTTGGATGTGCATCTCAGATTTGGCTTTCTTTGGTGGATATTTGTGGTGTGCATCTTAATACGGGTTCTTGCTTTGATCTTATGGTTGAGATAGCTACTTCATGGTTTTCCTTCAACCGTGCCATAGGTAAGCTCTATTTATTAGCCTTCGTGTACTACATGATGCACAGAATAGCTATATATTTCAAGATATCTAGCCTAATCTTTTCACCGTTCTTGTAAAAATTTAGACTTTGATGTACACTCGTGCTTCAGGCCTTCGATTGCAACACAATATTCCTTTTGAATGCATTTATATTGATTGATGAATTTTACTTGTGAAATGGACTATTCCATTAGTCATTCTTACTGTTTTTTTAATCTGTGACAGTTATGCGGCATCCTATTCTTTTGAAAACCCTCATTGAATTGGTATCTTTAAATTGTATTGTTATTTAAATTACTTGTATAAAAAACTAGTGCACACCACATACATGCAAAAGGGCATATGAGAGGATTTTACGGGGTCATTATATTGTCAATTTAGCTTAGACATCAACTATTTAGCCTAGATATTGAGCTTAGCGTGCTGGAAAATACATATGCCATTTACTTCATCTTTGAAGTCTGTTTCATTTCATTTACTTAAAGCAGTTCTGAAGGTAGATGGACTTGTATATGCGATGGCGGTGAATTACAAAATCCCAACAAGTGGATGAAGTTAAAGCAAAGGACGAATTTCGGTAAATAGGCTTTCAAAAACAAACTTTTACAACTAACATAAAAACTTTATATCAATGTTAGCGAGGGTTACACGGTGGAGAAAATCAAGTTCTGCTCAAGTCCAAGTGCCATTCAAGAATCATGAGCACTACCCGCACAAATTACCCTCCATTACAGTTTTTAATGGACCTTCTGACGTTCAAGTTATATGGGTGCAAAACAAAATGTAACTCACGGTCAAGATTTTAGAAAAATAATATATATATATATATATATATATATATATATATATATATAAAGAACAAGATTCAAATGAAGCTGCAATCAGGGGTTTTCTTTTCAAATTTATCAGAAAAAAAGAAAACCAGTGATAATTGAAATATAAATTCAACATACAACTGACAGAGGCGCATTGAGGCACTAGTTTTAAGTTATCTGCTTCAGTCAGTTCCATAATACTTGAAAAATTACAGCATCCAACCACGGATCGGGTTCTAGTCCTTCCCAAAATCAGCGTTGTAGTGAGAACTAGACTCAAGCTTCTTCGAGTCATTTAGCTTGCGCACAGCCTAAGAGGGTAAATCAGTTATTACATTGCACCTACTATTTCAAACAAGGCAATTCCAGCACAAGGTTCAAATGACATGAGTTGAATTTTGGCAATTTTGTAACTAGGCACATTTTGAACTCCAAAAACAAAGAAGCATTCTCACCTTCATGTGACTGACTGACCACAAAAATATTAATGAACACCTTGCCACATAATACACTCAATATGCAGTTCAGAAAATCAAGAGGACTTACCTTCATGAAATCTTCATGAATGACGTAGTCACGTTCTGCACGAATGGCTGACATTCCAGCTTCAGTGCAAATATTACGAAGATCAGCCCCATTAAATCCCTGTAGCAGGCGCAAACGCTTTAATTGGTAAATCTCAGTCAAAGAATAACATGCAAACACTGGATAGAAACCAGTCTTCCCTAGATCACCTCAGCAAGCTTAACAACTGCTTCATAATCAATTTCACCGTGTTTAGCAATTCCAGCAGCATGGATCTTGAGGATTTCCATTCTGGATTGTTCATTTGGCAATGGAATTTCAATCTTTCTGTCTAACCTTCCTGGACGAAGGAGTGCAGGGTCCAGAACATCAGGCCTATTCGTTGCCATTATCATTTTAACCTATCAAATACGCTCTAGTTAAGATCATTTCAACAACACCCAGGGCCCAACCAGTGTACAAGGGAAACCACAGATATAGGCTAAAAATCGACCAGTGTTCAACATATGACTGGAAATACCTTCCCAAGCTGGTCAAACCCGTCTAGCTGGTTTAGTAATTCCATGAGCGTTCTTTGAATTTCACGATCTGCACTAGTCCCCTCACTGAAACGGCGTCCACCAATAGCATCGATCTCATCCATGAAAATGATGCAGGGCTTGAAAAGGGCAAAAATATTATTTAAACAAAATAAATGAGAACTATTCTGCATGGAGTCCGGCAGGAAATGAGATGATATGATAGAGCTCTTACTTGGTGATCACGTGCATAACCAAACATTTCCCTTATCAATCTCGCACTTTCACCAATATATTTATCAATAATGGCACTTGACACAACCTACACACCCAAAAAACAGTATAAAATGTCATCCCGTGAATAACAGACATGAATTTCAATAGATATATCCTGAAATAAAAAATTCTAGACCTTCAAGAAATTGGCATCTATGTTACTAGCAATTGCTCTGGCTAACAATGTTTTGCCCGTTCCAGGAGGTCCATATAGAAGAACACCCTGAAAAAAAAATGTAAACTTAGTTTCTATAACAAAAATTTTGTTTTGTAGGCCATAAATTGAAGCAAAATGACTTCACCGTACTGAACTGGAAAAAGTATCAAATTACCTTAGGAGGCTTGATTCCCACCCTAAGGAAGAGCTCTGGATTCATCAGGGGAAGTTCAATAGATTCTCTGAGTTCTCGAATCTGATCTGACAGCCCTCCTACTGCAGAGTAGCTAACATTGCCAGGATCCTCATGAAGCATGCTATATACAACTGGATCAACCTGCAGGGCAATTCACATTAATGGATGACAAAGCACACAAAATTAAGAATGAAAATTAACACAGGTAAGCAGGCAGACAGAAATTTCCACATGACACATATGCTTACTTCACGTGGAAGTGCTCGCATGATAGTTAAAGTAGTCATATCCAGAACAACACGAGTTCCTGATATTAACTTCTCTTTGTCCACCTTAGTACGACATCCAACCACATACCGTGGACCACTGCTAGCTTTAACAATCACTGAAACCATTGGCACAACAACATTTAGTAGCAAAAATAAAATTCTTCTAAAAGAAATGATTATAATTCCGAAAACTTGTTTAGTTTGATTAAACAAATAAAATCAACCTTTCGAATATAAACTAATTTAAAATTCATCTAAAGAAGCACAACTGATATGGAAAAGGCTAATTACAGCGCTCATTGTCGAGAGGCCTGAGAACTTCTCCAATGATCTGTCCGACGGATTGGAGAGACTTCAAATCATCTTCAGTTTTGGCGAATTCCTTTTTTGATGCCCACACATTCTCTCTAACTGCATGAATCCAGTGTTCCATTTTACAACACAATTAGTCACAACAATGAAAAGACAGCAATAGGAAACTCCATGTTTACATTTTCAACCAGTCATATAATAATCTATGCGCTATAACACAAAAGAGTTAGTCACACAATTGAAACAAGACAGCACAATATCTCCATGTTTAAATCATGCATTGGTTATTAAAATCAACTCAAACGAGATTGTACAAAGCAAGCAACAAAATGTTTGCAAGAGTAGAAGACCAGGGGGCATCGAAATAACCACAGCCATTAGCAATATTCGAATACAATAATATAATAAACAAAACAAAACACAAAAAAAACACAAAAAAAAATTACAACTTATTGCCACAGGTGCAAGCAAGGTGACCTTTAGCTTTTATGCTAGAACATAAATTAGGTGATTTGGTTTTGACATCACGTAACCCAATTTCAAATTTAAAAAAGGCGTGTTCGTGTTTGAAAAAAAAAAAAAACAACCTGCAACAACACAAAGTCTAGGTATAGGTTAGGAATCAGGTAAACGGCTAAATCTAAATCAAAATCGGTAAGTTAAACATTCGATACCACATGAAACGGCACATACACGACGCCTAGGGCGCATTGAAATCGAAATGGACGCGGGGAGTGGGCTAGAACATATCAAGCGATCGAGAACTTGGAAGCCCCAGACCAGACTAAACCAGAGGTGGATAAATCGAATTGCTTTTCGCTGAACAAAGACAATGGAATGGGGTTCGAATCGGACCTGTACGGACTTTGGATTCAAGCTCCTTTTGATGGAGGAGCTTTTTGCGGTAGTCGGAGGTGGCTGTGCGGCGTCGGACGGCTTCTTCATCGGTGGACATCGCTGAGCGTGTCTGTGTCTATCGTTCTGTCTGCGTTATTGAATTGAGAGTCCGAGAGAGCTCCCTCTTCGGAATCAGTTGTGTGAGTAGTCAATAGTGTAAAAACATGAACCGATGAACCGAATAAATAGAAGCCCTCCCTAATATATTTTGATTTTTCTAATAAATTAATAATTAATTTTTTTTAAATTTACTTTAAAACAAATCCTTTAATTACTAATTTATTTAAATCATAACTATATATAAATACATTCACTAAAAATATCAAAATAATTATCACATATAGAAAAATTCACACCTAATTGTCATCATTCTTTTTTAAAATTACTCCTTGGTTAAAATTAGTATAATAATTATTATATATAATTGTACTCTTAATTTTTAAATTTCTAAATAAATGAATTTTTGATAAATTATTTAACCTAGATTTTAGATTTCATAACCCATTAATTAAAATAATTAATCAAATTTTCGGTCTTTATTTTAAACTTGTGATTTAAGTCGGATTTTGTAAACTTGCAAAATAATAGTAGGTCTAAACTTATGGTTTAACAATAGACGAGAACTTGTGGTTCAAAGAAGCAAATGAAGTTGTGATTGAAGCTTGAATTCAACATACTTGTGGTGTAAGCATAATTTTCTGTCTAAAACAGGCCCTAAACTTTTCAGTTTGAAGGCATAACTTTGTGGTTTTTATAGTAGTGGTGGTTTTTTTCCTGCCCAAGCACCTCTAAGTAATAGTGTTTCATGTAAATTGATACTTTTAAAACATATAAAATTATTCTCTTTAAGTTTAATCCATCATATGTATCTAGGGGTGACAACTTTACTCCGCTATGTTCGACCCACCTCGCCCGACCTGATATTTTAAAGTAAAATTATGCTTAAAAATACTATTTTGACTCGTCACACCCCGACTCGATCCAACCTGAAGTACTCAAACAAGTGAGGCGGGGCGAGTTCGAAGCAGGCTATAAATTTTCAGATCAAACAGTACCTATTGTTCATACAATTGTATGAACAATTGTAACATACATGTAACAATGGCATCCCAACCCATTGCCATGCCTATATGTATTCACTTGTAATGTATACAAATGCTCTATACAAGGAGTTTTATTCATACCATATTTACATTTTGCAACCTAAAAAATTTGACTCATTATTTCTTTTTTTCCCCCTCTCCAACAAAGATCTGGTAAAATTATTCTGCAATATAATTTTATCAAATTTATGTTCTAAAATTCATACAATTGTTTTCTAAATCGAGTATTCATTGTGCGATTGCGACAATTAGCTTCATTGTGAATCGAAGCAAATTCACAAAGGTTTGGCTAATTACTACAACAAAAGCAAGCCATTGAGCTTTGATTGAATTCAGAGCAATTTTTAGCTTATTTATCACTATCACAAATTCAACATATTTTTTAAAAGCAGAATAACAAAATAAATTAGTGCCACGGTACCACTCTATATTTAAAATAATTTTATGGAAAATAGCAAACTTCAATAGAGCGACTTTTTCATAAAATTTCAGAATTCACGACACAATCAAAACTAAAATTTTAGAACGAAGCGCGAAGGTGCGTGAAAACTCGTGTTGCAAGTTCACAGTGACATCTCCCCGCAAGCAAGTATGCAAATAGCACCCACACCACTTGAAGTAACTACATAATGAAGGACACGCAGAGCTTGTGCATATAAAACATTTACAGTAAACCAAACTTCACTAATAAAATGTATCATCATCGTTATGCTTTCCGGCAATCTTAAAAATAAATTCTTGTAGTTACATATTGAGCTGAAACTGAAAACATATCAAATTATCACCAACCAAATGATGCCAGTAAGATCCTTCCATGAACTACATATCCCATTTTCCCTGCAACAGATAATGGGCCACATCCTTGAGCTCATGAAAATTCCATAACAGCACGTACCTAGCCAGGTGCATCACATGTGAATATAAGCAACAATTGTTTCTTAATTTCCAACTTTTTGGTGTTTTATTTCCATCCAGGTTACATATGCATCCATTTGGATCGTCACTCCATATCAAAATGCACAATAAGCAACCAAACAAGATCACAAGAGTCAGCCATGTAAAATAAGAAAAATGACTAGAATCTAAGATTATTGTTAGATCACTGTATTCACAATGGGCAACGTTTGCGGCACAAATATGAACTCAATGCTTACACTTGATCTAATAACCCTGTTGCCAGGAAAGCACGGTTGAACACCGATAAAATAATCAAAAGAAAATCCCAAAGATAACAAGTTTTACAAGGAGTTTATTAGATCTTGAAATTCAAAAATCAGCCAATCAGATTTTGTGGCAACAACTTCTCTAAGCTGAACTCCCGCATAGCAGATGAACAAGTCAGCACCTCCAGGTTTACGTGCCTACACAAGGATATGGAAAGAAAAATAGCATAATTGATGAAAAATTTAATGCTCAAATGTTACGAGGTCTGTAAAAGTAGTACGAAATTAAAATCAAGAGTCATGAATTCTATATATTCTTCTTACCTCAAGATCAGTCGCACCATCTCCAATCATTACTAATGTCTTGTACCCATGTGCCTGAAGAACCAAGTCAATCAACCTCACAAGAAACACCTGTAACAAGAACAGTTGAAGCCTGCAGTCACAAGACTAACCTTTCTTATCTGCTGAACTGCAGTGGCTTTTCCTCCGCTTCTTGAAGTAGGTTCACTTGCATCAAACCCTGAAAAATCCCCAGAGCCTTCAAACAGCAGTTGGTTGGCAGAGATATTCTCGAGTGGGATCTCAAGGATTGATGCAACCGGCTTCATATAATGTTGGGCTCCAGTTAATAATCTCATTAAAAAAAGCTTTCTTTTTTTTTGCAAAAAAATTAACAGCTTATATAAAGTACACAACTAAACTCAATCATTTCTCCCACATATATCAACCAGGGTTTATTCAGCATTGCTCATTGCACAGCTCACATACTACAAGTAATTGAGGTGCCCATAGTTTTTTTTATTTATTTTTATAAAAAGTATGGGCCTGAGATCACGAAAATGAAATGGAAACCCCATATTTTTTGTGATTCCTACCAGATATGCTATGCTCAATCATAAAGCCATTCTCTTTCCCACTCACTCAAAAAAAATTTAAGCAGTTGGGTCAGAGAAGAAGGATTACAGCACAACACATTACATCATGAGATCATAACAACATTTATTTTGAAACTTCGAAATACGATTGTACACGTGCTGAAATGCTATGGTTCCCATACCTATTAATAAGATGCTCCTACAAGCTACTTTTTGGAAGTTTATATTTTATATAAATGTACTCATGTTCTGGGTGAACTTGAATGTAATAAGACAGAAATAATAATCAACCAAAGAGAAGATATGAGTTCGTAACATACATTTATCATTTGACGGAAGCCCCCAGAGATTAAATACACACTCTTATTATTAGCCTTCAGCTTCTTGACCAATTCTTCTATGCCAGGTGAAATCCTACAGATGACAGCAGAAATAGATAACATGTCTGAATACGAGGCAATATCAACACAATTACTTTGGTAGTTGCATGTTTTTTTTGAAAACAATAACAGAAACAACACAAGCAATGGTTATATAAACTAGAAAACAGTGTACTTACTGAAACCACAGCATACATTTTAAATTTTAGGTATATCAACCAAACCAAACCAACAAGACAGACTCAAGAATTGCTAGAAGTAACGTTTGACAAACAAAAATTATGTAACACAAAGTACTGGCTCAATGGATTGTGTTTTCTGGTATAAATAGAAAAAGAAATAAGCTAGCAAACAACTCCTCCAATCTCCAAATATAATTCGTGACAACGGAGAGCCATTGTACCTTGGGGGCCTCTTATCAAGGAAACTCTGGACTTGGGATAGAGATGGTTTAAACAAAGACAGTCTGGCAGCCAGGGCCTCCTCAAAAGGCACAGATCCACCCATAGCTCTACAAAAACATAACAATCAGGCACAAAACATTTTATAACAGTTTCTACATTAAAATTAGTCCAACCTTGCAGTCCATTCCGCAACAGCCTTTCCAGCTCCACAAAATTCCGCAAGTTCATCAATCCCCTCATCAAGGCATACCGTACTATCCACATCAAAGCAGACAGCATTGGCATTTCGCCACAGTTCAAGAATCTCTAAACACATTCATATAACAGCCACCAAACATTAACACAGGAAAAAAACCCAAAAAAAAAAAAAACAACTGCTGGACCCAAAAGTGTATAACCTTCAGAGGGTTGTGTGCTGTTGTTGAATTGCCCTGTAGAAGAAGCCTCCAATGTATGGACCAATGAAGCAAAAACATGATTCGATGATTTGAGGGGTCTCGACATCGCTAGCGAACTTGTTCTATACAATGATGTTGGGAACTTTTGCAGATGGATTGGAAAAAAAATAGGAGCAGAGGTGGTACGTTGTTGCATATAGAAACTGGGAGCTGGTGGTAGGACTTGTGAGTTCATCAAACCTTCCATAAAAATATTATCTGTTCCATAGAAATAAATACATAAATAAATAAAGGTAGAATAGATCAAACAACAACAGTCTGTTATGAGAAACGTAGGAAGGACAACTGAAACAAATCGCAGGAAGCAAACAGCAAAAAAAAAAAAACAAGTCACTGACCGGAGAAGCAATCTGAGGTAGTTGTAACCTTCGATTTTGTTTTGCTCTGTTCCTCTCTTTCTCGGATCTCTTTCTCTCTGGTTTCTGCACCAGCCTTCGATTGTTTGGTATTTGTAACCTTCGATGTTGTAATAATGACTCAAAAATGATGCCGTTGGAAATTCTTTTCGATCCTTTCAAATCTTTTTATCTGAAATGATAAGTTTTCCCATTAAAAAAATTACTGTTTGCAAAATCAGCCTAATCAAATGTTTTTTTTTGTTTCACTATAAAACATTATTTGGCAATGTTTGAGGGCATTCGAGAGGCGTGAACGCAGAAGAAGGTTCTTCTATTGCCCATGGCGACTAGGGTTCCATTGAGAAAACAATAGACAATTTGTCACCCCGATCAAGAACAACATGCAAATTTAATGATTTGCCAAGCCATGACCGAACTTTATAATTTTTTTTTTTTTTTTTTTTTTTTTTTTTTTTTTTTTTTTTTTTTTTTTTTTTTTTTTTTTTTATATTTTTTATTTTTTTTTTTTTTTTTTTTTTTTTTTTTTTTTTTTTTTTTTTTTTTTTTTATTTTTTTTTTTAAAAATTTTTTTTTTATTTTTATTTTTTCAACCTCTACCTTGTTTAAGGCAAAACATATAGATCTTTCTTTTCCCTTTTTTTCCTTGATCATCTCTGCTGCAAAAATAAAAAAAAATCATATATACAAAAATCGTGACACTAATAGGACAAAATGGCCGAAGAGGTTTTATCTAGAAATTATCAGATTATATCATATGATAACTGACCATTGCTCCTGAACCCATCATAAAAGACATCAAAATTATTTTTCTTGTAAACCCGTAATCAAATTTTAAAATCAAAATGAGATTTAGCACGCGCAAGAAATGATCCATAAGAATAAAAGAAAAAGGGGGACACAAACAAGCTGAGAGACGATCGATGCGTGATTTTGAGGCGACATGGATGGATGATATGTGGAATCTGGTTGTCGGTCGATCGTATGCGGACGGTACCCCGACAGGATCGGGATAGAATATGAGGCAGTGGTGGCGAGATCCGGCGGAAGCGCTTAGTGGATCTATCTATCTATCTGGTGGTGGTGTTTGATGGTGGAAAGAGAGTGAGATGGTGGGAATTATGATATGAGACTTAACGCAGGTATGTAAGGATTTAAGGATGAGGAAGGGATGACTCCAGAAAAAAGTAGAACGGAGTGGTGGCCACCTCAGTCCCAAAACCCTAACCCCGTGTTTGGTTAATTATTTTAAATCAAAACCCTAGAAGCCATGACCAATAGAAGAACCTTCTTCTGCATTCACGCCTCTCGAATGCCCTCAAACATCGCCAAACTCTGCTACGCCCTGCCCTTCTCTGCCGTCCCTGCCGCGGCCGCCGCGATCCGACCTCTTACCCACAACACCCACAACCCAAACCCTGATTTCGAATGCCAATCCGGAACTGCCACCGCCACCGCCGATTCTCTGTACATCGAATTGTGCCAGAAAATGGAGACCTACGCCGCCTCCGGCCGTTTCACCAAGGCCCTGGATTTCATGAGGAGGATCGAGGGGAAGCCGACCATAAGCGATTACAACAATTTGATCTTCTCCTATCTGAGGTCGGAGAACGCGATGGTCGAGGAGCTTATTCCGGTCTATCGGGCGATGAAGCGGTTCGGTCCCAGCCCTAATATCTCCACCTTCAATGGCCTCCTAAATGCAATGCTGCGCCGAGGTATGTTTGAGGGGGCCATTTGCATTTCCTGTGATATGGGCAGGAGGGGGTTTGTGCCGTCCTTTGCTTTTCTCACCAGAATGTTGGAGGAGGCTTTGAAATGTAGAAGCTTGGCGGATTCCGTACGTGTGGTCGTGTTTATGCTGAGTTACGGGTATGAGCCGACATTCATGACCCTGAGGCAGTTGTTTAATAGGCTTTGCAGCGCTGAAATGATCCATGACGCGCATTCTGTTCTCTCCCTCCTATTGGGCGAGGGCTATTTCGTAGAAAACTATGTTTATAACCCACTTCTGTGGGCTCTGTGTAGGTCCAACCAGAGGTCTATGGTGTCGGCACTGTTTTCTTCTTTGAAGAAAAGGAGCTTTGTGCTGAATGAATGCTCTTACAATGCTTTGGTTTATGGGTTCAGTAGGGAAAAACTGTGGAATGAAACTCTTTGTGCAATAAACGGGATGCAATGTGATGGGTTGAAACCTAGTGTGATAACATACACTATAGTTGTCAAGTTTCTCTGTGACTCGGGAGAGATGGAAGAAGCCTTAGCATTGTTGAAGCAGATGGAAAAAGGAGGATGTTCTCCTGACTTGGTCACTTATAATGTAATTATACGTGAGCTTTGCCATCAGGACAGAGTAAATGATGCTTCTGAGCTTATTAATGTCATGTATGAAAAGGGTTTAGCCCCCGACGCTTTCACATATGCTGCTTTGGCTGGAGGGTTTTTGAAAGTTGGCCGAAAACATATGGCTAATAAAGTATTAACCAATGCTCTCTCAACAGGTTGTACAATGGACGTGGTTGTTTACAACATATACATTCATAGTTTGTGTCAGGATAATAGATTTAAGGAAGCGTTGTCTGTTGCTGATTATATGGTGGAAAGAGGTTTAAAACCAAATAAGGTGACATATAGCACAATTTTGAATGGGTTTTGTAAGGAATATGATATCGACAAGGCCTTGGAACTATTTGATCACTTTGAGTGGCCTCAATCTGGGCCTGATGTGGTTTCCTTTAACACAATAATTTCTGCTGCATGCAAGCAGGGAAACTCCTCGATGATTCAAAGGGTTCTGGATCGAATGTTATATGAAGGTATTAAGCTTGATGTTGTCAGTTTAAGTTGTTTGATCCAGTATTACTTTAATGTTGGAAAGATTTCAGAATGTTGGAAGTTATTTGATCAGATGATATACAATGGCCCTATTCTGAATGCAGTCACTCTAAATGTGTTTTTAGGAAATATGTGTAAGAATGGGTTACTTAAAACAGTTTACCAATTCTATGTATCTTTTAGAAGCATGAGAATTTCTCCTGATGTGACCTCATATAATATTCTTTTGCATGCTGCCATAGGAGAGGGAAATGATCTGCTGATCAGTCAGTTGTTCAATGATATGCATGACCAAAAGTTAAAACCAGATGTTGTGACTTATGGATCCTTCATTAATGGCCTTTGTAAGGAAGGGAAGATATCAATGGCTCTAAAACTTAGAGATCAGATGCGATGTAAACATGTTATGCCAAGTATTTATATATACAATACCATATTGAAGGCAATGCTTGTGACAGGTAAATTTTGGGACGCTGTAACATTATTGCAAGATATGGCTACTGATAAATGTGAACCGAACGCATTTTCTTTTGAAATCCTAAATCAGGCAATGTCAAGGGGTTGGTTAAAAAGCTTTCCAAATAACTTGAGGCTCCTACAATCTTTGATGAACAGCAATTTCAATAAAGAGACATTTTAGGGCATTGTAAAAAGCTAATGGTATTGCTTTGGACCTTGGTGGCATTCCTCTTCTCTAATGAGGTTTTATCTGAGAGAGATTTGAACCCGAAACTGGTAGGTAAGGGCCCATTTCTTTTGTGCTTATGCACACTTGAGCATGTATTCATGTGTACTTATATAATCCATGACATTTCTTGTAAATATATAATATAGAAAATGAAAACTCAAATGAAACTGATCAGGAAACTATAACAATAATATCACTTTTCCTACCTACATAAATAATTCTAAAATCATTTCAATCTCTGAATTATAGGAAATAAAAAAATGAAAAGACATAGTGATACATCTTTAATGGAGTCTCTAATTGAAACTTGTTAGCAGTTATTAATTGAGTGTTTGGTATGTGTTTTGATTTCATGTTTTGAATCTTTTCTCGAATTGGAGTTTAAATTTTAAAATTTAAAAACAAATTCTGTTTAGTAGAAAAAAGAATGTGTTTTAAGAAGAATAATTTTTTTTAAAACTAGGTTCCACAAAAATTGATAAAAATAAAATATGATGATCTAGACAATAAAGTTGAGTAAAGAGAAGAATTTTTTTTAATAAAATTAAATTTGTATTGAAAAACAAAAAATAACTTAAGCTCATTTTTAAAATAATTACTTTATTCAGATTAAAATTTAAATAAATTAATACTTTATTCAGAAAACATGTGGGCTAGACATAGTTTTCCAACTAGATTCTATTTTTTAAAATATAATCATATTTTGAAACCATCCAACCAAACAGACTCATGTTTCCATATCCATATCAGCTAGTAATTAAAATTAATGACTAAATCTTCTGTTGGAAATGTTTGGTTGAAGATTTTTTATTAGTTATTTATATTTGATTGAGTTAAGTATTAACCTTGGGGTGCCAATTTGAACAATTTGACCCTCATTTGTCTTATTAGTTCTCTATCCTGTTCCATTTTTTTTTAGTGTGGACTGCTGTTTTTTTCTCAATTTATACGCTTAGTTGAGTTGAGTTTCATCTTTGAAATGGTTTTGCAGGCATCTTTGGAAGTGGATATTGCTGCGTATGGGGGTATGCTATCTATATATTTTATGAACTAATCTAAAAGACCATCTTTTTTTATTATTTAATATACCATAGTTGAATTTTTAAGTGATAATTGCTATTTTAAGTTGAGAATAGCTTATGGAATTTGCACTCAAAGTGATACTATTAAACCCCAATTTAAGATTTTGTCTGTGTTTGTGTCTGACTTAAACCACAAACAAGAATAGGTTCTTCCTTAGCAACCCATAAAGATGTGTATGTGCACACTGCAGAGTCTGTATGTATGCATGTGAGGCATTATTTGAGGGAAAAAGAGGAGATTCAAGAAGATCTGCACCCCATAACTGCATGTGATGGCCATTTTGTGGCTTTTTTTTCTAGTATAGTTATATGTTTTGGTAAGTGTTCATTAAGTTCCAAAACTGTGTTTACGTCTCTCCTTCCTCTCCCCTACCTTTTTTCCCCTGAAGGTTCCTGGGTCTATTCTTGATCAGTGACCATTCTTCCATAAACTAAAACTGACTTTGAATACCCAATGTTTGTTTGATATCCAATGTCATACACACAAATTAAAAACTTTTTTCACCCTGTTTTTTCTTATGTATCTACGTATATATGAATGGAATGCATGCACACCTATCCTCTATTGATACTCGTAATACAAATCTAATAATTCCTAAAATCCATCATCCTGGATTATGATCTTTTTGAAAGTGTTTATTTTGTTTGTTCAAGTGATGGATTTGACTAATTGTATATTTCTTTTCCTTATATCTATGCATCGCTACTGTTGATGCTGGATAATGCTTTCATTCTCACCGTAAGGGATGCAGTTCTCACCTACGCTTACATTGTGCATTCATTTAGGCATGGTGTACTTCTACGGAATTTTGTAAACCCTGTTTCTGGGAGCACACAGAAGGCGGACGTGCCTCATGTTGATTTCTGCATTTTTCACAAGCTTTTAGCTGTTTTTTTGGTCCTGTGGAATACATGCAGCTTCATGTTGTTCCATGCTTCTTAAATGGTGGTGGTTCTCACTTTTAAACTAGAAGGTTAATTTGAATTGTTTTCAGCATTATTTGTGTATACTTCTTACTTTAAAGCTTGAGCTTCTTATGCAGAGCTTGTTCATAGAAAAGATTAACTCTAGCTACATTTTTTTTAAAGTGATTTTATTGTGGCCACTAAGAAAGTGGAGAAAAGCTTCAAGACCTCACCTGCATTGAAGAGATCAAAGGTTTCATTTGTAGGAGAGTGGTTACAACAGATATCTACATCTAGCAATAAAGCCTACACCTCTCCTTTTACGTGTTGGACATCTTTCTCAGAGTTCTCAAATACTTGGCGGTTGCATTCCTTCCAAATTTCCCAAAAAACTGGTAAAGGGACTGAATGCAATACTCTAGCTACAATTGTATTTTTCACATATCACCGTACAGCTTAGCTGATGTGTATAAGCATGTAGATGGTATTTTTTGTTCCCAAAGCTGGGAATGTTTGCTTGTGATTTTCAATTGCCTCAAGCAATGGTTGCCCTTTTCTCTTTGTTATTGATTGACAGGATTTATGAATTTAGCTGAAAGGCTCAATGCATATGGTGCCTGTCTGATAAATGATTTAAATTCATAATTTTCCAACTAATATCTGGTGTACCTAGATCAAGTTTTTTAGCAGTCTGAAACCCAGTCAAGATTCTTTTCTTTTGGATAAAGTGCACTGTGTAAGAATCAATAACCATTCAACAGTACTAAATTTTTGCTTTCATGTGAAGAGAAAATTGCATGGTAGGAACACTTCTAGAATAGATGGACACCAGAGGTTTTGAGGAAACATCACACCTTTCTCGCGTTCAACTTCTTATTGGATGTATCCTTATTATTCTCATTTCTTGCATATTTTTTATTTGCCAATATGTCTGTTTTGCCTGTTAATGCATGTTGCAAAATTGCGGTGGGTTCTGTCATCTAAGCAAATCAGCTTCCCTTATCATCTCGGATTGTCCCTTCTCCACATGTTCTTCTCCTCCGTATTATGTTTTATTCCCACCAAAGGTTTCAAGGTACATGTTTTGTTAGGCAGGGCATGTTATGGCAGTTACAAGTGTTCTGTCTATGTGATCCTGATATTGACATGTTTCTGTTGCAGATTCCGAAGGTCAAGGAAGGGATGACTCTAGAAATGTGATTTCTATATCTACTTTCTTTTGCGTGATGTTTTGAAGTGCATGTTTTCTTGTATATTCATCAACGTTTATTATGGAAATTGATTTGAATATAAAAAGGCACTGCATTTTTTTTAAAATCTAGGCTTGGTTTCTTAAATTAGTGTTTGGCCTATTTTGCCTTCAAGTTTAGCCCTTTTATAGGTTGTTCGAAATAGACTATTTTGACATTTATGCCCTCATTATTTTTTGGAATATGAAAAGTCCTATTGCCCTAATGTTAAGAATATACCTATTATAGCCCCACTCAATCTCATCTAAAGTGATGTTTTTATAAAACTTAAACAAACCCCAGCCACCTCCCAACCCTTCTCCACACAAATGTCCAGTTCCAGCAATGTCAAGCTTGGAAAAAATGAGGGTTTTCACATTCTTTTGAAAAAATGTCAAGCTTGGAAAGAAAACCCAATGAGTGCTGCTTAGCCCACAAACGTCATGGTCTTAGCATTCAATCAATATTAGGATTCCAACATGAAGCTAATGCAGTGTAGATGAAGTTTTGTCAAGTTCTTAGTTAGTTGTTTTAGTGTGCTTTCTTCATGCAGCTTGTTCTGATTTTAGCTTTCCATCACCTCAAAATTCCTTGGCTCAGCCTCTCTTATCTTTCAAGGAAAATAAAATATAAAAAAATGCAGCAGACATGATAGTGTAAGGAAAAAAAATACAAGAGGCCACTTCTTTTGAGTGACAGAGGCAGCGTATGATAGCTTATTCTTGGTATGTTTTACTTACACTTGTGAAACTTTTGTTGGGGAAGAATGGGCTTGGTGCAGTTTTACCATTACCTGAGTATGGTTGGATGGAATATCCTAAGTCAGGAGGAATTTTTGGTTTGGATTGCTTTTTTTGTCGTTGATTTAGTGATTTGAAAGTGTAGGTTGTGGGCATCAATGGATTAGTTTTCCAAATCAAAGTAGTTGTTGGATTATTAAGTTGTCCCTGGTATGAAAATATCACTGCTTTCAATTGCAGAACATCAATGAGTAAAAAATTTCTAGTTTTTTTAATCAATTAGATTTTCTGGTTTTTTGGCTGATATATTAGGGTATTCGACTGCTCAGCTCTCCCTTTTGTATTTGGGGCTGCCTTTGGGGGCGTCCTTTCGGTCATCTGCTATTTGGGAGCCGGTTATTGAGCGGATGGAGCGGCGTTTGGTCGGCTGGAAGCGCATTTACCTCTCTGGGGGGGGTCGGCTCACTTTGATTCGAAGCACCCTATCCAGCTTGCTGACCTATTTTTTGTTCCTGTTTTCTCTTCCCGCGATAGTGGCTTCGCGTTTGGCTCGGATCCAGAGACTTTTCCTGTGGGGATCCGAGGTTGGTGTGCCCAGGATTCCCTTGGTTAGTTGGGCGACAGTGTGTCATCCTCTTTCTTCTGGCGGTTTGGCTGTTCCGAATTTGAGTCGTTTTAACACTGCTCTTATGGGGAAATGGCTTTGGCATTTTGGGGTGGAGCGGGGGGCGTTGTGGAGGGAGGTTATTGCCGTCAAGTATGGAGTCGAGCGTGGGAGTTGGATGTCCTTGATGCCTCGTGGTTCTCATGGCACGGGGTTGTGGAAATTCATCCGTAAGGGGTGGGATTCTTTCTCTCGGTTTGTGGTATTTGAGTTGGGGAGCGGTGCTACGATCCGTTTCTGGCATGATGTGTGGTGTGGTGAGTCCCCCCTTAAGCTTGTGTATCCCGAGCTGTTTCGGCTTGCACGCTCTCCTAAGGCTTCTGTGGTGGATGTCCATTGTCGTCGGGGTACTCACATGCAGTGGGTAGTGTTATTTTCGTGCGCTGCGCAGGATTGGGAATTGGAAGTTTTCTCCTCTTTTTTCGATACCTTGTACTCTGTCCCTCCAGCACGTCTTGCCGAGGATAGGTTGTGTTGGTGCCCCAATCGGGAGCGTGGGTACCTCGTCCGGAGCTTTTACTCCTTGCTTATGCCTGCTCGGACTGTGAGTTTTTCTTGGCAGAGCATTTGGAAGGCGCGGGTGTCCTCCCGGGTGGCCTTCTTTTTTTGGACTGCCATCTTAGGGAAGATTTTGACTGCTGATCATTTGCGGCGCCAGAGTTTTATTTTGGTTAGTCGGTGCTATATGTGCAAGTCTTCGCCGGAACATGTGGATCATCTTTTCATTCATTGCCCTTATGCCAGGGGTTTGTGGGATATGATTCTGGGTCTTTTTGATATCTCATGGGTGATGCCTTCATCTCTCTGTGCGTTGTTTGTTGGTTGACTTGGCGGTGTGGGGCGGCATTCGGCGGTGCGGCGTGTTGTCCCTCATTGCATTCTTTGGAGTATTTGGCGGGAGAGGAATGCGCGAGTGTTTGATGATCGGAAAAGGGCCCCTGCTGAGATTTTTTGTGTTTTTTTTTCGTTATTTGGTTGATTGGTTGTATGCGTCGGGCGGATTATATTTTTCTTCCGTTTGGGATGTTGTCAATGTGTGTTCTTTTTGATTGGGTTGTTGTTTGCGCTTTGTAATTTTTCTTTTTTGCGCACTCCTTGTGTGTGATTTGCTATTGATTAATAAATTATTCTTATCTATAAAAAAAATGTGTAAAAAAAATTTTATGCTTTGACAGTAGTTAATATAATTTAAATGATTCTATAGTTAGCCAATATACATTCCTTTTGGAAGATTCTTATCTCTTTAGTGGCTGCTATAGAAAACTTTTGCTATAAACAAACATGAAATTTTGTGGCCATTTTTCTATAATTCACTCTTGATGAAAGTCTAAGGTGGTGTTTGTTTGGCTGACTTGGTCAGAATTTGGCTCATTCAGTTTGTCTGTGTTTAGGTTTATTTTAGATGAATGGTGGGTGGATGAGGCTGACCGAATCAGTAAAAAAATTAGGCTGATTCGATTAGCCTTCAAAAATAACTCAAATTTGACGCCTAATACCCCTCTGCGCTTCCTGACAATTCTCTCCTCTACAGCCATCATTCTTCACGACTCCACAGCAATCCCACCGCTGCCCAAACTATTCCATTCTCTCACTAGACTAGTGCACATTCCTTTCTCCACTGCTGGCGTGAACAACAATCACCATCACGCTAGTTTACCCTCCACATGCCACTCCACCTACATTACGCTGCATATCCATCATGTCGGTCAAAACTCATCCCAAGCCTTGTGTTTGTGCAGATCATATGCTTCATGTCAAAGAATCTTTGTCAACATCTAACTCTAGGATAACAAACCATCGTAGTTTCCTGAACTTAGGCTATTTCCATTGAACAAGAGAAATGGCAGTTTGAGCCCATTGAACAACATCTAACTCTAGGATAACAAGACTCTTTTCAGCCCTTTGACAGTTTGACTTTGGCGGTGAAGGATTTCCAGTGCTGAAGCTCTACAATTTGAACTCAGTGGCAGAGGAGTGGATTTGGGTTTCTAACAAGTCCGGAGGAGTTGTGGCAGTATTAGGTTGGACCGATAAGTTTATCCACGATTTGTTTGTTCATTTTCTTTCATTATTATTAGGTTTTGATTTTAAAACTGGAGTATTAGTATTTCTATACTATTTATTTATCCTTTCTAGAATATTATAATGCTAGAATATGATTTGTTTAATCATGAGTTACTTATTAGTATTCTATTGAGACTATGCATCTCTGAGGTGAAGCCGCGTCAAAGCATCAGGATGAAATGTAAGAGCAGCTTGAAACGAATAGTCTTTGGCTCAATTAGAGCTATCATCATTTTGAATTTGAACTATTGGAGGAGGGTTGTTTTGAACAGTAGACAATTCAAGCAATGGAAATTATCTCGTTTCATGCACATTTTCGAGCATACGATTCAAGAAAACTCATTTTCGGCAATGGTATTAAATTCGGGGCAGTTAGGTCATTAGTTATAGTGTTAGAGTTTCCATTGTAATGGATCTTTGCCTATATAAAGGCACCGAGGTTATATTTTTAGGGATTATCTTTCGGAGAAATCAATAAACTTAGATCCAATTAGAGTTTCTTTTTATCATTCAACTTTTCAGTTAATTACTTAAATTGTTTGGGTTAAGTTTAAGTAAATTTTATTATTAACTTTAGATTGCTGTTGGATTCTAATTAAGGTTTGCAACAATTTGATACTTTCATTGAAGGATTAAATTATGTTCTTCACGGCATTCAATGTTCTTTATATATTCATTCAAATATAAAGAAAGAGACAAGAACATATGAGTAATGGTTTGAAGCCTTGGAGGAGAATCAAGTTTGAATTTTTAAATTCATGTTTAATTTGATGGAGTCTGTGGTGCATCTAACTAGGTCAAACAACCAGACAATTGAGAAACTTGATTGCCTTATGACAAAAAACAAGGGTAAAGAACCAATTGGCGGACTTCGAACTCAAGGTTGGTCGAGAATCGTGACTCACATGTAAAGTAGAATTTTGGATTAGATGGGTTGACGAGCCCAATCCATTTGGAATAATTTTGGGTCTGAGTGCTCTCTCTCGAAAACCCTAACACAGTGGTGGACATTGAAAATGGTGGAGAAGCTTTATAGGGTACAAAAGAAAAAGGTGTTGTACGACGAGAAGCTATGTCAATTCCTTGGTGGGTACTCGAAGGTCCCAATTGTGTGCATCTACAATGTTGGGTAGCTCAGCTTCTGAACATTCGTAAAGGCATGCATGGTGAATCAGACCCAAAATTGATGGGGAAGTACACCTTGATTAAGCGGACGATTTGTCTTCAAGTTGAGAGGTCCAGTAATAAGGACATCCTCAATCTCATACCTCTCCTTATGGGAAAAGAGTCTGTTGTTATCTAAGGGAGATCTCTAGGAGTTCCATGACAAAGTTGCAAAGTATATAGCAATTATAGTTGTATGATAAACCTTGTTTGAGTTATTATTTTAAATAAAATCCATGATGTTAAAATGTTTTTGGATTGATTGAATAATTTATTGTTGGTTAATAAATTTATTTGATTAAACTATAATTAAAATTCATGATAAGGTGTTTTTTTTTAAATCTAAAATGTATTTAGTTGCATGTACTTTAAAATTTTTCATTGAAAAATACAACTTGTGTGGTAAAAAGAGAAAACTGTAATCAATAAAAAATTAATTAGAGACTAAAACCAAACAAATTATTCATTTAGAATTCAGTAAAATTCTATTCAAATTTCTAAACTCACTCAACATACAACCTTTAGAATTATTTGGTTCCCGCTAGTAATTTTTGATTTAATTTGATTCATGTTTTTGGTTTTGCTAATTTGGGGATTTAAAAATCTGGGCTTTGGTAAAATGTACCCTTTGTTGTGTGCTTTGTTAATTTTATGAATGGATAATTTTATGGCTTTAATTTTGTTTGTTAATTTAGGGTTTCTCAATGGATTGTGTGAGTATTTAGGGATTATAAAATTTAAGGCTTTGAATTTAGTCACATTCCTTTAAATTTATTTTTAGTATGTTGCATACTTGAATCTAGGCTATGATGGACAATTCAAAAATAACTTCATGCATGCTTTGTTTGTGTATTTAGCTTTGACTTTAATATTTCTCAGGCTGCGATTTGTGATGTCAGAATTTTTTTAATTATTATGTAAAAAAATACATAAGTAAACATATTTATGTTAACTGACCACTGGTAATTTTTTTGGCAAATTTGAACTACTGTATCACATCAAGAAAAATTAGGTCTAAAATGACAAAAGTAGTAAAATATCCACCACCACTTTTTGTTGCTTATTTTTGCACTGTACACAAAAGTAAACAAAAGCACTTGTAATTTAGACATTCAGTATGGTACAGTGGTTTGATGGGTCTACATAAACCTAGTTTGTGAACTTGTTTTGATTGAAGGCACAAAGCACTATCTGTAATCATAAAAGTAAAAATTAAAAATTAAAAATATTATTGCAAAGAAAGGTTTTAAAGAAGTGCTAAGTGCATAGGGACCACCTAACATCTAGATGGACTAAGTAGGTTTGGAGGTTTTCATATATTTTTAAATTTATTTTCAAGAAATAATTAATACTAATAAAAAATACAATAAATATACGGTTAGCATAATAAATTTAAATCTTAAAATTTTAATCACCCTCTCATGACACTATTCATCTCTCATCGTCGCTTCACCATCACCTTCTATCCTGAAGGCCCTATCCTCATCTGAATCTTCAATTATAGTGTCATCTTATTATTCAAGAGTCTTGGTTTAATTTATTTGAGTTTTCTAGAAAAATAAAGCGGTCCAGGTGGCATCTAGGCAGTTTAGGTGGTTCAGGTGTAAGAAAAAGGTCTAAGGCCGTTTTTTCTCCTAATTAGGACTGTTGGGGTCCCAATTCTGCATAGAAAATAGCTGTAAAGTAAATTTTCCAACTGTCACTAGTTTTTAGCAAAAATATCCACACTTTTAGCACTCTTCCTTTATAGAAATGTTAACTTAAATAAGAAAGAATACATGATAAAATTTTCAGTTCCTATTTGTTTGCTCTCTACATCCTATCTGTTTGTTTGTTGCTTTCAGTTGCATGCATTCTTAGTTAGAGAAGATACCCTAATCATTTTGTTATTTTTTCAGTTTTGTTTCATCAGTTGTCCCAATTGGTGCCATGTTTGCAATGACTCTTTGGATAGGGAGCACTGCCTATCTTTATGTCTGTTTCATTTGCACAAATGTTGAAGGCTACAAGTAAGCATTCCATATTCTCCTGTACTAAACCAACAAATCACTTCTTGTCCCTACATTTTCTAAATGAAAAATAACCATTGTCTTATGATTCTATTAATGGCTATCCTTAATAGGGTACCATTGGGTAATTTAAATGATAGGATGGTCAATTGGTATTGACTCAAGCATTTTTTTCTGCAACCATTTTGCTTGACAACAGCTATAACTTTCTGTTTATATCTGGTTTCAATATTACATCTGTAGTGCCAGTAGCTGTTTTTGTTCTTGGGGTAGCATGCTCTTAATAATGTCAGTGATAAGTTTTGGGATTCTAGTGGCTTCTTATGGAGAAATTGATATCAACTAGATTGGAGTAGTTTTACCAAATGGGTAGTGATGGAGAAGTTTAAGGCTTATATTTATGGAGATTTTTGTTAAAAGAAAAGGTCTCAAGCCCTTTGTCTTTCATGTACTATATTAGCCCTTCAGGTATATACAATATTTGTTTACAACTTATTTCTTTTATCTTTGTTGCTTTATGATAAAAGAAAGAATTTGTCATTAAATTTGCATATAATTTATGAATTTTAATTTAATATTTTTATTGAGCTGATGTATTTTTATGATAATTTTAATTATTTAGTGTTTTTATTTACTTTTAGAGATTTGACATTAATTTTGGTATTAATTTATTGTGTTATATTACAGTGGGCCAGCATGAATGTTTCTAGCTTGGAGTGTATGGGCATAGTTGTAATTGATTTCAAATTGCAATTGTATATGTGAGGTTTGAGAATTATTTTGGTATACGCTGTATTTTGATGCAGTTAAATTATGGAGCTGTAATTTGTCTGATTTATCTATTGGAATTGTGATAATGGAATTCGTATGAAGTTAAATCGGTTATATATTAATTGAATTTCTTAGTTAAAAATATTTTCTTAAGTTAGTTTTAATTTAATTAAAAAATTCTTTCAATCTCTGAAATTGTTATAAATAAGTTAAATTAAATTTCATAAGTCATCCGACAGCGAGCGATCTAGGTTAAGCAATTAATTATAATTAATTTTATTTGGAGTGCGTTGCCACAAACGTACTTTTCCCATTAACATATAAATCATGTTAAAACACGTTTCTTTGGATTGAATTTTGTTTTTTTACTGGGATCTTTGTTTGTTTGTTTCATAGATCTTTTTAGAGAAATTGTTTTTAAATTTTTATTATTATTAAATTAAAATAGTTCCACGCAGGGCTCACTAGCTTTGAAAATGATATCCAAAATGGAAGTACCAAATGTCCCCTTATTATTTGGGAAAGGGTTAAGTCTTTCCAATTGATTGTGCAGCTATTGCATGAGTAGCAAGCCTTTCCAAGGGAAGACTCTCACCCCAGCTCCGATGAGCTCCAATGCGAGAATTGTAATTCAATTCCCCTGACTTCTACGCCAAATAAATAGACGTATACAAGTCATTGATCGACGGAGAAATTCACTCCTGCTCACCAAATTTAACACGAGTGGTGTTCTTTCATACCACGACAAATTCTGTATGTAAATCTCTTCAAGTGTTATCTGATGGAGATTTTCTTTTTTCAAAAGCGTTAGGAAAAGTCACGGTTGCAATTGTTATTACGTGAGGGTGTTTCTTTGTTGTAGTGGGCAGTACAATTAGACGTGTAAAATTATGAAATCATTCGTTTCTCCGGTATGTCCATTCAAAATAATTTTTGTTTTTTCACTACCAAATCATAACACCTATGGAGGCCTCTTACTGTGGATAGTTGGTTTGACAAATTTTATTTTAAGTTGGTTTGTGTGGAATTAGGTATGTTCCATGCATGGAAGGTTGATAAATTTAGTAAATTCTCAGAGTTTGATGTGGTTATATGACATTATGGTTTTTTTTTTTAAATTTTAGGGTATGGTTTTCAAAGGGTTAAAGCTTGCTCTGCGTGCCAAAGGAACACCATGTTGCAAGTGAGCTTTCATTGCTTGTGAATTGCACGTATTTTTCACGAGCGAAATACTAACATTTCATAAACAAGTCAAGAACCACACAAACCCAATATGGCCGTATCTACAGAAGCACCCTTGAACTGAGAAGGCAATTTTGTATTTTTGGAAGGATCTCGTTGATTTTAATTTTTAAGTCCGTGCCAGTTGCAAGAAGGCACGCAATAGTGTCAAATGGGAAAACAAGGCCTAGGATTAAAAAGCTATTGATGGCTACTGATAACTAACGTAGGCTAAAATAGCACTATAATAGGCACAACACTTCGATTTCTTTTTCCCAGGTGAAGACCATACTGCACAAGCAAAGGAGACCGTTTCTAAGAAAAAAAAAACAAATCACCCACCTGCTTATACAAATATTGCTACAATAATATAGATACTTAATATGTAACAAACCCTTTAAGAAGGTTGTCTCAATATTAATTTATTGATTATAAATGAGATTTAACCTTGTCGTAAGCATTTGGAAAAGAACTAGAATATAGATTTTCAGTTCACTGAATAATTATACTTAAACTAAGCAATTGGTATGTTATAACTTCCCAAAACTGTAGGTTAAGACTGCATCCTTTTGCAAAGAGTGGGGCTATGGGAGTCTGGGATCCACTTGTCACAAAGTTCATCTATCTCATGTGAGAAATATTAACATTGTTCATCAAATTAGGCTTACGGGGAAACAAAATGAGCAGCATTATATTTATAACATTGTTTTCCTTATATCAACGAGCATTAACATACAATGGGAGTAAATGATTCCCGATAGCAAAAAAAATTAAGGGAAATTACAGCCCTAATCACAATGTAGCAAGCAAATTAAGCTACAACAAATACTAAAGTCTTCCACTCTAGTAAGTAAGTCGGGAGAACAATTGGATCAAGGCAAGCAAACATGTTGGATCATTAATACGGATTCCCCCTAGGGGATAGAGTGGACCAGAAGGAGACAAGAGAGAATAGATGTAAAAAGAATCGTATGGATAACATGAGATCTCTGCACATACATACAAGTGCTTCATACTCTAGTGGAATAGAGACGTGAAGGATAAATAAAAATAAAATAAGAAAATGAGGGCACCCGTTTAGTTTTATTTTAATCTCGATAGGGAGTACTAGGATGGTATATTTAGTAAACCAGAATCAATTTAAAATTAACTCAACCAGAGCAATATGAGGGAGGAAGGTCTTGGGCAATAAAATATGAAATGGCATGAGATGAGGTTTGAGAAACATGGAGACAGACCAAAGGGAGATATAACACAAATTGTGGAGGAAGGGCCTAAAAAACAAAGTTTTTTTTATATATAAGTAACCTGAAAAACCATGTATAAAATGGAAATAATGTGAAACACAGCTATTGATAAACGGAGGCAACGACATGTTATCTTGGAACAAAAAAAAGTACATAAAATTAGATCCCTGTGTTCTTTTTATGCTCCTCGGTACCCCCTATGGATAGATTGCTCCATTCATTAATAATTTTATCACTCATCCCTTAGATAAATCCTATGACGTTTGAATTTAAAAAAAAAAACTACTTCAGATTTCGCACTAAAATGAAATATCTACTCAAGTCATAAAAATTTCATTAAAATAATTATAAATTTTGATTGGATAAGAGCATGTTTGTCACCGCGTTTTGAGTATCGCTTTATGCACTTAAATACAAAAAATGGTGGGCCCTGAGCTTGTCATTCGTGTTTGGCATCTGTTTTCAGCATTATATTTCGAAAAACAAATACTGTGTGAAGTGAACTTAGTTGCGTAAAATGAAAACACTTTAGCGTTGTCTTCACGTTGTTTTCAACTTTACTCAAAAAAATGCGATGGCATTTTTGAAATTTTGGACGCACTAACTGTTAGGATAATGCTATATAAAGCAATGTGTAATCCTAATTATATAAAGATTATTTCTGATTAATTGAAATATATTTTGTTTAAGTATTAGATTGCATTATTCTGCTTTCTTGTGTGGTTGAGCATCATAACATCTCATTACTTATCAAAGTCTATTATTGGGTATGTGTGCGACACATACAATAGATCCACTAATTAGACTAAGTATAAAATTAGTTCACAATCGATGAATGGAGTTTGGGATGCTCTATTCTGATAAAATTATGGTATGGACTATTTCCATAGTGAGAGTGATCTAATCTAGGATTATTGTAAAGAGTTTCCAAATAGTAGTACTAGTATGTAATCATACATATTGAACAGGACCATGATAGAATAAGTTCTTCAACTAATATTTATTGTATTGTATGAAAAACTTTATATTCTATCGCTTAATGACTAATTTATGGATTGATCTTAATTTAGACTGTTTGATTAACTTATATCTATAATTTATATCTTTTGACTTATTAATGAGTGAGAGGCTTAGTGCTTCAAATATTTCGATATTTTAGAAATATAATATTATATATAGTGGGAGCGTCAAGTCAGGTGCGTGAAATCCACTACTTTGTTATACAAAGAGTAATGATATTCTCATGTTATTTAATTCGGGATTCTTGGGTGAATCAAGCACTTGTAACTATATTGGATATAGTTTATTACAAATCCTAATTCATGATTGGATCATGTATAGGTCGCCCATTAAAGAATTAATAGTAACACATGAACAAAGATATAATTAGAGAGGTTGAACGGAATATATTGATACTTGTCTCTAATTATGAATATCATAGTGGAGGATCATATCACATGACAATCGGTTATATCGATGGATAAATTCTATATTATGGATTCTTGTAATTATATCTACTTAATCTTAGAGTGCAGTTTTAGCCCCTGATCGTGGCTCGGACTAAAATTAATAAATAATGATTTAATTGATTAATGAATTAAATATTATTTATTGGAGCTTCAATTAAGTGGGTCCATTTGGTTTGTTTGCACCGTTTATTCTTGTATAGAATACTAGATCGTTGTAAGATAATTCTATGGCTGTGTTTAAGAGCTAATTAATTAACGTGTGTCAATATATATTTAAGAGTTAAATATATATTACGTGGTTATTTATTTAATTAGATTAAATAAATAATAATAAATATTTTATCTATTTAATGTGATTAAATGAATAATTATATTATTTATTTATTTGATGAATAAATAATATTAGATATTTATTTAATTAGTTTCGTTGCATAATAATTATATTATTTAAAGAGTTTAAATAATATCTATTATTATTATTTAACTAAAGGGGCGTATGCGTAATAGCACAGGGATAACCCTAGGTTTATAAATAGATGCATAGCTTCCTAGGTTAAAAAGTGTGGGCGTGTGTAATCATTGACAGCCAAGAGAGAGACAGTGACAGGTGACGGCTAACCCTAGCAGAGGTTGCGTTCCTGTTCTTTGATCCAAGGGTACCACAGCCCTGTATTCCTTGAGAAGGTAAATAGCAGAGAAGACTACTTGATGATTGAATCCAAGAGGCTACGGGGACGATCAAAGGCTGATCGTGAGTTTGTTCTTGGAGGGAAAAGAAGAGGATTCTTGCTTTACCGATCTTCAGATTAGTTTTTCTTTTTCACTCTTCGCAGAATTAAATTAATTGATTCATGTTTAGATCCTGATGTTTATCTGTTGGAATTAAAATTTTAAAACCCGTTTTTGCTGCGGTTAATCGTTAATCATATTTTAGTATTCCAACACTAACTGCAACGACCACCTACCCATCTACCCCATTTATCGCCCCGCTACTTCTCTGAGCCTCCATTGCCCTGCCCTCCCGTCACTTCTCTCGCCTCCTCTCCATCATTTCTCATAATCACTTCAACATCATCATAAATCCTCAACCAAACCCTTTTTATCCCAACATAAATGGCCCATTAAACCAGTGAATGGAGAGAAGAAGCCGATCGTGAGCAGAAAGAATAATGTGACACAAATATGGGTTTTTGGTTCCAATTTCCAACTCCCACCGTAGGTTCCTAGTCTCGCGCTCCCCTTTTAGAAGAATCCCAGGTATGTATCTAGATGTGAGATTTTTCCTATTTTTTTAAAAGATTTTCTATTCTCCCGCTTCTTTGGCTGACGAAACACATGACTATGAGTATTTTTATTTATGAAACCAATTGTAAATATGTTTGTTTTTATTTCAATTGGCTCTCGGTATTTTTTCCTGTTTTTTTTTTTTTGAGTTTTTTGTTTTTTCTCTTATCTCTTTGGTTGCTTGCTTGCAACTGTTATCTTGCCTGTTTGCTTGCAATAATTTCTATATTGTACAAATTATAGATGTTTGTGGAATAATGTTTGCAGCTGTTACCTTGCAATGAGTTTTCGGTTTTTTTATAACATCGATGTGGGCTCTAGTTTTATTTAATCCGTTTGTTTCTTTGCTCTTTACCTGATTATTTGCAGCTGTCACCTTTGCTTATTTGCTTGCAATGCCTTATATATTATAGCTTTTATCCTTGAAACCCAAAAGCTTTCGTTTTTTATTCTTACCCTTATAGACGTTTGTGGATTGGGTTGGTTTTGAGTCTTAAATAGTGTACAAATTATGATATTTGTGGATTTTATTAATGAACATGGTATATTATTAGATGGCAACAGAATTCAATGATGCCGAAGACTAAAAACTATGGCCTCCACAAATAGAGAGGTTGTTTATAGATCTTATGGCGAAGGAGTGTATTAAAGGTAACATGCCAGAGGGTATCTTTAAGAGGTCAACTTGGAACAACATGGTTATTGAATTGAATGTCCATGCAAATCGAAGTTTTAATCATAAACAACTAAAGACAAAATTCAATAGGCTCCGAACAAAGCACCGTATATTTTTCCAACTCCTAGAACATACTGGGATGGGTTGGAATCTAGTGACCAAAATGTAGGTGCTATATTTATTTATTTATTAACTTTCTAATGGAATATAGTCCATAATTTATTACCTTTTACAGGGGCCATCGATAGAGGGCCTTCATGAATTTACTGAGGGCCTTTATTGAACTCAAGGTTCATCTGGATTGAAAGATGTACTTCGTCTGTTTGAGTTTTGGTAGTCCAAAATAACTGTGAGTGTCATTTTAGGCAAAAGTATAGATCATCATTGAAATGCTTACACTTATTCTTACTGTTGGAATTTTATTTTAATCTCATATGCTTTTGATGTGCTGTGTTAATTATACGATAGTTTTTTGAAGTTCATGTTTGATTTGCTATCATTTACCTAGGAGAGTTTAGGTGTCTGACTGTCGTTCATTTTTATTGTATAATTATAAGGCAGGTACCATTTTCCCCTACTGCATCTGCATACTGCATATCAATTCAATTTTTGTTCTGTTGTTCGGGCCAGGTAAATGTAGATTCTTGTATATATGCAAATACTGACAGTAGAACGTGCTGCTGTGGTGAAGAGGGTTTTTTCTTCTTCTTACATTTGCTGCAATCTCCCATATTAGCAATCTCCCATATTCAGTTTTGGAATGTAGCGAGGAGCTTGGGGACCTCGTGAAGGTTGTGGGATACCTATGTAATTAGGTCTATACGCTGCGATGATGTTTTCATTTAGCAGACTTACTATTATTTCTTTTTTGGTAATGAGGGCAGATGGATCCATGATGGCTGAGAATTAGTCTAGAAGAGGACAGTGAAGAGCCATAAATTATTATTGGGAAAGGCTGGCCCGGGCATTTGGATGCTATGACGTGGGGTGAAGGGGATCCATGATGGCTGGAGAATGCTAAAATTGTAATTGCTAGAGGATGAATGTAATGGATGACATTCCTACGAAAAATATTTGTTTCCTCAAATCGTTGATTACGGAAAGGAATTTATTGTATGCTTAAAAAAAAATCTTTCTATGTTTTTCTTAAATGGTTGTGGAACAAATTTTGTATAATTTATTGTATAATTATGATTAAGATTTATTGTATAATTATTATTAAGATTTATTGTATCCTTCTTATTAGGAAACGTTCAGGAGAACAAATATTCATTTCTGATTTCATTTTAAAACGTTCGGAAAGTGAAATGATTTAAAGACTTTTGTTATGCTTATATGACATGGGTATTGACTGAATAGGAAAACGTTTCCTAATTTTAAGATATTTGGCAGTGTAAAGTGCCTCATAGGCTAGCTAATACGGCAATACTGCATTCAAAGGCTATTTTATTTTCAAATATTTGTTTACATACATTTTGCATATACTTCATATCTATAGAACCATCTTATCATAGATGATTTCAACTTTCACATACATAATAAAATAATAGGATCACAGGATACAATAAAAGATGTTCAACTTTGAAGCCAAAGGAAACGCTATTTAATGCCTTCTGCTTTGATTAATAGACGTGCCCCTTCATCCTAGCATGCAATCGCAGCCTCTTTTCTCAACCCGTTAGTTGTAGGAAAACAATCATCTTGGGACACTTTCAAATTATCTACCTCACCGGACAGTACCTGGGGTTAATGGAAACTCCACAGGCAGAGCTCTTGTGGGGTGGTTCCATGGCTGTTAAACGTTTGGCTCTTGTCCAAACAGATGGCATCTTCTTGTCATCTTCTTTCATTCTCTCTGCGTATTTGTTAACATCAAAGCCTGTAGAGCCTTTCCCCCCAAAGGCAGCCTGAAGCTCATCCACATTGAAGACATCCTCCAATGTCTTCTTTGTGTTGGGGTCATTGGAGTAAGCAAACTTTACCTTGCTGCAAGTTTTGGGCTCAAGAAAGGGCTTTACCACCTGCAATAAATTACATTCCCTATCTTGTTAGGGCCTAATAGAGTGCAATCTTACAGGAAAATAAAAACAAATAAAAAAAAAGGGATGGCACTTGTGGATCTTTATTCTAACGAAGACCCTATCTTTGCCTGGTCACCTTCACAAAAATATTTCACATATTAAAACCATGGAAATCAATGAGCCATACAATCTGCTCTTGCCCTGCTGGAAGATTCAATATAGCATTCTCCATGCAATACACCAGATATCGAATTTGTCCCTTAGTGGACTTTGTGTTCTGCAGCCAAACAATTTGAAAAATTAAGGGGAGTCGAAAAAAATCAAATAGCATGTTCCCCAAATGGCGCATAATGGCCAAATGATCAAGAATGGCTGTTTTATAGAACACGCATGGGAATGCACAGGGGTAAAAAAAAATTATGAGATGAAACCTGGCAACAAGGTCTCATAACAAGAATTGTTCTTCCATGCTTGTCAACATAATCTGTTCTGTATACTTTTCCCGTCTGAGCGTCCTGGGCAACTTCCTCCTGCATTCCAATAAAATAGAGTTGAGCTTGATATGTGGCATATACCATAAGACAGCCTCACAGCCCTCAATCCACCAACGCACTAGTATATATATGACTAGTATACAATGACGTTAGAAACAGGGTTGCATTTATATACCAGCCCTTAATCTGTAATGCAAATTTGCTGGTATATAAATGCAACCCTGTTTCTAACGTCATTGTATATATATGACTGAACATGACCAAAGGAACAAGACCCATCTTCTATATATAGTAATCAAGTGCACTGAAAAGATCATACATATATATATATATATATGAAAAACCACCTACATGCACTGAAAATGGAAGCTCTCCCAGTTTTCAGGTTCAGTAGAGACGCCCCTCATGTGTTTGATTCAAAGACTAGTCCCAGCTGGAGATCCACAGAAGAGCAGGTTTTGGTTGGCGGTGGGAAAGGGGAAGGCTTGATCAGCAAGGGTCGGGTCTCTCCGGCTCCGTTGGTGAGTGAAAACATGTTACTACTTGTTGTGTCCTGCTGAAATGTGATTTGATTGGGAAGGCCGTACCACCCGGTGGCTGCTTGGGATCCGCTGAGCTGGGCCTCTTGATCTTGATCGTTAGGATTGAAACTGATGTGAGATTCTTCATAGAGGGTGAAGTCAGAGGCATGGGAGGAGGGGTCATAGAAGCAGGGGTGGCGGGTTATGCTGCTGGTTTTGGAAAGGTTGGAGGTAGTAGTTCATGCTGGCCTTCCTTGCTTGGAGTTACATACGCTTCTTCTTCAGCCGCTCCTTTTTGTAGGTATTCTGGTGGCCACCCAGGGCCTGGCAGTTGCCAAATTCTTTGAAACAATACTGGCACTCGAATTTCTTGTCCTCCTTCAACTGCTTCTGCCCATCAGATGAGCCACCGCTGTTCCATGATGAGTTTATGCTGCTTTCATCGCCATCAGCAGGCCCTCTTCCAGTGGAAATTAATAAAGAAGTCAGATCAAGGAAGCCGTCTCCCATGGAATATGGCTTCTTAAGTGGAAATTAATAACTCTTCGGTTGCAGACTTGAATACAGGGATAACACTGCACCAAAAGAAAAAGATATTGATATTTAAATTCGGAATTGAAGACAAGTTTTGATTGACATACACAAAGCAAGTACCTATCAAACGCAATGAGGGAAAAACCAGCAAAACCACAGAAAAGCAACAAAAAACCGTTTGCTTATCACATTTTTTTTTTCACATTTGCAGGAAAAAATCAGCAAAAACCATGAAAAAACTGGCAAAAACAGATTCAATTTTTATAGGGAAAAACCAGCAAGCATATATGAAAAATTTAATAATAATAATAAACGGCTGAAAGTGCAATTAGACTGAAAACAAATACGCAGTGCCAAACATACTCTTACTCAAAATACTATATTAATAATAAAGCGATAATAATATTCTAATAATAAACTATAGAAAATATTATGCCCAAATCAAAAGGATACGAAACATCAGTCGCGGTCGCGGTCGAAAAGTTATCTCACACGTTGATTTAACTTCTTTGTTTGTCGCCAAAATTGGACGTGATCAATTGTGAGATTGTTCAAATGTATTTTCAAACACTCGAGACCGGTTCCATGACAATTGGAAGCTCATTGGAAGAAGTTACTAAAATCGCGCACCTCAGATTGGCTGTCGCAACCTTTTATTGACCCGCACAAACATAAAATACAGCAAAACAAAATATATGGAATATAATAAAAATGCATATAATTGAGATACGACAACAAACAAACGGCCAAAGCACATCAAATGCACGATATACACATCAACTCCCATGCACTTCCCAGGAACCAGCGAAAACTAAGAAAGAAAAGAAAAGAAAAAGGTGCAAATGAGCAAGTGAACAATGCCTATGACAGTGGAAACGAAGGACAAAGGGGACGTTCAGCCATTAAATCAGTCACAAAATAACCCCCAAACCAATCACCAGTCATTTGTATAAAAAACAGTTTACACGACAAAGCAGACAAAGCAGATTAAGTGAAAACAAACTCTCTCTTTTTTAGAACACACTGAAACTGAACAATCATAAGACGCCTAGACTGGACAACCCAAAGGCGACTAGAGGATGAACAACCCAAACAAACCGAGACAACAAGATATATTTAAGGAGACACGACAGCACACAACATTCAAAAACATGAAGACATACGTGTAGTTTTTTTTTTTAACCTTATTTCTTGCTGAAAACAGAGATTCCAACGCTTATTTATTTTGTAAAAATGTTGTTTTTTTTTAATTCAGTTGAAAGCCTGTATCCCACTAACCATAACAACACGTTGCATTTTAACACAAACGAAACCTTTCAAGACCAGGAAAACACACAAACGGGCCAGCTCAAAACTCAGACCAGGAGACAACAGAAATAATAATCAACATACAAGACTGACTCTGCAGGAGTAGAACAACATAAGTATAAACCGACCACTCAATCGAAGGGATCTCCTCCTCTAGGACTACGAGCAGGGATGCCCTCTTGCGGGTTCCCCGCCGTCTGCTTTCTTTTTCTTCAATCCGTCGGAGTCGTACAGGGGCAACGACAGCCCATTGAGACTCTGGTTCGGGCTTGAGGAGGGGAAGGACTTGATGTTGAACTGGATGGCCGATGGTGTGATTCCGGCCAGTGGAAGGAGTCTGCGTTAGATATGAAAGAGGTAAGGGTGATGATTATTGTCTATTTAGAAAGGGAGGTGGAAGGGGGAATGGCTCCACAGCGACCGTCGGACTGATTTCCGGCCAAGGGAGCAAGGGGCTCTCTGTATGAGTTCGGCGTGGTCCATCGTCTGGCTCGAGTGGGGCGCCTTGGACGGGTAGAACAGGACATGGGCGAAGCGTGGCGTGGGCTGGGGCTGACAGGCATGACCAGTCGTGCGGTGGTCCTCTTGTGCTGTGGCCGGGCGTGGGGGAGGTCCCGGGAGGAGAAGGACGAAGCCTGCGTCGCTGCCCTGCGCTGTGCGTCGTGTGAGAGAGACGGGAGAGAGATGAAGAGGTGAGAGTTTACTTGATTTCGATTTTTGTTTTTTTTTGTTTTGTTTTGTTTTTTTGTTTTTATTTTATTTTATTTTTTAAACTAAGGGGGAGGTGACATTGATGGGGGCGGGGGGAAAGAAATAGGATAGCAGCTTGTGTTTTAAAATTTTTAATTTAACTGATGTTTTTTAAGTTTTGAACTTAAAAATGATGAGAAAATTATCTTTAAGAGTTTGCACACACTTCGAAGTCCTACTTATTGCTGCTCTCAGGTAATGGAGGTATGACTTATAAAACTGAACAGCGCAAAAGAGTCTATACTTAACGAACCCCGTTTATGCAGTAGCTGAGAATTGGATTTTTGCATGTGTTTGATAGCAACAGGATTCTCGGTAGATGCATGGAGTGTGAAGTTGCCCACTGTTTCATTGAGACCTCTGAGTGAGTATGCTTTGAAGCTTCTCTTCAACTTAGTCAAAGATCTTTTAGACTTTCTGAAAATAGGTGTGATTTTGGCAATAATTCCTCCAGTGGTGATCCTTACTTTGAGAGAGACAACTTTTGTTTTTTTGACGTGACCACTGGAGAAATAAATGACTGGAGATAACACCTTGTACTGTAGGCATCCAATCACTTGTAGGTTGATTTAGTTGTTACTGATGCATGTTGGATTTCTAAATGGCAATTTGTGTGTTGGATTTTTAAATGGTTATAAAGAATATGTCAAAATGTGCCTGGTTACAAAATTCAACTCGGCATTACACCTTTTGCTTGAACTTCCTTTTTTGAAACAGTAGGTTCTAAGTAGCAGAGGACTAGAACCGGATTTGTGGTTGGATTCTAAGTACTCATATGACTTGAACATCTAATGGTCCATTAAAAACTGCAAATTGAAGGTAATTTGTGCGGGAAATACCAAACATCACCTCGTGATCATGATTTTCGAGTGGCACTTCAAGTTGGGCCGAACTTGACTTCCCCATTTGTCTCCTTCCATGAAAATCCATTTACTGGAATCCCTCTTTCGTCAGCAACTCGTCTTAATTGTTGTGATTTGATAATCTCATCTTCACCGCATATACAAGCCCATCTACCTTCACTTGAATCTCCTAAGAGCAAGAGATTAATGGAGTAAATGAAGCAAACATCAAAGATGAATTATGCAATTTGAAATCGGATAGATACATTTCCCAATTCCCAGCACACTATAAACACACATATTAAGCTCATTTCATCCCAGAATAAGAAACAGGAAATTTCTAAGCGAAATTAGCAACTTCATTAGGTCAGATTCCATACATCAACACCCAAAAAATTAAAATTAAAAGAACACCCAACAAATTCGAAAAAATAAAGAGTATAAGCAAATTAACGTATAATAAACTTACTTTTATTTGCAGAAATACAAAAAACACGGCTTCTAAGTTTCAAACAATATATTAATTCACAAGAATCATCTCCTATGCCTGCTCAATCTCCACGGGTTGGATCCTTGATATCCGGCAGAGTGGTTCTATGTGCTCTTGACGTTTCTGTATGCTTGGTGGAATCTGCCAATTTGAAGAACCTGGGGGCAAGTTCCACCAGCCAGTTGGGATCAATATCAGTGACCTCACGCATGTATTCCTTGGAAGTCATGACCAGTTCATGGTATATGACCCATTGTGGCTGTTTATGGAAGAGAGCGCTGCTAGGGTGGACATGCACAGGCTGAGCCTCAACCAGAGTTCTATAACCCTCCTTTGGATCCTTTCTAGCTGCATGCAAGAAGAATCCTGCTACAAGTGCTTTCCTTATTTTTGTGAAATTCTTCCCCGCACTGATGACTCTCAAATTAGACTTGCCCATGATGGTGAGAAGCTGCTCTCTGATATCTTGTGCCCTCCTTAGTGAAGGAGACTGAACAAAGTTTTCAAAACACCAAGGCCAGGAAAAATTCTTTTCTTTCCATGTCTGGAAAAGAGCAAGTAGCATCAGATGATCTCCCTCGGGCTGGAACGAATTGGCCCCCTTTTGGTCAGCTTGACCTTGTTTCTCCCTTGGCCTGAAGAAGACGTTCCCAGTCTGAATCATTGCAATGATACTCAAAATCTCATCACTGCATCCAAGGTCCACACTAGCAAGCAACATCTTGGATAAAAGAGGATCCAGTGGGAATTCTGCCATTCTCCTACCCAGCTTTGTCAGAAGCCCCTCCTCATCCAAAGCTCCTAGACTGTAGAGCTGTCGCATGGCAGAAATTAGAGCTTGCAAAGAAGGCCAATCCATGAAATCAAAAGACAGGAGATCGTTTATCCCCATGGCTTTCATGGTGAGTGTTGTTGTCCCAAGATGTGTTCTTTGGATTTCTGGAATTGAAGTAGGGGACATTTCACTGTGATAAGCACTTTCGGTGTAAAGGCGAAAACATTTTCCGGGCTCCGTACGCCCAGCACACCCAGCTCGTTCCTTGGCGGATGCTTGGGAAATAGGTGTGATCACCAAAGAGTCAAGCCCTTGTTTGGGATTGTATACATTCTGCTTTGCAAATCCAGGGTCGACAACATACTTTATCCCATCGATAGTCAAAGATACCTCAGCAATATTTGTGGCGACAACAACTTTCCTCTTCCCAAGAGGTGCAGGCTCAAAAATCTGGGACTGCGTTTCAGTAGGAAGGGCACTATTGACTGGCAATATTATTAGCTCCGGGACATTTTTACCAAGCCCCTTCATCCTCTCATTGAGAGACTTACATGCATGATCAATCTCATCTTGGCCGGTCAAGAAGAGAAGGATATCACCTTCAGGTTCAGTCAAATGGATCTGTAGAACCGTGATCAGGGCTGCATCCAGGTAATCAATTTCTGGCTGCTTAGTGTAGTGTATTTCAACAGGAAAAGACTTTCCGGGAATTGTGAAGATATTGCAGTTAAAGAAATACCCTGAAAATTTCTCAGCGTCCAATGTGGCAGATGTGACAATCACACGGAGGTCAGGTCTGCGTCTCACAAGCTGCTTTAGAAACCCACAAAGAACATCGGTGTGGATGGTTCTCTCATGAGCCTCACCAAGCATTATCACTGAGTACCGAGAAAGACTTGCATCAGTCTGAAATTCCCTAAGAAGCACACCATCAGTCATATATTTTATCATTGTTTCCGGACCTGTGCGGTCCTCAAATCGAATAGCATATCCAACTTCCTCTCCTAAGCGACAACCAAACTCTGCTGCCACCCTCTTGGCAACAGACACTGCAGCCACTCGACGAGGCTGAGTACATCCGATCATACCCCTGGTAGTGTAACCAGCTTCGGCCAAATATTGTGTGACCTGAGTAGTCTTTCCCGAACCGGTCTGGCCAGCAACAACAAGCACCTGATTATCATGCACGGCCTGAACTAGCTCTTTCTTCAAGCTGTAGATTGGCAGGCTCTGCCTCTGATCCTGTACGGAAAGCTTTGTTTTCTGGCCAAATGGCAGTGCTTTTCCCACGGACTCCTCCTTCCATTCCGGTGTGTCGTAAGCCAATAAACCGACACCCCTGATCAGCTCCCGCGCAGGATGCCTCTCGCCGCTCTCGGGCATTGGGTCTTCCCAAGGACGTCTGAGATCCTTCGGGATGGAATCAAGTAGGGTCCGGCGCTGCTGTTCCCCAACTTCCCTCCTCTCCTTCATGAGGACAGATTGAAGAGCAGCAGATGTACTCAGAGATCCCTCAGGACTCTTAAGAAATCTGACAGGGGATGACGCCATGTCCGAAGTGGGATGCCGACCATGGCCACGCAAGAAGGCAGGTTCATCTTCACTGAGCTCTATCTCAACGTCTACCTGGGGAAGCATTCTGTCAGCCTCCCATTTCTCCGGGGAGGTCATTCTTTTCAGTGGCGGGCGAGATGCAGCAGGCAACGCAGCAGCAGACTAGGTTTCTGTCGGACAATCCCACCACCAATCCCTGACAGACCTGTCCTCGTACTGCTGGTTGTAGCCTGTAGGCGGATCAGACCGAGGAGGCAGCGATCAAAGGTCCCTCGTTGTCACTTGTCACAGAGAGACTTGACTTGTGACCAGAGACACCGCTGTGTTCCGTACCGTAGAAATCCCCAACGTATATATATATATATATAAAATAGAAGGAGGCAAAAGTACACGGGAAAGCAAATGGAAGCTACCCGTCTCCAAAAATTCAAATAGAGTGTGCTGCCGGCCACACGGTCAAAGTAAGTGGCCGGCACCGGCAGGGCACTTCAATAGTCAAACCAGTGTGGACTCACAAGTCACATCACTGCTTTCTTTTTCTTTTTTTTTTTTTTTATTGAATAATAACAAACAGAGATGACCGGCGCGTGGATGGAGAGACTAATAATGCCCGAACACTTTTGAGCATCCCAGCATAATATTTTTTCCCTTTTCCTATATTTTGTATATAAATTTATGAGTCATTTGGGTGAAAATGGCCATTCCTCGTAAATGAAAAGAGGGGAAAAAATATTTAATTTTTTTTAAAAAATATTATTTTAAAAAATAACAATATGAATGAAAAATAAGATGTACGAAACTTTTAAAAATAAATAAATTGTAAAAAATAATGATGCGTATATTCTTCAAAATAGTTATTAGGATTTAAAACCATTGTCAATGCCCGCCATGAACAAAGTTAATTTTTTGTTTGTTCATTTGTACTTGAGATAAGGTTTGTCTTGCAGTTGCACCATATCTACTTTCTTGGAACAAGTTTAGACATTAGAAAGATGAAAGATAAAAGCTGAGGTTACAAGGCTATTTGAAGCCACACCTTGTAATTATTGATCACAAATAAAACAAACTAGAATAAATAAAAAAATTCAAATTCATCATGGCTGAAGAAAGCATAAACAAAAGCTTGTGTTAAAATAATCCCATCAGTTTTTTTTAATGTTTATTTTTCCTAAAAACATATGACAAAATTTGAAAAAAAAAACCTCTAAAACGTGTGAATATCTGAAATAGGATTTGAATATATGAAATAAATACTTTCAGATATTTAAAAATTCATTATTTATTTCTAAAAATTTTCCTATACTTTTCTATATTTCATTTAATACATATAAATTTTTGAATTATTGTAACAATAATAATATGAAAATAATAATAATAATAAATAATTTTTAAAATAGAATAGAGAAATTATAAAAATAAAATGTAAAATATTTTTTAAAATGAATAAAGTTAGTGATAAAATTTTTGAGAGTATTATTTTTAGTTAAAATTTGAAAAAAAAAAAAAGATAACCAATAGAGATGCTCTTATTTATTTAAAATTTTAGAACTTTTACATTACACCTATTTATATAATAAAAAATGCAACAGATAATAATAATAATAATAATAATGCACCTTTTATTTATTTATTGTACTCATGTACTAGGTATGTTCAAGGGTTCACAACACACACACACACACACACATATATGGTATAATCCATCCGCGCTCCCAAACATCATCATCAGCATTTTTTGTTGAGTTGGTCAAATGAGAAACTCAAAATGTGCCCGTGAAGCTCATGCTATCTCAATCTTCAGCTTGAAATTACTTGTTTGAAACAATAGTTTCTAACAGTTTTTTCCCCTCAAGACTGAGAGGGCTAGTTATCTCACTGTTTGTTACACAAATACGGAAGTGTGGGCTGCAACTCAACAATTAATGGGCGCGAACCAACATTTCAGCCATACGCTCAATTCTGCATTTATGCTAGCATCGAAATAATAATTCCAGATGCTGACTATTCAAGCATGACATTTAATAAGATATGTTGTACCTAAACAACCTGCAAATGTTCTATTATTTTTTTGGCACAAAAAATACCCTAATTCTTAAAATACAAATGATTTCACTGCAATGCGCTTTCAGCATTAACACTTGAGGGCAACAATGGAATCAAGGGTAATGTAATTCCCCAATGGGGTGAAGGCAGTTAGTCATTGCCATTGTAAGGAATCAATAGCTAGTAGATGAAGTTGTTTGTCTCCAGCAGCCGCTACATTGAAACCTACAAAACAACCATTGTTATGGGTAACTAGTTAGATATGAAGGCCAATATGTTCAAGCTAGTAATGAAGTTCACATAAAAACTAGCATACTTAATGCTTAAGGCAAAAATTTACACCTGTTGCCTGTGAATCTGAAGAAACTTTCCAGTAAAGCTCGTGCCCTTTCCAGTCTGTTATAACACCCCCAGCACCTTCTATAATGGGTATCAAGGAAAGGAAATCGTATGGCTGATCATAATGTCAGTCAGTAATTAAAACGTATATTTAATCTATTCAACCAAGCAAAGGATTTAATGTCTATCCAATACATTACATTACAAAGGTAAACACATGCATAAATGTAGGTAAACGCATTACAAAGGTAAGCACCCATGTGCATATGTTGAGCACTTAAAGAACAAACGCATACTGATCATTTCTGATAGCAAGTGATAGCTATGAAACCTTGACCTCATTCAAAAGATTTGTCTTGCATCCATGGGAAAAGGATTTATTCCCAAAGTCAAGCACATCAAGATTGCATAACAAAAAAATACAACCATTATTAGAAGCTCACCTTAAGGCCTGACTCAATAACAAGATCCACATAACCAGAGGCCAAGAGGGCATAAGCATAACAATCACAGCCATATAATGGAACTTTTACCTGCAAACCCCAAATATTACGAGTGAAGAATATTTTATCAAGAAAGCATGGTCCTTCAAACTTTCATTTAAATGGGCCTTATTGGATAAACAGAAACTTAAGACAAGAACTTTAACATGGAATGGAACTAGGGCTATCAACAAGAACTTAACACAGGGCCTACTTTTTCTTCTTTATGACCTATTGAGTGAAGTTACATTAATATTTAATACCTTGTTTCTAACACGGGCAAATGCTTCTTCAGCATGTCCAGCAAACAAGTGTGGGCTGGTAGTGTACCTAAATTGAAAAAGATGCAGATTGTAGGTATAGTTCGCTAGAGCACATGGATCTTGTATGCACAAAAAATTGGAATATAGGTCACAGAATCGCAAATGTTTGAAACAGAAATTGTAGGTTTTACATCTCCATCACAGCCCTATTATACAAAAGAGTAACATAGAAATATACATATATAATAAAACATACAGATACGCTTGTGAGAGCTCCACACACTTGCGGGTCGACACTTCTTGTTCATTCAGTGTAGTTCTTCTTCCATTGATACCAACCCATCGCTCTTTCAAAATAGGCTGATCAATTATGCCGAGAATCTGGGGAAAGATACAAGCACAGAATCAAAAGAAATTAATAAGTTCCGCCACAAAGAAAAAACAACCCAAAACATTGTAGAGTGTCTACCATTGATGTAATCAGACAAATAAAAAGAGCAATATGAAAGCAATAGCAATGCATTGAGATAATAACCAAAATGTCACAATGAATAATAGGAACCACTGGAAAAAATAAAAACAATAACACTATGTCTTTTTGGTGCCCATTCTATGTAGGGCAAATCTTAGCTATTGACAAGGAGTAGGTGGTCTAGCCTACAACCATATCAGCCTAGGAATTGGGATTAGAAATGAAGGGCAGAAATGATCCCAACATAGGACAAGCATTAAAAGGCACTTAGAGGGGCCTAGTTTGTAGATAACTAAATACATATCAGAACTGAAGGAACAACTTCTTTTTTATGCTATTTCCAGCGAGGATGCCTCATGACTGGATCGGCCTTTTTCGGAGGAGGAGATTGAGCAGACTGTCCGTAGTTGCAAAGGAGACAAGGCCCTTGGTCTCGATGGTTTTCCTCTTGTTTTTTTTATCAGCATTGTTGGAGTGTGATGCAGAATGTATTTGCGGTTTGTGCAGAATTTTATGAGCATCACTCTTTTAAGCGTAGTCTCAATGTCACTTTTTATGCTCTTATCCTCAAGAAGCATGGGGCTACAGCTATTCAGAATTTTCGACCGATCAGCTTAGTGGGTGGTATGTATAAAATCATTGCTAAGCTTATGGCTGGTCGGTTGCAAAAGGTGCTCAGGAAAATTATCTCCCCGTCCCAAAGTGCTTTTGTTCGTGGTAGACAGATCATTGATTCGGTGCTCATTACCAATGAGTGTCTTGACAGGCAATTGGAAGACTCTCTCTCTCATATTATGCAAGCTAGATTTGGAGAAAGTATATGATCATATTAATTGGGATTTTCTCATTTATCTTTTGCGGCGGTGTGGCTTTTCTCAAAGGTAGCAACGGTGGATCTCTTTTTTTATTTATATTATTCGGTGTTGGTGGACGGCAGCCCAAGTGGTTTCTTTTCAAGCTCCTACGGCCTTGATCAGAGGGATCCTTTGTCCTTGTTGCTTTTCCTCCTCATTATGGAGTCTTTTATCCATTTGGTTGATTCTGCTTCTAATATTGGGTTATTTTCGGGGCTCTCTATAGGCACTAGTGGTGGACGGAGCTTGGTGATCTCTCATTTACTCTTCGCAGATGATACTCTGTTCTTTTGTGAACCTGACCCTAAGCATATTTTTCATTTGCGTGCCCTCCTTGTTTGATTTGAGGCTCTTTCAGGGTTGTGAATCAATTTGGGCAAGTCCGAGTTAGTGATCGTTGGTGTGGTGCCTCATTTGAGGGAGCTTGCAGATATTCTTGGGTGCTATACTTCTCGGTTGCCTCTTACTTATTTGGGACTACCTTTGGGAGCTGCATTCAAGTGTTCCTCTATTTGGCATTCGATTATTGAGAAGATGGAACGTCCAGGGTGGAAGTAGATTTATCTTCCCAAAGGTGGTCGGCTAACTTTGATCAAGAGCACACTCTCCGGTTTGCCTACTTATTTTTTCTCTTTTCTCTATCCCTGTTGCGGTGGCCTCCCGGATTGAGTAAATCCAAAGGAATTTCCTATGGGGTTCCATGGCAACGATGGCCCGGCCTCATTTGGTCCAGTGGGCGTTTGTTTGTAGGCCTATTGCTCAGGGTGGTCTTGCTATCAAGAGGCTCTTCTTGGTAAATAGCTCTAGAGGTTTGAGCTTGAGGGGGATGCCTTGTATCGAAAGGTGATTATGGTGAAATTTGGTACCTTGGAGGTGCATTGGATGTCCTAGGTCCCGTGTGGTGCTCATGAGATGGGCTTGTGGAAGTCTATCTGTTCTCGATGGGTTTCCTTCTCTCATTTGATGGCCTATGTTGTGGGAGACAGCTCTTCTATTCGGTTTTGGAATGATATTTAATGTGGTCCGATGCTTTGTCGCTGTGATCGCTTTGTGGCTGATTTTCTGCAGACTCATGGGGATTCCTTGCATTGGGAGGTGTTCTTGCGTCCGGCTCAGGATTGGGAGCTAGAATCTTTTTCCTCCTTTGTTCTTTTGTATTCTAGTAACAAGTAACATCAAAATAGGAAAACCTTGAAGAACTAAACTAATTTCATAAGCCAGATGACATAAACTTGCCTAGAGCTTAAAGATCAACATTGAATGGACTTAAGGATGACAGGATAGAAAGATAGAACTATTCCATTCAAAAAAGAAAAAGAAAAACAATAACGACACAAAATGCAGGCAGTTTAAGAAATCTGAATCCATGATTTAATAGAAGTAACGATTAACCCCCTGTCCACAAGTTTTCATTAAGGGAAGCTTCTATATAATTCAGTTAGCAGCTCAACCAGAAGTAAATGACAATGCAAGCTTGAATTATTTGAAAAATCATCCATATTCTTTTCAATATATTCTCAGTGAAAACTAATAAAATGCCCACAAAACCTATTCTAAGTCAAATTGCCATGCACAACCAGATTTTTAAAATATACATTTTGAATAAAAACCAATAAGGATATCCATACACAGACCAAAAGAATGTGATGCATAGGAAATTAGCCAATAAAACAGGGTGAATTTCAGTGACAATTTGAAGTGTAGGATATTTCTATTGTTATTTAAAAAAATGCAATATCATATGGTACAGCACTACGGTCACAAAGTACGATTTCAAAGTTTTTTTAGAATGACTAGTTAATGATGAATCTCACCGGTTTATCCTTGTGTAAGAGTGCAATAAGGGTGCCAAACAAGGGTTTACCTACATTTAAGAAATAAACAATCAATTATAAGAATTTTCATTCTCTACACCAAACATTATAATATAAGAGAACATGATAGAGAAATACCAGTAATGAAACTCTTTGTCCCATCAATGGGATCTAAAACCCAAACATAGTCTGAAAACTTCTCTTTACACCTCCAGCCCTTTTCTTCTCCATAACTGCAAACAAAAATTCTATAAAAAGCAAAGACAACTTGCTTCCTATACGTTATACACAAGTTCTCACTTCAAATTGGGCGAAGTTCAATTGCTCATAGAAGTTGTTGAAATACATAAATTTTAAATCCCGTGATACAAAGTATCCACAATGCATGATCATATTGAACAAATTCTATGAGGATGGATGTCTCAAAGCCATTGGAGCTCAACCATATAGTGACCGATCCTGGTGGACGAAGTTGGTAGAGGAGAGAGCATCGCTGGTAGAGGCTGGGTTCACAGTGGTCTACCCTCCATGGTCAAAGGCGCTGAAGTGGTTGACGCTTCCTGTGTAGCATTGACCAGGGGGGAGCATTGACCAAGGCGTCTTAACATTGCCTGTTTTGTTGTCCTCTGCCTTTTCTTGTAATTTCACTTGGGAAGCTATATATATGTATGTTGTAGGGCTTGAGGAGTTGTCCGTGCTCACCATAGAGTGCAGAACATATCCATATAGAATATAAATATGAGAGAAGATTAAGGACAGAGCTTGAGAGGAGTTCTCTCTTAAAGAGAAAATTTTGTAACTCTTGTACTCTTGAAACGATTATAAGGAGAACCATTATTGCTGGAGGTTATAGATTGTGGCCAAACCAAGGTAAATCGTGTGTCATCTTTACTTTATTGTTTTTCTTTGGTGAATGTTTGGGTTGTTCTACATCATCCATAGTTTTGGTTTTTGTGTTTTTGACTTACTTACACAACAAACTGGTATCAAGGCTGGGCGATCACCAAAGAATAAACTAAAATCCATCGTTTGGTGATCACAAACTAGTATCAAAGCTTGCACAACAGTATCCATAGTTTTGGTTTCAGCAAATGTTTTGGTTGCCTCTACTGGTCTCACTTGGAAAAGTAGATCATAGATTTGGGGTGTTCCTATCAGATGACTTCTAATGTTGATTGATTTGAAAACTACAAGAAAATCAATAGAGGTCAAGTGTCATTCGGGAGAATCAAGACACATGATGGTGCGAAGAGAGTTCTACCAAATATGAGGCATGTTTTGGAATTAAAATAGAATCTTATTTCTCCTGGGATGCTTAATCTACATAGCTTAGTTGGAAGGGCGAAAGGGGTTTCTTGAAGGTATCCAAGGGTCGCATGTAGTGATGAAGGGAGTAAAGGATAAAAGTCTTTACTTGCTTCATGAGAGTACTGTGATTGACACGGTAGAGACAGTGATGGACTCAAGTAAGAAATCTTAGGCAAGCCTATGCTTGGTCATGTAAGTGAGAGAGGAATGCATCATCTAGAAAAGCAAGAGTTATTTGGGTGTGACAAGTTAGGAGGACTCGACTTTTGGGAGTATTGTGTTCTAGGAAAGGCAACTCGAACAAAATTTAGCAAGTCTGTCTCATTCAACTATGAAAACACTAGCTATATACACTATAATTTGTGGGGATTGTACAAAAGGAATCTATAGGTGATGGAAGGTACTTTATTTCATCACGCTTATTGATGATTGTTCTTGGAAGGCCTGGTTTTACATTCTCAAGAACAAATGCGATGTTTCTGGGAAATCTAAAGAATAGAAGAAAATGGTGGAAGTTCAAACAGAGAAAAAGTTAAAGAAATTGAGGACTAACAATGGGTTGGAATTTATTAACTATGAGTTCGATCAATTCTGCAAAGATGAAGGCATTGTTAGGCACAAAATTGTGCTTTATACTCCACAGCAAAATGGTCTCATGGAAAGGATAAACCTAACATTATTGGGAAAGGTAAGAATCATACACTTAGAAGGTGTTGAAGTGAAGTCATAAACATGACTACTTACCTTATTAATAGTTGTCCTTTAACGGCATTGAATTACAAAATGCTCAAAGATGTGTAAATTGGTCATCTGCCAAAGTTTAATAACTTGCGAGTATTTAGGTGTAGCTTATGCATACCAAAAGCAAGGGAAACTTAATGTTAGAGCCAAGAGGTGCATGTTTGTTGGTTATCTAGAAGGTGTGAAGGGGTTTAAAGAAGGTAGGTCTTCCAAGTGTATCATAAGCCAAGATGTTGACTTTAGCGAAACCAAGTACTATTAGGCCAAGGCGACTCAAAAGAAGTTCGGTAAAGAAGAGATGGATAGCTACCATAGGAGAGAATGGGCTAAAATTGAGGCGGGCTGTTAGAGGTGACTAATACGTAAACGGTTAAAGAGAGAGGATTCTTTGGAAGTAAAAAATCAAGGTGACGACCTTGAGAGTTACCAACTCAAAAGGGGAGACCCCAAAAAATACCAGAGAGGTATGGATATGTAGATTTAGTTGCTTATGCATTATTTGACTTAAATGATTTTCATGATGCAAAATCCAAGAATTTTAAGCAAGCAAGCAATGGCTAACAAAAATAAGCAACTATGGGCACAAGCTATGGAGGAAGAGACGGACTCTCTTAACAAGAATCTCACATGAGTACTTATTAACAAACCCAAGGAACAAAAAAATGTTGGGTGCAAGTGCATCTTCAAACGGAAAGAAGGAAATAAGGGGATGAAAAGACCAAGGTATAAAGCAAGACTTATGGAAAAAGACTTTGCTCAAAATGAAGGCATTGATTTCAATGAAATTTATTTGTCAGCAGTGAAGCACACATCCATCTAGGTATTACTAGCCTTTGTAGCACATTACAATTTGGAGCTAGAACAAATGAATGTGAAGACGGTCTCCTTCATGAAAATCTTAATAGCATAGCTGAAAAGTTTTGTCAAGAAAGGAAATGAGGGAAAGGTATGCCTACTCAAGAAGTCTCTTTATAAGTTAAAGAGATCTCCTAGACAATGGTACCGTTATTTGATGAATTCATGATTTGAGATGTTTTTATGATAGTTGTGTTTACTTCAAGTGGATTGAGGAAGGCTTGGAGATATTCCTCTTGTTGTATGTTGATAACATCGAATAACAAGAAGTAAATTTGAAAACTCAAGCAATAATTAGAAAGTGAATTTGAAATGAAGGACTTGGGACTAGCTAAGAAAATTTGGGGATGAAAATCATTTGAGACAAAAAGCAAGGTATTTTGTTCATATCTCAATGTGATTAACTTTGGAGAGTGTTAGCCAAGTTTGGTATGTCAGACTCTAAAATAGTTCCAACGCCGCTTGTGGTTCATTTCAAATTGTCTATAGATGTCTCTCAAGGCTGATGAACTAGAAAGGACTCCCAATGCTAGTGTTGTTGGAAGTCTTATGTATGTTATGGTGTGTACTAAATCAGATCTTGCTTATTCGGTTAGTTTAGCGAGTAGATTTATATTAAATCCAAGCAAGGTTCATTGGAAAGCGGTAAAATGGATACTTTGAATCTGTTTCATATATCAATTTACTCTACAAACAGTGTGAGAGTAATGGTGCTAAACTTGGGGGATATGTTGATGCTGATTTTGCAAGGGATTTGGACAAGAGAAGGTCCTTATCCGGTTATGGTTTCACTATATTTAGGTGCACAGTAAGTTGGAAAGCTCAATTGCAACCAATTGTTACTTTGTCCACAATGGAGGCCGAATACATAGCCGCCATGAAAGGTGTAAAGAAAGCTAGGTGCCTTAAAGAGCATGAGATGTGCTGGATAAGGTGGAGGTATTTTGTGATAACCAAAGTACAATTCAATTAACCAAAAATCAGATGTTTCATGAGAGGACAAAGCATAAAGATATCAAGCTTCATTTCATTTGACATGTTTCCCAAGGTGATGACACTGGTGAAGACTAAACGGATGAGAACCTAGCAGACATGTTGACTATACCTGTGCCCGATATCGAATTCAAGTTGTGTTTGAATTTGTTAGGTGTCACAGCACCTTCTACATTATGGATGATATTTCTTCTCTCCATTACTGCGAGCCAGTGTGGAGATTTGTGATGCATGTCTCAAAGTTGGAGTTTAACCATACAGTAACCAACGCTGGTAGAGGTGAGAGCATCACTTGAGGTGGACAATGCTAGTAAAGGCTGAGTTTGAGGTGGTGTACGACGGTGGCTGACCCCCCATGGTCAACGCTCCCTATGAGCATCGACCCGAGGGGGGAGGGTTTCATGACCAAGGCGTCTTGATGAGTTGTTCCCGCCAACCATAGAGTGCAAATCTTGTATCAATCTTGTAGCTTTTGTACTCTTGAGACAATATAAGGAGAAACATTATTGCCAGACATAGGTCATGAATTGTGTCTCATCTTTACTTTATTACGTTTTTTTTTTTTGTGATTGTGTGGGTTATTCTATGTCATACATAGTTTTGGTTTGCCCATTATTGGCTTGCTTGCACAATATTGCGAAATTATAATTACTACATTGCTTTGTTGCTTATGTGTCATATTATTATTGACAACAAAAACCAGATAGCATAACAAGAACAAAATCAAAAAAACCCCAAATAAATGGTAACATTTTAGATTTTGCTATTGTAATCACCAAACAAGGAATTGAAAACCAATCAAACTTTATACATATATATAAAGTTTCTTAATGCTGGTTGTTTTGCTATCTTTTATCCTTTCTTATAATTTCACTTTGGAGGCTATATATATATATATATATATATATATATATATATATATATATATATATGTATGTATATATATATATATGTATGTATATATATATATATGTATGTATATATATATATATGTATGTATGTTGTAGGGTTTGATGAGTTGTTCCCGCCAACCATAGAGTGCAAATCTCGTATCAATCTTGTAGCTTTTGTACTCTTGAAATGACTCTAAGGAGAACCATTATGGCTAGACATAGGTCATGAATTGTGGCTAAATCGGGATAAACTGTGTGTCTCATCTTTACTTTATTACTTTTTTTTGTGATTGTTTGGTTTATTCTACGTCAAACATAGTTTTGGTTTGCCCATTATTGGCTTGCTCGCAAAATTATAATTACTACATTGCTTTCTTGCGTATGTGTCATATTATTATTGACTACAAAGACGAGATATCATAACAAGAACAGAATCAAAAAAAAAAAAAAACCCAAATAAACAGTAACATTCTAGACTTTGCTATTGTAATCACCAAACAAGGAATTGAAAACCAGTGAAACTTTATATATATATATATATATATATATATATATATATATATATATATAGCACTCACATTGCATGAGAAGGGAAATTCTCTAATATAATCGACACCATAACCTCCTCCGCAGCTTGATCCGCGATTGTCACAGGACCTGCACCACACACACTGGTCACGCCCAACAAGACGACATTGGACCAATAAATCAAATGAAACGCGATTAACAAATGAATCGATCGACTTTTTTTTTTTGGGTTCTCGAAACAACATTAAACCGATCCGAGTGATGGAACTCACTTAGATCATCCTTATCGAGAATCTCGAAGCTCTTCCTGAAATATCTTCGGATAACATCTCCGGCGGCGTCCGCGAGTTTGTTGCCGACCGCAGCGAAGTGATCGATATCGGATTTCTGAAACCCTAAACTGGAAATTTGGATTTGGTCGGAGAACGTGGGATTCGAAGCCATGGCCGATGACAGCCTAGTATGGCCGGAGGCGGCGGAGGTGGAGGTGAAGGCGAGATGGGAGAGAGTAGAAGAAAAAGGCGGAGAAACCCTAAACGAAGAAGCAGCAGCTTTTGAAGTGAGAGAGGAGCGAGTGGGGGTTAGGGAGAGAAAGTGCGTCTGAGAAAGCATCTTTGAATGCTTTGAAGCAGTGGTTTTGAGAGTGTAGGCGGCAGCACTGCTGCTGCTACTGCTTCTTCTTCTTCTTCATTCCTCCCCTATCCGATACGTACTTCCAAACATAATGAAATCCCAAACATACCCCTTCCAAACACCCCGGCGAGACAAACACATCTTCCTCTACTGCTATATCTATCAGATTGAGAGAAATGGGGAGGCACGGTCGGCGAATGTTGGTGGAGCCGGTCGGAGGTCAGAGACCGTGCATCGGGTTTCGAGTGTAGTGGTGTTGGTGTATTAACGGCAACTGTAGCATCTCCGGCGGACCTGTTGGCTGTCAAACCTGGAAAAAATTCAAACCAGAACTGTTTTTTATTCAACAAATTTGAATGAATTTTAACGATAAATTTTAAAAAATATACATTTATCTCAAATATCACCAACTATCAACTTTAGTAAAAAAAAATAGTCCAATTAAAAATATTATCAAATTTAAACTAGACAACATACGAGCTAAATTAAAAATAGTCCAAATGTATAAACCTATCATATTTTATTAAATTCAATGTTAATATATTTGGTAATTGAATGAACTATAAATCGACTGAATACCATCGGTTCTTCCAAAAAAAAATCAAATTAATTAATCTTATTTTAAAATTATTTTTTTCAATCCAATGGATTAGAATGGGTTTAATTCATCAGTTCTGTTTATAAGTTTGGAAAAGAAAGATGCTCAAACGGTAGGATTCATATTATGCACACTACTTAATATCTCAGCTACACTTGCTTCATTTATGTTCTTCATATTTTCTACTTCTCATTATTCATTTTTACTTCTCATCTCATACACTATTCCTTCTAATTTATTTATCTTGTTAAATTTGTATACATCTCATCGCGCACACCTAATGATATGATGACATAATTAAAACTTGTATAACATCATAACGAAAGCAGGAAAGATCCCTATTTGTTCAGTTGAGGATATGCCCCCACGCAATTAATTGCTTTGGGTTAATAAATTTACACTTTCCAACCAAAAAAAAAACGAAAGCTTTAAGAATAAAGGATCGAGCGGTCGACGAATCAAAGTGGTAAACTGAGGTAAAAAATTTTATAACATAATATAGTTCAATAAAGGAAAATATGACGTCTAATTAGACATGATCTCCAAAGCTGGGTACGCAATTAAGGAAAACCAGTATATGTTTCCCCACTTTAACCGCCGCCAAAAAATGCATAAAACCGAGATAAAATGAGACCACGAAGTACAAGGCCCATTTGAGTGCGATGACTTGCTTCGCAATGCTTTAAATTTGCAAAGGCCCACAACTGCAAGGACTTCAAACCAGGTAACAACACTAGCGTAGCTGAGCCTAATCCATATATTAAACCATGCAAAATTGACTCGTGATGGTATAAATTAATGAGTGCAGAAATCATCATAGTAAGAATTAAAATTGGGTCAAATCACTGTGAACCCATGCAAAGCACAAATCCAATTGCAAAACGAATGTATGGAAAAAAAAAATCAGGCAAGTCCCACGAGCCATCAACAATCAACCACCTTTTCCTCCTCTATCCGGCTGCTGATTTCTGTTGAAGTTCTATTCTTCCTATATGTTTCTCCCCCTTCACAAACTAAGACCATTTCTCTCCTAGCCATTTCAAACAGGCAAAACAAATTGTTATTTTGCACCAGTTTCTTGATGAATGATGACCTGCTTGTGTCCTTCCATCTGGAACCTGTGCACATTGGAGATCGCAGTCCTACAAGGCTCGAAACATTCCAAAAATCAAAACCACTCAGTGTAATAGAAATTGGTCATGTCACAAGGTAATGTAGTACAGAAATTTCATAATTATAACGAAATGATCAAATTAAATATTCAAAAAACACGCTTCAGCGTACAGTTTGAAATGTCAGCAAAGAATTACAAAATGGAAAGTAATGCAAATGTGAGTAAAACAGAAAATCAATTACATATAACATGAGAAACATTCAAGAGAAGGATGTTTCCAGCTTACCATTTGATGGCCTGAAAAGAACTCACTCTTGGCTAGATTTTGTCCAAAAAAATCCCTTTTTCTTGGCAGTTATTGACTTGGTTGACTTGGACCCAAACGAAAAGTGTCGTTTCAGGAAAGGCTTTCCAAAAGAAGCTCTCATGCTAGAACTCGAGCACATCTTAAGACCCTTCCTATAGATTCCATTGTTTTTTCGGTGATCTAACTTAATAAAATCACCATCGAAGTCGCTATCAACAACCCGATTTTTTGACCTCTTACTGGCCTTGACCTTCAACTCTATTTCTGCTTTCAAAGCCTTCTCACATAATTTTTGGGTTTGCTTCTCCCCTAAAGTGCAAACAGGGCAGCTGGGGTCATACTTGTTGATTTCAGGTGTCATTTTCTCCAAGCAATCAGCATGGTAAACATGCCCACAAATGAGAACTGCAATCACAGAAAGCTCATTGCTGACAAAGATTTTCTGACCACTCCACACAGATTTCTCTGTCAACAACCTCAAGCAAACCCCACATGTTTGAATGTCGAGAGATGGAGAAGCAGAAACTCGGCTACTAGATAAAGTCATCTTCTCACTCAATGGTTCACTATCAAAAGAGCGCCTCTCTCGTTGAGAGTTAACCATGAGCTCATAGAACGCATGCAGTGACCAGCTATCAGAAGAGCCACCATGTGAGACCCGAGTTGATTCATTGCTCCATGCAGGAAGCACAGAGGATGGCTTTTCTTCAGATATAATGAAGCTGTTTGGTGAATTCAATCCTTGGAATAGCAGATGTCTTGGGGAATGATTGGGCCACCTCGATGGAGTTGAACCAGCAGGAAGCATATGAGACCTGGATGACATGTTGGATGCAAACACAGATGAGGTCGAAGGTGACAGATTTATGGAAGACAAATTTGCAGTTTCTGGGCATTCTGTCAATTCCTTCGCCTAGAATATGACCAAAGATGAAACTTTTAGCATAAAACAAACAAAAAACAAAAAAGAACAGTATCAGATTTGTTTTCTTTTATCCTTTGCTTAAGAATAGGGTAACAATTCCAAGCTCACCTCGGAGGACACGTCCCTTGAGAATGATGGGTGATCTAGTGAAGAAAAATAAAAACGTCAAATACAATAGAGCAGTGTTATTTGAGCTTCTTGCCTCTAAAAATACAAAATAATGAATACACTCCATATGATGACAATAGAAAGTGTTACAACAGTACAAAGCTTCATGATGTAAAGCCACACAGCCACATTTCTCACTGCTAATAAGTCAAAGTGCTTTCATAATCTCAGTGAATCCATTCAACCATCCAAATCTCAAAACAGTAGGGGTCTTAGTTGAAGAAATGATAAATTCTTATTCAATTTGCACATAGTGAAATCATATACACATACAAGAAAATAACATTTATACTAGAAAACAAGTAACATTGGGAAGCAAATTAAAGATCACATACAACACATACAGGAACCTAATATTTACCTTAGAATGAATGAAAGATGCATATATTCAAGAAAACAATATCGTGTAGCTGCTTGGAGTAGACAGAATGTAATCTTCCCTATACCATTGCCCTAGGTTTTTCTAATCAATCAATAAGAAATATTGTCCTTTGTTTACAAACTAAGTTTCTGAGAGTGAAAACATGGCTAAGAGTGAGTTGGTGGCACTTGGGGAATGGGGTGGACGGGTAGCAACTTAGATTTTTTATTTATTTTTATTTTTATTATTTATTATTTATTTTTATTATTTATTTATTTCTTTGGGGGGATGGGGGGCAAGGAAGGAAGCTCGTCTTCTTATTTAGGGCTGCCTCTAGGGGTGTATTCTTTGGAAAAGGCAGTGAGGGACCTAATGGAGGAGAGTAGGGACAAGAAATTAACAGGATGGAAGCATTTATGTCTCTCAAGAGGGAAGCGGCTGACCCTTTTAAAAGGCACTTCGGAAAATCTTCCAGCTTACTACCTCTTTGTTTTTGCATCTCTCAATTGGCGGTGAAAAGAGTAGAGAGCATTCAGAGGAGATTTGTGAGGAAGCTCCAAAACTACCTCCAAGTTTCATTCAGTCAATCTGGCCTCTCTTCAACAGCTACTGATGGAAGGGAGTTTAGGGATTAAGCTTATGAGAGCCTTCAATGAAGCACTCCTTGCTAAGTGAAAGTGGAGGTGAACTGCTATTCTAGGGCTGGCTGGTGGTAGCTTGTGCAAGGATCTACCATTCTAGGGCTGGGTTGGGAAGTGTTCCATTACTTGATGGAGTGGAATCCAGGAAAAGAGCCTCAATTTCATTTTGGAATGCTTGCTGGTGTGGAGATAGCCTGCTGCGTACTGCCTTCCCTATGGTGTATGGTCTGGGCCTGGCCTCCTTGAAAGCAGGGCCCACTGCAGCTTTCCCTATAAATTCTCAAGACTGGGAAGTTGAGGAGAACATGTGTTTCTTTAAACTGTTTTATAGGTTTAATTTGAGGTGAGGACAGCAAGATAGAGTGCCTTGGGAGGGCAATCCAGATTGTGTCTTCCCGTTCAAATGTGCTTTCGTTTGGCACAGTGGATGGGGCTCTAGGCCTACCTCTGGGGACAGGTTTTGGTGTGGACGGCCAAGATCCCTACTTGTACTGCACCTTTTCTGTTTGGGAATCTGCATGGGTTTAGGTTCTTGCTAAGGATCAACTTCAGAGGAGGGGGATAACGCTAGTGAGTAGTTGTCTATTTTGCATATGTGCAGGGAAGCAAATTGACCATTGTAGTTGGGTAGCTCAATTATGGGGGTTCCGGGTTCGTATATGCCCTATTAAATCTTGCATTGATAGCTCAGGGTAGGGAGGACTCCAAGATTGTCGCTTGGCATGGTTTGTGAACATTAAGGAGGGCAAAATGTGTGTTCTGAGCAATCACTGTGGTTGTCTCTTGGATCCTATTGAACCAATGCAATTGTAGAGTTTTTGAGTGTTGAGAAGCGTTTACTTCATTTGAAAGGAGAGTTATGGGCCTCGTTGGATATTGCTTTCTGTAGTAAAACTCCTTGCAACTATGTGCCACCTTCTTGGTGGCTTTATTATTAATAATAGCTATTTTTTCTAAAAAAAATGGTCCTGAAAGTTAAAACACATATTCAGCTTAGAGGATGAAATTAAATATGAAAGTGAAACCAAAGGTTTCAAGCAGTTAAAAAATGCATAAAACATAGTTGAACAATCCATATATTTGATCTTGATTGAAAGAAAAATGTTACGATACTACTCTAGGAAATACATATTGCCATTTATACCCCTTAGTATAAATAGATATATGTTAGCGGAAAGAAAATCAAGCAGTTAAAGAGAGTCGTATTTAAAAATTCATAAAATGTGGATTCACAACCCATCCATAATGATCTTATTAGAAGAAACAACACTAAAGTTAGTAGTCCAATATCTACAAGTTCAAAAATAAACAATAAGAGGATACGTGACTGTTATTGAACTTTCCCTTCAAACTCCAAAAGATTACTGCAGACAAATCTAAAGCCTAGTTTTTGTAAGTAGACACTTAGAAAGGTGCTAGGCTGGCCTCAAAAATGGCAAAGTGGAAGAAGGTAATCCTAATGACATAATTTCATGTGAGTAACAAATCCACTAAGGAGAAAAAATAACAGGTACGTGGAACAAAGAACTTTGCAAGAAATAGAGGGGACGACAAGAGTTTCTGTTCACCCAAAGTAGTTAGTGTCAAGCTCTGAGTAATCAAAAATTCAAATTAATGATTCTGCCGTTAGTTTCCAAATCAATATAACAAAAAGGAAGAAGTGCTATCATTAATGCATACCTCTCCAGTTTGTTCGCACTCATTTTCTAGCAGCAGTATCACAAAGAACCAAATGAAGGAAGAATGTATACTAGAAAAGAAAAAGATGTCATGAACGACCTAAATCATGGTTATCCATTACCAATATCAACCTGATATAAACGAGCACAGTTTTTATCATCCAGGGGAATCCTCATGGTTCCCATATGCCCAAATGTCTAGTTGTAACACATGCTAGGACAATTTAAATTTTTGGAGTGCAAAATACTTCACTAGTCGGTGTACCCATATGCTATTTAAAAATTTTTAAATAAATACAGCAGCACTGATAAATTGAATCACCCATATGTTCACATTGTCATTCATAAGTTGCAAACTTCTATAATAAAACAGTAGATGCCACTAAGCCTACCAGAAGCAGGACCAATCCATTTCCCAGCCGTCCCATCAGAAACTGGAGACTTTTGCAATGTAGTTGTCTGCAGTCTTTGCACTGGACTTCTCACTTCTGATCCATTGGCAGAAAAATTGTTTGTCCCAGATTTAATTTCCAAAACATTCTTCCTGCTAACTCCATTTGAAGACAAACTAACAGAAGTTTCCACATCACCAGCTACTTGCCTTCGGTTATCCCATTGAACACTCCAGGATGGAGAGTATCTAACATTTCCATACTCAATCTCATAGCTCAATCTGTCTGGTATGCTCCTTTCCTTAGAAGCAACACAGCAAGCAGACCCCATGGTCATACACCGCACATGAATTACTGGAACCTCCCACCAACAACCATTCTCATTAAATCTTAAATTCAGTTAATCACCCTAAAAAAGTTAGATCCCCAAAGCAACTTCTTCCCTGGAATTAAAGGGGCTAATTAAAACAACTGGGTTATAATTGAAGTTAACAATATGCATTAAATATTTAAATTTTAATAAATAAAATGAGTAAAAGTTGCAACCCTGTTTTGCACAAGAGTTAAAAAGCATATGAAGCCATATATACAATCACATCCCGATCTAGGAAATGAGAGCTCAGGGAAGCATCACACGTGTTCAGACTTGGATAAAATTATTGCTGGATCAAAGAATAAGAATGAGAAAACAAAATAGGATAGCTTTGTTGCCCAAATTTTATAATAATAACCTACACAACAGTGGTTGGCAGGGTGAGGACCCCGGTGCATTAATAGACACATAAAAGTTTGACTCGCCACTGGCGAAGCCTTGGACCATAGAGTTTATGTCATGTGGTTCAAGCTAAGTCATCTAATGGATGAATTTTCACAAATGAATGGATGATTTTATTTATTTATTTATTTTTGCGCTCTAGAGCACAGCCAAATGGCCATTTCTTCGTCCCAATCATTGCTTTACAGTGTCACCAATCAGAGCTTGTGTCTGTATTTCAACTGCTTAAAACGCTTATAAAAGAAGAGGGTTTTAATTAATTTCGATCTGAAGTACAATAATGGAATTGCAGTTTTATAACAGGTGCAGAAACCTCGGCCGACAACAAACAAAACATCAAAACAAGGAAAAGGCAGCCGCAACCTCATCGGGGTCCTACACAGTTGTTGTGGATTAAATTTCCATAAACGGTGCGTGACATCTACGGGTGAAACATTAAACATGCAACGGCAAAACCCTATAATGCGAAATTTCCTATGATCAACGATGAATCTCGCTAACTGAAACGTAAAATCATATGGATTGCCCCATATGAACACAGAATACCTGGACATCACTTGGTCGATCGACATCTCCGTACGCATATAAAGAGAGGGAGAGAGGGCTGGCGAGTGGGGGAGAGTTCTCGTCGCGGGCAAGAAGGATAGGGAGTGACCGAACAAATGTGACGTTGCTTCTCGCGGCTTATATAACGGCGTAAGGGCCTCCGTTAACTCTTGTTTTCTTCTTTATTTTTAGAAAATCATATCTAAATCTTTGCTTACTGGTCAATAATTTGATCAGATTTAATTCAAAAACTAATAAAATACTCTCACACACGAGCTAATAGCAAAAGCTATAGTAATATTTGACTTAAACTTTTCCTTCAATACATTAATTATATGATAAGCTATAGCAAAAAAAAATATGTAAATATAGATATTTTTTAACTTTAGTTGGAGGTGCCATGTCGGCCTTTCACTCCAAATTTTCAAATATTCCTAATTTATCCTCTCGTCTTCGAAATTACTCGATCCCTATTTCAGAAAGAGAGGTCGTCATAGAGTCACCGTCACGATGGGTGGAGGAGAGAGTCATTGTCATGGTCTCCAACCCACCCTTGCTCGCCTGCTCTCTCTCAATAGAAATCCCTTGCTCTCTCTCGACAGAAATCCCCATCTCCAGCCTCATGGACATGGTCTCCTTCAAGGAGAGGATCTACCCGACTCTAAATTGGAAGAAATGGGTGACAAATTGAGACCCAAATTCCAATCCCTCTGGAAGAGCGTAGGAATTGACGAACCAATTTCATGTTTCCTGCACAAAATCGCGAGGGACAAGAAGCTGCTCTTCACCATCGCCGAGAGGTGGTCACCAACACCTTTTTCCCTTTCGGTGAGGCCACGGTCACCCTCAAGGATGTCGTGGTTCTGGGTGGTGCGGTTACGCTTCAAGAACGCCAGCGATGAGCCTTCGGAGCTCAAGCATGAGGCCTTCCTCTCCCTATGGGAGCTCCAGTCTGTGTTTCCACCAGCCGCCGCATCACCAAGCATGTCTTCTCCATTGCCGTCCGTTTCTCCAAGGGCATTTGTTGGAAATCGTGTAAGTAGGCAACACTCCCTCCCTCACTTCCAGCCATCGCCCCCCTCCCTCACTCCCTACTCGATCGCAGCCCCCCCACCCCGGTCACGCCGCCCACCGCCCCCTCACTTCCAATCGTCGCTCTCCTCCCTTAATCCCTACCCGATCGCAGGCCCCCCCTCACTTCCAGCCGTCGCCCCCTCCCTCAATCCTTACCCGATCGTAGCCCCCCCCCCCCCCCTGGTCACGCCGGCCGTCGCCCCCTCCCCCCACTCCCTACCCGATCACAGCCGCCCTTGGTCATGCCCTCACTTTCGCCCGTCGCCATCCCCCCTCACTTCCGCCCCCATCACATCACCCCAGTCTTCCCTGTAGGGCCGTAGAAAAAAATAAGTATTAAGGGTATTTTAGAACAAATAAAACTTAAGTAAAAATATAAATGCTATAAGATTGGAGTACCATTAGCCATAAGGATACTGTAGCAAGCTAAAAATAGCTTTAGCTACATATTATAGCTACCAAAGGTTGGAGATGTTCTTATATATGTACCTTCTTCCATTGTTATAAAAATACCATCTTATAAGTCTCACTTTTTAAAACATACAACGAATGTTTCTTACCCGTGGCATGGCCGCTCCTTATCCACTAATGTCCATAGCCTTTTCTTCTTCTATGTTGATCCGTAGCTGAAAATCACATAGTTAAGAAGTTATCAAAAATCATCAAAGATAACGTCCACACCTCGACCACTACCAACTTGACTCAATTCCTCTGCTATGAGCACAATTGGATTGGTAGGTGTGACACTGAATGCTTGTTTGCTATGGTAACTTGTTCCCAATGTTTTGAAATACTTCCACAACTAATTAATTTTATTTGAAGGAAAAGTCTTTTTATAGTTATACCGCACAAACACTGCACACTACCGATTGATGTGGTGGCATATGATTGGTTGACATATTGTTGATGTAATACAAGCCTCAATCATATGTTGTTGCATCAACTAGTAGTATGTGGGGCTTAGAGCACTGGTAGCAGATTTTCTATATAAGTCTGTTTCTCAAAATTTAGGGAAAAAAAGTTAAAAAGTCATAAAATCATTATTACAGCAGATGTCCTATATTTAAGTTTCTCTAGATATATGGGATTTGTACAGTGTTTCTTAATATATCAAGGAATACTATTCACTCCCTATAATTATTAAATTATTATTAAAAATTTTCTATTACCTCTCTCTTTCACGTTTTTCATAATATTAACTTTTTATTTCATATTAAATTATAAAGAAATTATATTAAATAAAATAAGTGATATAAAATATTATTTTAATAATATAGAGTTTAATTTAGGGAACCTATTGTGATGTATATTTGTATAGGAAAGAAAAAAGTAATTTAAAACTGTAAATTTATGGAAACCGATGAAAAAGATGATGTTATTGCTCTTATACAGTATGACTACATATAGTAGTACTCATATTTAAATCCCAATGGTGGGGTAGACATCTTAACTGGATGTACCCGTGAGGAGTTTTAGTAAAAGATTTTTCGCTAGAATAGAATTTGAAGTAAATGAATAAGATATTTTAGTATATAATAATGAAATTCGATAAAAAAATTCTACATTCGCTTGAAGGAATAGAATATAATAATGAAATTCAATAAAAAAAATTAAAATATTTTAATATATTCTTTGTCGCAGTATTTAGAATTAATGATTTTTTATTTTATTTTTTTCATGATTTTTTTATGTTAGATCAAACTCAAGATTTGTAAAATGCATATTTAACCCTATGTGAATTGAAATTTTAATATTCAACTGTGATATTCTAACATAGTGCAAAAGATGAACTTATTAACAAATCTCGGATCACATAAAGAGAGACTCGAATAAGGCGTGGGCAAACAACGTGTGAGTTTTCAAATGAGCAATTAAGAACAAGATACTTAATCTTGATTTGGAATAAGGAAAGTGAGAAGTGACCAAAGACTTGATAAATAACCAAGAAGTTAGATAGTAGTCCAAAGATCTAGTATAAGACAAAGACTCGGTTTAACCAATGAATCATTTGATATAACTAAAGTCTCTTATCTGAAAATTTCACTGACTCAGCTTAAGCTAAAGACGAGAATCTTAAAGACTCAATATAAGAAAAGAATACTCAACATAAGGACAAAGCCCCAATATAAGCCTAAGTTTTATATCTGACACTTATTAAGTCTCAACTTAAGCAAAAGAAGTCTCAGTCCAAGCAATCAAGACTCAAACAAAAATCTTAAAGACTCGATATAATGACAAAAGGCTCGGTATAAAGCCGAAGTCTCATATTCGATACTCATCTTGTCCCAATCTAAGCAAACCATGTCTCAGTATAAGCATCCGTGTCTCGAATTGAGTAATCCAAATCTCGGTATAAACATCTAAGCCTTAGTTTGAACAAGCTACTTATCTGGAGTCCATCAATGTTCCAGATCTATCATGAAGATCCGATCTAGGACCAAAAGGTCCGGAATAAGCCTCAGAGGCTCGATATAAGTCTTCAAGGCCCAGTATAATGAAGCAAAAATCGGTCTAAGCTCACCTGCTCAAATTAACTTCACAAAGCTCGGAAATGACTCACAAAGTCCCAATGTAAGCAAAGATACATTTATCAAATACCTCAATGACAGTAACTTACATGTAGATAACAAGGATTAGTCGACATAGTCATTATTGTATGTTGGAATCACACAAAGCAGACTTAATGTAATATATATTTCCAACATCCTCAAGTCAAGCAATGCAACCAGCGTTTCAAGGAGAGACATTCAATATGATCAAGAGAAAATCTCATTTAATTAAAGCTCTCTTATCTAAGGTAGACACAACAAGTCCCAATAAGACATTGAGATCAAGAATGTGTGTATAAAGAGACAGATTGGTATACTTGTAAAGTGAGCTTACCAAGTAAAGTGTGTAATTTATAAACATCATAGAATAGTTTTAGAGTGCCTATTATAATAAAAGAGAGATATTCTATCAGTAGATTAAAGCTTGTGCAAACAACTTGATCTACTTTTTGTATTGTTGTAATTATCTTTTGATAATAAAACATTATACTTTCAATAGTCTGATATTATTTTATCATTATTCTTATTAAAATAATTTTTATTTTATTTTATTTTAACTTTTTTATCCTCTTTATTAACACATGTGGGGACAACATTATTGTGGAGATAAGAAGAAAATTATATAATGTAGAAAGTGAATAGTCACTATTTATAAATAAAAAGTGATTATAACATTTACCTAATGTGGAGAGAGAGATAATATTTTAAAAGAATAAAAAACCTCTTGAAAATTCTCTAAAAATATTCATTGTTGCCAAGATGAATAAATAAATAAATAGTTATTTGAGAAACTCTATCATACACACAAATATTTGATAAAAATATTTGATAGGGACATTCATTTTGTCCCTTAGTTTTAGAATTTAATTTAACAATATTTGATACTCTATTATACACACAAATATTATTTACATGTCAATTTTTTGGCATTTACATCTCTATTTCTACATTTTTTTTATCATATTAACAATATTACCCTTTAAATTGAATTATATTATTTTATTTTATATAAAAATAAATAATGTAATTATTTAGTCCTTATCATATATGATATTAATTAAAATTAGTATTATAATTTAATTTATGAGTATTTTCTATGTTAAACATGAGAATGAGAATAAACAATATGATATTCATATCTCATGTTATGTTGTATTTTTGGTGTAATACCCTTGTTTTTGTTAAATTGGGTGGCAGATATGATCCTAGTGTACGATGCTTTCTCAAGGGGATTTGGTGTCGGGTTGTCTATGCCTTTGTTGGCCAATTTATATTTTGTACTATCTTTGTCTTTCACTCACATTGATGACAATTTGCTAAATGTTTCTATGATTTTTCATAATAATAACATTTTATGTCCTCTTCTTTGTGCTTGGCAAAACACAGAAAATGTACAGAAGAAAAGCATATGAAAAAGAGATGGAAAGAAAAAAAAAAGGTAAAAAGAAAAAGAATAGAATTTTATTTTTTCATGGAGTAATTGATTAAAGTAAAAAAAATAAAAAAAGAAATGTGAAAAAAAAAATTATTTAATATTTATTATCAATTTTATTATTTTATTTTTCTATGTGGTTAATCAGTAGATGGTTTTCAAGAGCAGAGTACTGAAATTTTGATTGTCTTGTATATTTTTCATATAGCCAATTTGCTAGGAAAACTATTGTTCTTACCGATAGAATTTTTTATGTTTACTGTATAGCTTTCATGTGGAAAAACATTTTTAATACATTCACCGGTTTTCCAGGGCTTATCTGCATCAATGAAGTAGCCTTAGATTTCAACTTGTTTTTATTAAATATTTTGTCAATCATCTTCCTCTTTATTGACCAATGTGTTATCTATGCCGTTGAATGCGCTTATTTTGAAGAGTATCATGCCATCCTCCAGATATCCTCTATAAACTATTGTCTCTAAAATAATAATGTCAAAGATATGAAGAGCATAACAATATCTGACCTTCATCTTCTATTCTAATATCTCTCTTTTCTTTTTTCTTTTTCTTTTTTGCAAATCATTAGATTCAGACATAAGATTGAGCAGAGGTTTCTTTATGCCTAGTGTTTACAATTATTACCCAAGTGGTCATCGCCACCGGATATCTAAATTCTCAAATAAATAATTCGATAAATGAAAACACAAAAGTTCTTTTAATTTTAACATAAAATTAAAACAAACATCAAATAAAAGAAATTACCAGCAAAGCCTTTCCAAACTGCCTAACAATTTAAGCACTTTGGAAAGTATAAAATACAAAGAGTACCAATTCCTTTATATGAAAAGAAGCTCAATGAAATCTATCTTGCTCCGAAAATAAGAAATGCACCAATTCCAAACCCACCATTAGCGTAGACATACATCAAGGCCATACAACATTAATTTTTCAAAAATAGAAATGCTTCGTGAATCGTGACAGGATTCAACCAACAGCAACAGCATGGAAAAACTAAGCTCCAGCCACTGGGACAGAGTCAAACAACATTAGTTTTAACCAGTATTAGACGAAGCAGCGCCTTCCAGTTTGTTGCTACTTTCACGGCGCAAACTGTTCATTCTAGTGTAAGCTGCCTTGGCACCCTAGATTAAAAGACCAGAAGTACTAGTTAAATATTCAATCAGAAAACTGAAGAAGACTTCTCTGTTTTTTGTTTCATGCGTGCACATAGGAAACTGTCAAACCACCATACTGAGTTAGACCAAACTGTTTTTTGAAAATTAGTTCTACTTTTGCTTTTTCAAGTGGCTTGCTTGAGCCTTTTGATTTTGAAAATTAGCTCAGCTTTTAATTCTGGAATGCCAAGTAGATTGCAGTTTTTTTTAAATTTTGAATGAAGCTGTAGATTTATGATTTATTAAAGCCAAAAAAGATCACTTTCCCCCCCTCTCTCTCTCTCTCTCTCTACACACACATACATTGCAACCAAGTGTACTAAAGAAGCCAAAAACTTACTTGGAAGATAGTTCCAAGCTTTTTCATTCCAGTTGCCCGTAGCTTGAGAACATCCTTTGGAACACAGGTATCTTTAAGAACCTGAAAACAGAAACATCAAGTTACCAACCATCCCCACCCGAACGGATCTTGATTTTATAAAGCTTGTCCCGTTAACATGTTAAAAATCACAAGAATTATGCTAAACTAAACTTTTTTCATATATTTTATGCATAAATATTTACAGGGGGGCAGGATCAAGTAGGCAACACCAACTTACAAGCATACTTCGGCCAGGTAAACTGACAGAATTTCATAATCTCAAACTAAATAAAAGCAAGACAATGGAACCAACCACTTGGCAAACGTTGGATAAAGTAGTCTCAATATCAACGACATTGATTTGCCACAAAGAGTTGATCATTGCATCTTTTTTATTTTCAATGGCTTTTAGCACGCTCTCTTCCTTGTCATCACCTTGGTCCAATCTTTTCAGCTCTTCTTGTATCTGAATCAAAGACACAGCCCCTGCACATTGTAAAATAAAGTCACACTGAATAAAGAAGAGTAGTGTAGCCCATCCCCCAGATCATTCGCCTTTACCCAGAGAAATATCGTACCCGAAGCTGCCATGACTTGGGACTTTATTTGATGCCCTTTGTCACGTACCCATTCAGCTAAAAAGGGTACCTTCATGAATCCGTTGTCCTTCCCCAATTCTTTTGAAGCTTGCCTTGTGTAGATATAACCAATAGTATGTAACATAGCCTCACCGAAAGCTGAAAATGGCAATAAAGTTGAGCTGATGGAATTTTAAAATTGGGTGAAGAAAAATGAAACAAACATTTGCCCCTTTACAACGAATGTAGCAGGCACACAATAAATTTCAACCAACTTTCATTTGTTACTACTTAAGTGGCACTGATGGTGATTCTGATTCAAAATTCCAGCTTGGTCTAGCTGGCCTATTGGAACATCTTGGACCCAGACTTCCGCCCACTAAAAGAGATTGTTTTGTCAAGAAAAAAAGAACTTGTGGTCTAGATGGCTCTGTTCAATCAAGCCAAAGAATTGTGAAGATTGCAGATTTCACTTTAGTTTATCTTTTGTTAATCATCAAATTTCAAATTCTAATAACAGTATGAAGATTCAATACTTTACAAACAAATAAAAATATTAGTTCAAATGACGAACCAAAACTCCCTAGCAAAATATCATAAGGAATAGGAATAGCATTACATGGTGGGAAAAAAAAACCTCAAATGAAATGACTATTGCTTTATTTATTAATGAATTATAAATTGATATATGATGATTGCGTGAGTGATGAATAATTCCCAGCCCCAGTAATCTTTATGAAGTCCAACAGTACCCAACCAGTAACAATAGGCCATTATTTTTTTCTGCTTGTCACTACACAAAGGATCACAGTAGAAGAAGTTTTACCAGCTCGAGAGAGATGGCGGGCTTCTGAATTTGCCCATTCCACAAACTCATCTGTTTGACCCTCAACGAATGGTTGAAGGTGAGCTTTTAAAGTTTCTATAAGCTTTTTCTCTCTTTCCATCTGCAATGCCTACTCATCACAAAATAGGCATTGGGGTTTCACTCAGTGTACAGAACAGTGGATTAGACATCAAAGGAACAACAGTATTTTAAAACAAACCTTTATTTTCTCCAGGAAATTTTGTTTCTGGAATTTAGAAGACAGGGTGTCTTCCCGAACATCAATAGATGTTAAAGATGCCAATGCAAGTTTGCCAACATAATTTTCAAAGGACTCACTTCCAAAAAGCATACCAAATACACTTGATGGGTCAACCATGGAATCCCTGGAAAATGAAAGGTAATTAATTAGACACACACGTTCCTATGAAATTACAAAAATTAGTAATTATTTGAGACCTAAAATCGTATTGATACATAATGTTGAAGTCTGACCAAAATGTATTGCATTGCAACTAGTAACATTTTTTTGAATGTGAATTGGCATAAACTTACTGAGACACAGCTGCCTTTCCATGCTTGTTGTACGCTTCACGCTTGTCTGTCTCACTAAGAACCTGATAAGCTTCCCCAAGAACCTTTAAAATTTTATCATGTCGAGAAGATTAATTCAAACATGAAACAAATGTTTCAGAAGGAATGGAAAGAAAACCGGTTATTTAACTCATTTTTACATAAGTACATAATTATGAGATAATTAGTTTGATTTCATCCCAACTTTTTTCAAGATCAAAGTCTTACCATACCGAAAAGACAAAAAGGAAACATTGAAAGTTACAACGTGACAAGTAAACTCTACTTGATTCATTCCCGTTGTTTGGCTGCTATAATAAGTAATCAAACTACCATATAAAACATGATAAATAGGTCCAAGATAACTCAACAATTGACTTAATTATGAATGTATTACCTTGCATTCCAATATTAGAGCATTTCATCCTTTAATAAAAAAGAAAGATACTTATAGCACTAAATCAAGAACCTATTTCAAGTAAATCTAAAAATTAATTAATTAATTAAAATACTACCTGGAAATTGTGGGCAGCTTTCGGATCTCCGTGATTTTTGTCTGGGTGAACTATCCTTGCCTGTTAAAGAAAAACATGCGAACATAAGTCTCATCACATAACGAGGACAGGGTACAGGGTAACTTGTCCCCTTATATTATTGGCGAAACATTTATTTAAGCCGTGAACTGAGAACATTACCTTGAGATAGTATGCCTTCTTGATCTCAGCCTGCGATGCATCCACACTGACTCCCAATATATCATAATACACAGTTTCCTTCACCATAATTCACAACTGCAGGAGACTGAGCCAAACACGAATGTATTTGCAGCCTATTCAACTTAAATTGGAAGATTAAGAAATCAAATTAAATCCCACAAATGACCCAAAAACAGCATAGGACAGAAGTGAAACTGAAGAACAATGATCAAATCTATCACCTGGAAATTCTAATTATAAATGGGGAGGTGAATATGAAATCAAAATCTGTTAGTCAGAAAAAGAATGAAGCTGTAGAAAGCAGCATTTCATCCAGAATTTATACCAAATGTAAATATTTAGAGTGTAAATAAAGACTTCACTAAATAAAAGTAACCAACAGCCTTAAAGCTGTACAAGAACAACATACCGAGACCACGGGTTCCAGGCTTTCAGTTACGAGGGGACAACATAATAGGCCATGCATGGGTTTCAGTTTCACAGTGACATCCGTTTCAGCAACATTTAAAAAGCCATAACAAAACGTTCGCCCCAACCAAAACGCCGCCGTTTCACCACCCCTTCCCTCAACACGGATGCAATGCAACTTATTATCTGAGCACACACTCTCTCTCTCTCTCTCTCTAACCAGACCCCAAGACACACACTCTCTAGAAGGTTGCAATGGAGATCACCACTATGAGCCAGGCGATGCAGCTCCACGCCCGGATCCTCAAAAACCCTACGGATTCGAGCACCGCCGGAGACCTCAGCCGTCTCTTCACCTTCTCTGCCCTCTCCGGCGACGTCGACTACGCCGCTCTTGTCCTCGATTCCCTTCGACACGAACCACACAACTCCTACTTCCACAACACCCTGGTCCGAGCCCACTCCCAATCCTCCCAACCCCACCTCGCCCTCTCTCTCTTCCTCTCGATGCACCGCCGCCGCGACCCCCCGCCGGACCACTTCACCTTCCCCTTCGTCCTCCGAGCCTGCGTCCGGTCCTGCCGCTCCCGCTTCGGAAGGCAGGTCCATGCCCTGGTATACAAGTCCGGACTCCACTCGAATCGGATCATTCAGAACTCGCTGATCCATTTCTACTCGGCTTACCGCGACTCGGAACACGCAGAGAAGGTGTTCGACGCAATGCCCGATAGAGACGTCGTGTCGTGGACGTCGATGATCGACGGGTTCGCCGACGATGGCCGACCCGTTGAGGCTATTGGGCTTTTTGAACGGATGTTGGATTCTGGGGTCCAGCCCAACGACGCCACGGTGATTTCGGTTCTACGGGCTTGCGTGGACGCGGGGGCTCTCGAGGCGGGCCGGAAAGTTCATCGACTTGTCGAGCGGGAGCAGGGATTGGGGTTGAACACTAAGGCCCATGTTCGAACCGCCCTCGTTGACATGTACGCGAAATGCGGGTGCATTGACACCGCGGCGGACGTGTTCGACAAAACTGCAAACAAGGATGTTTTCATTTGGACAGCCATGATCGCTGGCTTCGGTAGCCACGGCCGATGCACGGACGCGGTCGCCTTGTTTGACCGGATGGAGGAGGAATATGGGTTGAAGCCTGATCAGAAGACCATGACCGCCATTCTATCAGCGTGTAGGAATGTGGGGTGGGTCGATAGAGGCCTTGCCTATTTCAAATGCATGAGCGAGAAATACCAAGTGAAGCCCACGATTCAACACTACGGATGCGTAGTCGGCCTTTTGGGGCGGTCCGGGCAACTAGACGAGGCGGAAGAGTTCATTCGTGGGATGCCGATAAAGCCCGATGCGGTGGTTTGGAGAACCCTGCTGTGGGCTTGCAAGTTTCATGGCGACAATGATCGGGCCCAGCGCTTGATGGAGCACATGAAGCTTCGAAGGATAGACACTGGCTTCTCGGATTCCAGTACCCATGTGCTGTTTGCCAACGTGCTTGCATCTGCCCGGAAGTGGGAGGAAAAGGGTAGGGTGAGGCGGCTAATGAGCCAGAAGGGGCTGAAGAAGCCGCCAGGGACTAGTAGGATCGAACTCAATGGCTCGGTGCATGAGTTCAGCGCCGGCGATTCGAGCCATGCCGAGGCGGGGAAAATCTATGAGAAGTTGGATGAGATAGAGGAGGGGTTGAGGGGAGAAAGGTATGAACCCAAGTTAGAAGACGTGATGCTGGAGATTGGTGAGGAGGAGAAGGCTCATCAATTGGGCCACCACAGTGAAAGATTGGCTGTGGCATTTGGGCTCATTGGATCAGGCCCAGGGGCCCAGATCCGAATTGTGAAGAACTTGAGGTCTTGTGAGGACTGCCACGCTGTGATGAAACTGGTGTCCAAGATGTATCAGAGGGAGATCATCGTGAGGGACCGCGTCCGGTTCCACCATTTCAAGGATGGGGAGTGTTCTTGCAGAGATTACTGGTGACTTGCAGAAGAATTGGCAAAATATGTAGAATTAAGGACAACCTTATAAAATGTCTTCTTCTTTTTTTTTCGTCTCCTTTCTTTTACGCGTCCAAAGGTTGTGGCTTAAAAGGTTTTCGTCCACCATAATGGCTAATGGTTACACCAGTGAAACTGATCGAAATCATGGTTTGACAGATTTTTTTTTTTTTAAAACATTTTTGAAAAACAATTTCGGAGACTCTTCACATTTATTTTTCTATTCGTTTAAATAATCAGTTTAATAAAAATATTTAAAAATTATATTTTTTATTATAATTAAAATTCTAACAGAATAAATCTTAATTCTATAAATTTAACTTAATAATACTCGCTAATTATTTATTAAAATATAATATATTTTCCCAGCATTTACTTTAATATTTCTTTTTCTATCATTCTATTTATTTTTTTATTTAGAAAAATAAATAAATGTTTAAAAATAATAGTTTAATTAGTAAATAATTAAAATAGATAAACTAAAAGTAAAATTTTAAAAAGTAAATTATTAAAATAAAAGAGTAATACTTTTTATTACATTGATAAATCAATTCTAAAAAGGCCACGCTCTTATAGCACTACCAGATTTTCAATCTATTGTTCTTTATTTAAGACAAAAAAGGTCATAAATCATAAGTCTTATAATCAACTTTCTCCTTGATTTAAAGCACTCACATATAATTTCTAAATAATTTTCTTAAATTTATAAATTTAAATTACTTTTTGCTTTCTTATATAAATATACACTATAATAAATTTTCTAAATCATTATCTACACCATTAAAATAATATTTTATGCTACTATTTTTATTTAATAATAATTTTTTATAATTTAATATAACATAAAAATGAAAATTATGAAAAACATAAATGTGATAGGTTAAAAAAATTATATATAATATAATAATTTTAGAAAGTAAATAGAACTCCTAATACATTTAAAAACATTGTACATATTTTATAAAAAAAGTTAAATATAAGACTTGTGTTATGGGGATGATTTTATGATTTTCTAACTTTCTTTCCCAAATAAAGGAAAAGATACTTTTATAAAAAATTTGCTACTAAGTGTCACGGGGTCAGGGTTTTCACCCGTGCGGCACTCGGTCACCCTGATGGATGCGCCGAGTAAGCCATACCGATCGGGGCACATGTAGACTGGTTTCGCCCTACCTTGGGCTCGTCAGGATAATGGCTCCAGTTCCCGACCAGTTTGTATAGGGATGGCCAAGTCCCCTCTTTAATGTCAAGTCCGAGACTAGCGGCGTACTCCCCGCATTTAACCGGATCGTTATGTCTAAACTCTGAAGGAGCTCCATCGATCTCCCGCACGAACTGTCGTGGAGCCTATCCCGTCCGCACCAGCTATGCTTTCCGCTCTGCCCCTTTACAAGTAGCGCACACCTGCGCCACTTGGGAGACGCCCGCCAGCACCTCGCTATTCGGGGCGTGACATAAGGCTCTTATACATTATTTCTCAATACAATGGGATGCACTATTCAAATATTATTGTTAGTTTAAAAGTGATAAATGAAAGATAAAAAAAATAAAGCAAAACAAATGATAGAAAAGAATAGTAAAAAAAATGTTTTAATAATATAAGAATTGATTAAAAGAATTTTTGTGGTATGTATTTGTATATGAAAGTAAAAAGTAGTTTAGTTTTTTTAATTTTAAAAATCATCGAGAAGTTATTGCTAGTACTCTTACAGCACTAATAACAACACTAGTAACAGATTTTCTATAAGAGTTTATTTTACTTCATTTAAGAAAAAAAGTATATATATATATATATATATAATAACTCTCACAATAAAAGTCATATATTTAATATTTCTTATTAGACTTATGCAGTATTTCTCAATATATTCAGAATTACTATTTGCCCTTATGATTATTAAAATATTTATTTATTTCTTATTTATTTCCTCTCCTCTCTATTCTCTCTCTGTTACATTTTACAAGCAATAGAAGTAATAGTATAAATTATTATTTTAATAATTTAAATAATTATTAAGAATATCTATTTATATAAAAAAAATTTCTAAATTTAAGAAAACCAGTTTGGAAGTTGCTCTTAATAAACACATGACCTTTTTTTTTGTTTACACAAACTAAGATAGTGCTTAATTTAACAAGTTGTGCATCTAGACCCAAGTTTGGTATGGTATAAATATGATTCCCATTTATAACGTTGATATTATTTTTAAAAATAATGAGCCTAATGAATTCAAAACTATTTATAAGTAGTGAAAAATAATTTGAACTCATAGTTTTTAAAAATAATCCTGTTTCCAAAACTAATATTGATATGTCAAACAAGTTGGTACAATAGAATTATTTTTGAAAATAAGATTACTTTTAAAATAGTAAACTTAATGAATTTAAAAATATTTATGAGTGTTAAAAATTTATTTGGATTTACAATTTTTAAAAACAATCGTATTTTAAAAAATAATAAGGAATTGTCAAATGTATTTTCAAAACAATCTATTTTCAAAACAAGATTCTATTGGCTACAAATTCTATTTGGCACATATTTTTTGAATAAAATAATACTTTATTAAATTCTAAATAAAGTAACTAAGAACATCTTCTTAGCTGTTTTTCCAACGTAAAGACGTAAACACAATTTTTGTGTGGGTATCAATTTATTTTTTTTCCTTGAGGCTCTATTTTAATTTGTTTCTCAATTTTTTTGAAACCAATTAAAACATCACTTTTTTTAAATACATTATTTTTCCTATATAAAAAAGTTTTTTTTCCCTAAATCTATAATTCAAATTTCAATAAAATTTAAAAAATTATAAAATCAAAAACACGTATTAAAAACGCACACATAACATCTCATTCTCACCCAATTGGATTATAATGTATTAAATTATATATATACATTTAAAATTTTGATTTATTTAAAGATATTTATTTATTTTTCTAAGGAAAATTATTAATATTTGTTAATTGAATAGAGTTGTACCCGACCTAAATACCCGTTAAACTAATCGGATGCATAAACAACTCTAACGTCCAATTAATATGCATGTATCTTAATCCTAACAAATTAACTTTAAAAAAATGTTCACTTCACTAGACCTTTCCTGAGGATTGAACAAAAAACGAAAAAAACATGACTTGTGGGTGCGGACAGAAATCAAAGTTTTTAATAACAAACGAAAAAAACATGAATAAAATCGTATTCAACAACAACGATTATTTTAGCCCTGTGAGTGGCATGGCATAAACACAAATAAACAGTTGAGTAAAGAGATAGGTTTCGTGCGGACACTCACACACAAAAATTGTGCGTTACGATTTATATATGAAGTGTGAAAAAAAATACAAATGTCGGATTCTAAATACACGTACGTTGATTCAAATAATGATTGTTTGAGTTTGTCTAGTTCTTATTTAGCTTGGGCAAAATATTGGTACAATACCACTTATCATAGTTTTATTAGGAGGTGCTATATGAAAGGTTGTGTCCTGCCATTTCCTCATATATAGAGAGGTTATCTTCCATTCACGAAGTGGGCCAATAATTACTCAATTGAGATAAACTATTCTAACAATTCAAGAGTAAGTTGACCAGCTCAGTTAATTACATGAAGCAATCATAGACCTCAAACATCAATATATTTCATTTAACATTGGTGAATAGGTTTTGATAAAGCTACATCCTTACCATCAACAAACAACTTTCAATGAGACCTATAAAAACATTAGCTACTCTTTTTTTTTTAAGGCCCTATGAAATTTTACAAAAAAGTGGGCTAGTGGTATAAAAAGTAAAATTATGGAAAAGCTCATGCTTCCATTTGATGTTTTGTGTATTGTTACTTAAATCATATTAGGAGCATGGCGGCCGGCCTTCACGAGCCACCATATATGGCGTTGCCACTCATATCAAATGAAGGAGTTGTTGAACTTGAATCACAAGCAATTTTGAACACTCACTACATCAAGCATGAGGGTCACAGCTTCTCGAAGAAAGCTTAGTGCAATGAAAGCTTCTACCATGGAAAGCCACCACAACATTACTACATAAAGCCTTAAGGACAAGGATCTGTTGGTTAGAGGAAGTCATGATAGGCCACGTACGTAGTTGGCCATGCATTCAATAAAATTTAGTAGACCAAATTTCAAATATTTTGAATATGATCTGGGAGGAATGCATGCACTGTGACAGGGTCAGTGCGCATGAAGTGCATGTGCGAGCACGCGAATCAAATGAAAGGATCTTCAGTAGTCACGCACTAACATTTTCATTGGTTTTATTATATTTTTACGCAATTCTGTTCCTCAAGTTTCCTCTTGTTTCAGCGTGTTTCCTTCTGTTTTCTGTGTAAGTTACATAATTCTGCAATTTAAGCAGCCAAGAATATGGAATAAAAGGCACAAAAAATTATTAAGTTCTAACCCGATGAAAACGAATTATCTGAGCATATTTATCAGCTTCGTAGGACCCAGACATCACTCAAGAAACAAAAAAAATCAAGACATATATAAAAAGAAACAATACTTTAAATATCATGACGCGTTTTAAAGTCACGCAAGATGTAGCGAGCTTAAAACATATAGTATCGTGACATGTGATCGGGCCTTTATTTTGATCCAATTCTGATAAACTAGTATTAAAGTATGGTTGTCCTATGGTTATCCCTGTTAAGTGTTCTATCAAAAGTTTTATCCGGTAAGCATCCCATTTCATAGGTGTTTTTGAAAAAGGAGAAGAATGGACCAAGGATAGATTGGTCCGGTCCGATCCGCAAATGGACCAGACCCGTTTGCGGACCATTCCGTATTTATTGATTTAAATATGATAAATTAATTTTTATTAAATATTTTAAAATTTAATTTTAAATCATATTTAAATATTTATGTTTCTAAACTTATTAATTTTAAAATTAATAAGTTTAGGATTCAGGTATTAACATATTAGGTAGAATGAATAATAGGTTTTAAAAATAAATAAATAAACATTGGTCCGTGTTCGCATGGATTTGGTCTGCGCAAACAGTCCATTTAGGCCCGTTATTGAAATGGAACGAATTTTTTCGTTCCGGTCCGCCCGATCGGCGGAGCATTGATCCATTTTACACCTTTACAAAAGAATAGATTATTTGAATGTTTGTCTCATATCGCTTAATGACAAAAAAAATCAAGACATATATAAAAAAAGAATATTTTAAATATCATGACATATTTTAAAGCCATCGATCTGTATGGGACTATATTGTTATTTCTATTAGGATTTTCTAACACTGTATTGTGTGGGATGACACTGTACTTTTGCCTCTCGTTAACTTTTGAGGGCTTGGGTCAGATTTTGAATTCAAATTATTTCATGATCAATCAATCCTAAATTAATTGGGATATCAAGTATAACACGAGATGTATTCGAATCAATTTTGGAGTGGTAATATATGTTGAAATCAAATTCAATTAAATGTACAATTCATTTATTCTTGATGAGTTATTTTTTGAGTTCATTTATTAGTACTTTTTTCCACTTGAAAGTTGAAATTAAACGTAAGCGAAACATGAAATATTAAAATCAAATTCAAAAGATATAGACAGTTCAATCCAAACTCAAAATTTAGTAGGTAGTACATTTTGACCGTCAAATTTAAAATTTTGATGTTTAGTTAAATTTGATTTTGACAAAGTTGAATTTTAGTAATGTTACTTTTAAATGTGAACAGATTTGTGTTAAAGAGTATTTTTATTTAAACGCGTTTTTCAAATAAAGTCTAGTTCAAAAAGTAGGGAATATCCTAAACTCAAAAGGAAAATTGTTTCCTGAAACCAAACCTGTATTTCAATAATTAAAAACAAAGTTTTCATGCACCCACTGTGGTCATTTCGAACCGTGTGCAACTGTGCTACTACTTTTCCACTACATTTTGATTGGCGATCGTTGAGTCACCAATCACCACTGACTGCTTAAAGAACAACGGCACCTATAGATTTTTTTAATGTTCTAGAGGGAATGGTAATAAGAAGTTGGCTAAATGCTCACGCAACAATGATGATAAATAACATTGGAATCCGACGGTCTCCATCCGCTTGCAATGCATGTTGACGTTTGGGGAATTATATATAAAGAACAATGAGTCTTTTGTGCAGACTTTGTTGCTACACCTCACACATTAATATTTTATAAATTTTAATTAAAGCACAGGTGAAATCGGATTAAATTATTAATTAATAAAATATTATATATGAAAAAATCTATTCAAATAATTTACATATATAAAGCATTTCTCCTATATAAATTATGATATTTTTATGTCAGTCATTTGCCCTTCAATGATGCTCTGCTTTCGTTTGTTTTCCTCTCGCCTTTGGAAGCAAGTTGATGGTCATCGATGGAGACTCACGCAATCCAGAGCCAAAGTCTCTCTACTGGAACCCACTAACTAGAAAACACAATTTGAGACATCCTACTTTAAGGGAAAACATTTGCTTTTATTTATTTATTTATTTTTAATGGGGGGTAAGTTTTTAGAAAAAGGCTAAAGCTATAAAGATTTGCTTTATACACACATATATATTATGTATATATAACCTCACTTATGATATAAACGTAATTGTAATGTCAGATGCAACACGACTCCATGCATGTGAAGGGAAATCTAGCATGATACCCACATTTTTTTAGCATCTGAAGCACATGCTTAGGCGCAAACAACAATACTTCTACTATATAGAGTATTCATGAATCATAATTCATTTATTTATGTAAAACATAATACAGGTCGTGCATTACAGTCATGCAGAGGTCATATGTATTGGTGGGAATGTGAGTGGGACTAGTTCGTTGTCGCGAGTCGCGATTCCCATCAAACCGACCAAACTAATTTTATAATTTATACGGAGCCGGGGCTATTTCTGATGTATTTCTCATCTCCTTCTTTCTTCGTTGGCCTCTTTTATGAGGGTGGGCTAAGCATAAAATTGGCACAATGACATTGATGTTTCAGTTATAAAGTTTGAACGTGGTTAAGTGTGACATTGAAAAGATTTTATTAGAATTTAATGGTTAACGTTTTAAAAATAATTGATTGTAAGTAAGTCTACCATTGAATTTATATTAAATTATATTTGATTGGTTACTTTTTTTTAACGTGAGACTATAAAATACTTCTCTCGTAGCAAACGTAGATGATACACATAATTAAAAATTATAGGTAAAACAAAATATTAAAAACAAGCTCCTCACGGAATGAACATAGTAAATGAAAATATAACCTGATCTAATACTATATTAGAATTCAATGGTCAATGTACTAAAACGAATTAGTTATAAGAGAGGTTATCCTTGAATCTATATTAAATTATACTTGATTGGTTACTTTATTCGATGTGAAACACTAACGGACTTAAATTTTACTTTACCAATCAAATTTTATGGTATGATTCTGATAATCCCTAAAAAAATTGTCAAAACATGCTGAGTTAATGCTCATAGGTAAATAATAATTAAAAGTAACTCATAGAATGAATTGAATTCATAGAATTAATTGAATTCATTTCCATGATATATTAATTTGCTTAATTTCGTATATTAATAATATTAATATTCTATAATTAATAAATTTAATAGTTTAATCGGACTATAATTTTCTTAACTTTTCTATATGAAATAAATGTAGGTGAATGACATGAGAAAAGTGTTAAAAATGTAAAATTCTCTTGAGCATGGGAAGAACCTGCATGATAACATAGAATGGAAAATTATTTTTGACTTTGGGTATTCACTTCTTTACCTATGTTTGGAAAAACATAGAAAATATGCAAAAGAAAAAACATGTGAAAAAGATATAAAAACAAAAATGATGAAATTTTAATTTTCTATTGGATGATTGATTAGACTAGTAGAAAAAGGATGAAAAATGAATATGGAAAGAAAATTATTTTATGTTTATTATTAATTTTACTATTTTGTTTTTTCATGTAACCGATCATTAAATGGTTTTGAAGGACAATATTAGAAATTTGTATGTACTATACACTTTTCATATGTTTTTTGGGTAATTTGCTAGAGCAAATATTGCACTCTTACTAATAGTATTTTCTCTCCTTCCAATTCAACTTCTATGTCATCCAAGCAGCGAAAGTTTTTTTTATGCTTTCTCACTCGTCAATTGGTTTTCTATAGCTTTTCCGCATCAATCAAGGAGATATTTAAAGTCTATGCTGTTGAGTATTGCAAGTGTATAAGAATTTTGGACCAGGTGGCGTTCAGGGTTGAACACTCAATGAAAAAAAAATTCTAAAGAAATATAGTTAAAATGTTTAGCAATCAACAACCTTATTAATTAGGGTGGGTGTCATAATTGATTTGAAATGGCTTAGGAGATCTGTCAGACATCCACCAGACGCTACCTGCACTCCTATGAGAGGAGACCATGCCCTTAAATTGCTTATTCGGTATCCTATATAATTACCAACTTTAATAACCTTTCCAATGACGGCAATGATTCATTTAATTTTAACTAAAAATCAACATCTTACATCAAAATCTACTTGTCTTAGAGCACTCTTATCCTTCTCAACAAAGCTAAAGTTTAGCAAAATATTAGTTAAAAAGAAAAAAAAAAGTCTCCACACAGCTTCAATAAAATAGAGATACATTTAGCTAAGTAAATATTACTAGATAAATTTAATAACTTTATCGTCCTTGGTAATTTATTTATGTATAAAATATTTTGACAAAACACCTTGAAGTCTCTCCCTTAATTGATTTCCAAGGATTTGCATTTACTAGAAGCCTCTCTTTCACCCTGTGTGCTTCTATTCTGAGCGGCCTGTCTTTACTTCTCACTCATCATCTTCACCTCCCTCCTCTTTGTCTACAACTTTCTAGAGTTCCACTTTTTCAAGATCTAGTTCTAAGGTTCCATGGCAACATTGTTTCTCTCACCTTCAACTCCTGCTTTGAGATCTATGATGGTGTCACCTCCAAATGGTGCACTCTTCACGAGAGGTGGAATTTTCGTTCCAATCAATAGTTTCGATCCCACATGGTTAACATTACCTCCACCACCGCCAACGTCGGCCTCTCCCTTCAGCGACGAGGACAAATAATCGAGGGGGCAACAAGACATGTCGAGATTCAGCGACCTGGGATTATGGTGATAATGAGCAACAATTTGGTGCCCTATACAAACATTTGCATCAGCCCAACTAGAAGGCTATGCCTTTGCTACTCATCGCCATATGGTCTCCATTAGGTAGCAGTTTCTTTTGTGATTCTAGTGACTGGTGGAACGGGACTGTGAAATAAATGAACATTTTATTAAAATAGTTAAAAAATTGTCAAGCCTATTATTTGAAGTTATATAAAAAAAAAGACTAGCTTAATAATTTTGTAATAATGCCATTTTTAGTTTAATTTTATCAAAACTTTAGCCATCCCACTATAAGTGCTCTTAATCCCGAAAAGATATGTCAAAGCAACTCAAATTGTTTAAATAAGAATAAACCCACTCCATACATGAAATTAAAACTAACTCAACTAATTTAATATCATTTAGTTTAAGGTTGAACTATTAATAACAAGGTTCATTTGAATAGAGGTCTTTATGTTTATTGGAAAAAGTTAACCTTTTATATTATTATATGATATATATATATATATAATTACTTCATGATTAAACAACCTTTTCAAGAAAAAGTGTTCACCTTATGTCTTTTTGGGGTTTGAATTTAATCAATAAGCTTCGTAATCATTTATTGGTTAAGTTTCATTTAAGTGTGAAAGTGATGTTGTATTTGTGTTTATAATAGTGTTTTTTTCTTGTTTATATAAGGATCTTTCATCCTCATTTTCTTTTTATGAACTTTTATTACAATGAAAACCACATTATATTGCAAGTTCATGAGTATAATGTTTAGATTCACATTTTTTTTAATACTCCATTCGAATGTAGTGGCAAACATAACTATTGGGAACACTTTTTATCTTAACACCTATTTGTCGATTCAATCATTGATTCAAGTGAGGTTTGGCACAAGTTGTTGGTTTATCAGATTAATTTGGGGGATTTAAATTGAGTTATATATTTTGTTTTGTTAGTTATATACTAGTACATTAACTGATCCAAACACCCCTGCATTCAATATCTTATTAAATTTCGGGCTGTTACGTTGGGTTTTAGTCATATTGGTGTGTTTCGGTCAATTTCGGCTAGTATTATGTTTTCGGACAAAATAAATTTTCCTCTTTCTCCTTCATCAAAACTCACAATGACGCAGATGGGCGGGTAGAGCCTAACCCTTTTCCAACTTTGTCGTCCCTTCCCTCCCAATCAAGCTTGGCCTCCGGAATCACCATATCATCCCTCACCACCTCACAGTCACACGACAGTCACTAACCATGTAGTGACGCAAAGTCATCGCCCCTCAAGGAAACTTACTTTATTCCTACATTTACCAAGAAAAATGAATTTCGTATAGGGTTACTATTCACTATTATCACTATTATAAGATTAGTTCAAACTCGATAAATACAAAAAGTTAATTGGTGACTTTGTATGTCACTAGCAATCCATTAACGTGAAAAACTAAATTCAAGTATAATGTAAATGATTTTTATCTTACCTTTGTCTATTTATCTTTTGTATTTGTTATTTGAATTATCTATTTACAATACTTGTTTGATTTTGCTATTGTAGTTTATGGTGGGAGCATTTGGACTTGAAACCCCAAAGTTATGTACATTTGGTATCCGTGTACTAAGTCAATATTGTATTACAAATGATTGTAAGAGAAATTGAAGCATATTTGAGAATGTTTACTCAAAAAAATAGATTAGAGCATAAATGAATAAATGATTTGATTTTTGATTGTTATAATTTAAAGCTTCAAGAAATGTACAATTATTATTACTTTTATGCAATTACAAATATACTTGTCAATAATTATAAAACTATTATTAATGTATGATATTCATATTCATATTGGCAGAAACATCAAAAGAATAAAAAATACATTTAAATTTATAAGTTTGGATAACATTGATTTGATGGCAGAATGAGTAGTTTTAGATAGGTATGACAACAAGTCGGGTCAGATTCGAACACTGCCCAACTCAAATTCGACTTGAAATTGTATAGGTCGCTCTAATCTGCTAATTACATTCAAATATGAAATATGTAACTTTAGATTTAAATTGAAAATAATAGTTGGTGTGGTATGAAAAATCAAATCGATTGCTCATCATGAGATTTAGATGGACGTGCAAATAAAAAGATTTATTATATTCATTATGTTTTAAATTTAGCCAATTTCATAAATACCCTTAATTATATGTATATATTGTTTAAAATTAATAATAAATTTAAAACCTATACCTAATATTTTCTCCCCTCTTCTCCGCGGCCCTCGCTATGCGTAGCCTCTTCCTCCACGCAATCGAAAACGATATGAGCTGTTCAGCCTCTCTTCATATCCTTCACTTTGTCGTCGGCGCCGCAGCGGCGGACTTGGGTCGCCTACGGGAGCTTTTCTGCAGTTGCGCCGGCATGAGGAAGATGATTTTCCTGCGTTGGAGCTTGCGTCGTCGGGTAGCACGACCAATACAAAAGATTTCCTAAATAACACTTTATATTATTAAAATAATATTTTTATACTTTTTAAATTTAATAATATTTTTTTTATAAAAAAATAAATAGTATTTTTTAATACATTAAAAAATATAATATAAATCCTATGAAAAAAGTTAAATATGAAAATATACTTGTATAAAAAAATTATTACTATTATTGCTTACAGAAGAAAAAATTGCAATCGATACAATTTATGAGTCCTTTTATTAGCCCGGCTCCAACATTGAATTTGACTCAATTTAAGGACAAACAGCGGTAGGGATTTGTACTATTGAAAGTGTAATATCAATCTTGGCTTTTTTATTTGAAGAGCCAAATTAGCGATGTATTTATGATTTAGGGTTTAGGATTTAGTAACAAATAAAATAAAATCTAAAGGACGAAAATGGACTCACAAGCTACTCTTTCTCCTGCGTCCATCGCCTGGTTTTAGAAAATTAGGTAACTCCATATGCTTAATGTTTATTTATTTATAATCAGCAACATATTGTACATTAATCATTAATTGCAATTACAAATTCCCACTAAATGGAAAATTGTTTGTGAATTTTTTTTGACATCATATCTTTTTAAATATTGAATCAATATCAATTTTATTAATGAAAACTATTATTAGGATTTATTTATTATAAATTTAATACTTTAATTGTTTTAAAATCATGCAGATAATTTTAAAATTATTTAATTTTAAAATTCTATCAGGCGAATTATATAGTTATTTTTAAAAACTATTTCAAACTATATTTAAATCTAAATTTAATTCTGACTGGAGACTTAAATATTTTATTCTAATTTTCTCTTTATTTTATTAATTTGGCTACCATATTTTTCTTCTAAATTTTTAGGAGATTTAATTTTACAAAAGTAATACTATATACAGGTACATTGTACAGGTAAATTGTGAATGAACACATTCATTGCTATTAGAATGATATTATTTAAAAAAAATTATTTATATCAATTTAACTATAAAAAGTGTGTTCCTCTATAAATTACCTTAATAGTATACCTGCGAATAATTTTTTTCATTTTAAAAATACACATTATTTGTTCTATTATAAAAAAAATATTTTTATAACTTTAAATTTAACATTAATTCCAATAAAATACATAAAATAAAATATAAAAATCAAAATAAGTAACAAATAGTTTTCTTATCATAATTTGATAATTTATTTGCGAATATGAATGGATATGAACCTTAATACCCCTAGGTGTACATTAGCCGTACACTTGGATTATTAAAAAAATGAGAGGGAAGCAAAATTTGGATATCTTTAGGTGCCACTGTGCACGGATTATAATAACACCCAAAGTTTTGTTTTTTTATCCCAATTCCCAAACAATTCTCCATTGCAAAATGAGCACTTCTTGGTGTAGGCGTGTTGCCCCATCAAACACTGCGTCAGCTGTTGTTTTTTTTTTTTAAATAATTCTTATAAGCACTCTACGCAAGTTCATTGGTACTGCAATACACTTAACTTAATCATGTGATACGATATCAGCGATATGTGCGACGTGGTTAGTTATACCTACTACGTACCATGCACCAACAACACCAGTTCGGAGGACCCATTCTCGGACTACACTGAAAATGATCGACTCATCATGTTCCTCTATTCCGAGTACCCACGCCTGGCTTCTTCCACATAGTCCCCACACACCAGTCAAGGGAGGGTGAAAGTGTCTAAAGTCGGCCCGGAAATAAAGCACCCTTTCATCACACATCCTCAACTTCATTATACCAAAACCTTAATTAGGTCCCTTTAGTTGTCATTCCCAATTCAATATTTTCGTTTCCATTTCTCTTTTGAAATAAAAGAGAAAAGTATAAAAGCACTTTGACGAGGCATGGTCGGTTGGTTTTAAAGTATAAAAGTAATTAATCTCCCTCCTTTCTTTTCTTTCTTTTTCTTTCCTGATTCAGAAAGTTTGGTTTTCTTTTGAAACATAAGGCATGATCGTTTCTAAGAAAAAGTCTTTAAACACATAAAACTTAAGAACAGTATAGTATAATAGTTTAATGTTTTAATATATTTATTTATATCAAATAATATTAATTATAAATTAAATTCGATATTGTGTATTGAATATAAATTTTATTAAAATTTTGAGTCATTAACTAATTAAATTTGATTACTTAAAGTTTAATATTTAATAAAAAATTAATTAAAATATATATTTTAAGTTAAATTTATAACTCATATTATTTTATATAAATAAATTTATTAAAATATTTTTAATAATCCTTCTTTTTAAATTAAAAGTATTGAAGTACTTTGACTACCCGCTGTGAGTACGAGATTGAGGCTATCCTCCCGCCGCCGCCGCCCTTCTAACGAACATAATGCAGGGAGAACGTTGAATGGCCGGATTTGTTGACTCATCAGTCATCACAGTTTTTTTTTCTTAAGTTTTTTTCATTACATTGTGGATTTGTGGTTTATTTTATTTCACCCTAATCCGCCACAAATTTTATGAAACAAATATTCACACTTGGGTTTGGGGTGAGTATGAGGATAACCTAAACCAATGCATATAATATAAGGATACGAGGCCATCTCCAACAGCTCACCAGGTAAATAATATTAACTAAAGTAACAAATAAATAAATAAAAATAATTTTAGCTAACATCATCTCCATTAATAAATATTAAAAATTATTACTTAATTTTAGTTGACTCAATCTACTCATATCTTATATACATCCCAAATTTTAAATTCCTAATTATTCGGTTTGGGTGAGACGCGACGCGGGTGTGTAGGCGATACTCAGCGATGTGACGCAGGAGCAGGCAGAGGGAGATGTTGTGTTGGGGTGGAAGCCAGGAGGCATGAACGGGAGCAGCGGGAGTTGGGGCGGGGTCAGAGGTAGCGTGGACAGGAGCGGCAAGGGTCGGGGCGGTGCAAATGAGAGCGGCGTGGGTCGGGGCAACGCGGACAGGAGTGGCGTAAGTCAAGGAAGGCGCAGACGAGAGCAACGGGGGGAGGGAGTGAGAGGGCGGGCGGCGGTGGGGGGAGGGAGAGAGCAGCGGCAGAGGGAGAGAGTTGAGGGTGGAGAAGACTAGGGTGTTTTAGGTTTTGACAAACATTTAGGTGATGTGACATTTTAATAATAGTTGTAAATTTAGGTAAATTTACTTATTGTTATTGGTATTGTCGATGATATAACTAACCTATTGGGATAATTTTTTATCTATATTTAACTATTGCTAAGGGTATTACTAACCTATTGGAGATGTCATGAGATAGCAATTCATAAAAGTGAGTTACAATACCGAGCATTACTCACTTTATTACTTGTGTCGATGTTATTTTATATTATACTCTGAATAAAATAAATATGTTTAAGATTTAAATACTTTTAATTTTCAATTAAACTTAATAATTTTTATGAAACTTATTCCAAATATGTTAAATATGCTTGATAAATTATTAAAATATATTAATATTTTCAGTATTTGCACAACATTTTATTTATTTGTACAGAATGTTTTATTACGAAAAATTACTCATTAATTTAATTATTCAATGAAAATTTCGTATGTATATATATATATAGTCATGAGATGATGTGAGATCACCTTCTTATTATTATGAGAATCTTTAATCTTAAATATCAGATCAAAATTCAATGGTCATGCAAGACAGTCTGTTCAATTCTTTAATTCTTTCTCTTTCTCTCTACTATTGGTGGGATTCAATGGTCGTTAACATGTAATATGAAATAAGCTGACTTGACTTTAAGCCGGACTGTGACCAAGACGACACAGTGTGTTTGATAAGTGAACACCAACCTCTAGCCTCCTCTTCGGTGCCCCCGCTGCCCGTCCGTACAGCTTGAAGGGTAGTTGCCCCCGGGTTGCAAGGGGTTGGGAATTATGGGACTGCCTTAAACTTTTTGTACGACAGTATCTCTTAGGCATCCTCCGAGACAACTTGCCCTTCTTCATCCACGACATCAAAAATCAGTCGGCGTTGGCGCGCGGCTACATCAGCAATGGCCCGCCGGTATAACACGTTTGTAGCTTATCATATAATCTTTTGTCCTCTTTAGGAACTTTCTTGGCAACAACTCAATGATCGTGTCCTGGGTATGACTAATATGTAGCCAGAAGAACTGTGACAGCAAAAGCATTATGTCCGGTGCAAACTTGAGCATATATAATTATATATGATGCTCGTTAATGCACTAGTATACGGTACATCCTTCATTTAGGCTTTCTCCAAACGAGTAATTAAAATGGTATATGGTTGAATTGACTGCGTCTTACATAATTACATTTCAGTCCATTACAGTTACATTACAACGTTATTTAATTTATTTTAATTCCGCATTAAAATCTTGTAATTGTATTTTCTTTAGTTTCCTAGAGTTGAATTCAAATAAGTCATTTGATTATTAGTAAATCAAGTTTAAATTATTTGAAAATGCGCGAACTACAACGCTCCGGCCGATAACAAATCTTCTGATTCAATACAAGCGATTCCCATCTGGCCCTATCCACGACTTGCATAAATTTAATCAGACGAGAGTTGTCCACCTAGGCCGCCACGTCTATGTTGCTGCCGGATCAGTGTTATCTTCCCGATCGTGAAGCCAGCGCACGTGTGAAGAAGACGACGAGGAAGAAGACCAAACGGGGTCTGCGCTCGTGAGTTTTTATTATTATAATAACTTTAATCCGCCGTACAAAAGTAGTAAAGTACTGCAGATTTCTTTTAAGATTATATTTTTTAAAAAATAAAAATAAAAAACCATAAAATTATTTACCCTCCCTTTGTCACACATCGAACCACTGCCACCATGTGAGACTGTCATGGGATTTTCTTTGCAGCTCCCCCTCAATCCACACTCGATTGAGATCATACTGATTCGATCACGTGGTGACAGGGGTTTGTATTCCAATCCAATACCGTCGCACACCACGCGACACGCCGCTCGACTACACCATGCCGAGAAGACTTTCGATATCATGAAATACCTATTCTGGGGCCAACCAAGCTCTGATACCACTTGTTAGGATCGGGCCAAGGCGCAAGCCCACCTGCATGTCACAATATTGTCCGCTTTGGGCTCGCCACATCGGCCCGCACGGCTTTAAAATGCGTTGTGACATTTTTAGGCTTGCTCCACCTTATAAACCCCTTGGCCTTCCCCAAATCTTTCCATGTGGGACAACACTTCTCAACACTTTCAACTTAAATGATGCCCAAAACATTACAAACCACAATGATTAGATAGAAAAGGACTATGATATAAAATGCTGGATTAAAATCAAAGTGAGATGAAAATCATCACCTAAAAACTTATTATTCGTGTCAAATCATTAAGAACTAAATTAATCGAAAGTGTATCTTGTTCAACCATATGTGCAAATGATCTTGGTACTGGTGGGTGATCTTATAAATATATATGTATTTTATCTTGTAAGATGATACTCTGTCTCATAATTTGTTGATGACATATAGAAGAGGTGAATTTTGATACACATGGCATTAAGGATCATAATCACATATATAAATGTTAAATTTTTAACTAATATTTTTGTATTTTAAATTTAACCCATTAGCAGAATTAAAATTCTAATTTGATCTCTGCATCTAAATATTCATACTTTATTTTAGTACATTTAATTTGAAAAAATACCAAAATCTTAACCGTTCACTTTAATTAAACTTATATAATATTATATTCTTTTTAACATATAATATTCACAAGAACCCAACTAATCATTCTCAGCTTACCGAGTGACATTGTTAAAGTTTGACTTAGCCTCATACAAAAATCCTTACTAATTTTTTTAGAATAAACCTCTTTGAAAAAGATTTATTGAAATAACTGAGGCTTTCAAATTTAAGACTATTTAAATAATGCTTTACGGAGAATGCCTTTTTGACTAGGATTAGTTTGATAATGCTTTTAAAGAAATATTTTTATTTATTTTATTAGCAGAAGCATTAAAAGTTATTTAATAAATTTAAAAAATAATTATAAAAAAAGTTTTTTTGATTCATAGAAGCAGTTTAAAGATTACCTCGAAAAGTCATTTTTTCAAGAAGCATTTTGAAAAATCTAAAATGGTGATATTATTATTCCATACCTTACGCCACACTGAGGATAGGGAGTGGCACGGGGCAGGGTGATGGAGATGGAGGGAGGCAATGGGGCAGCGATTTTTCTCTTAATGTTTTTTTATTAAAATTATAATACAACTAAAAAAATATTTTTGCCTTTTTTATATTCATAATAATTTTATTTTTAATTTACTAAATACTTATTATGTGAAAGCGTAAACATATTTTCACAACAACTTATTTTTTCAGTACAATTAAAATCAATTTATTCTAAAATCAAAGTATTACCAAACTAGACATTAGCCTTATTAAAAATGACTTTTTTATTATAATAATTACTACTTAATAACTCTAATAACAATTTGAGTAATATATACTACATATCATCGTGATTACATAATTGATGAATAATCGTAATAACATGATAACATACCGTATCATCAGAAGAATAATACAAATACATCACGACTGTTTATATCAATTATGATTTCACACAATAGTATGAGCTGATTGCACATTTATCTAACAATTTACACCCCCAAAAGTTTTAAATTTATCGGTAGAGTATTGCATGCAACCAAAATCCAATGGCAAAAAATATAGTTGAGAAAATATATTTAGGCTTTCTTAATTGACACACTCATGGGTTGTTTAAGAAGTTTAGTTTGGTCCTTGCTAGCACCATATTTCCATGTCTACTAGTGTAACTTGTAAGGCAGGTCATAATTATGGTGTGGTGCAAATAAGTTGGTCCAAAAACCTCATTAAAAATGTGTAAACTTTGTTGATTCTTCATATTATATCCGAAAAATAATAAGAGAATTGAATAGAATGGTCTAGAGGTGTTGTGGCAACATTAATTTTTAGATTGGATTTTGTTGAGGACCTTAATTAAGATCCAATAACAATCTAGAGAAAAATAAACAAATACCCGAACTCTAGCTCAAGTAATTAACTAAAAAAGCCGAAATTATGTATAAACCTCTAATTGAAAGTTTATAATTAATAAAAAGACTCTTAAATGAATTATTACGTCTAAATAGAAGATCTATTTATGGGCAAACTAGTAACTAGAAATTAAAAACTTAATACAATTATAAAACTAAAGTAAAATATTAAAATATTTTAATACGAATTAAATTAAGAAAAGTAATTAAAAGAAAATATGTTTAATACGATAAGGAAAGTAAATATAAAAAAGTTCTAATAGTAAAAGATATCTTACACAATACGATACGTGCACGTAACGATATACGTATCGCATATTACGGAACATTCTCATCACATTCTAAAATATTTGAAGCAGCAACTCAAGCTGATCAGAGATGGTTAACAATAGAGATAATATATATTTTTCTTCAGGCTATACGTATGAGGGATAATGTGAATAATAATTAATCAATTTTGAAGTGAAGGTCACCAATAAAGAAATTAAACGTATGTTTTTAACTAAACTTTTTGTTTTGATGTGGCAACCCAGTCAGTAAATTCATCGCCCGTCACTATATTATTCTAGCATATATCTCGATTAAAAAATAAAAACAAAAACCTATAGCGTATTTTTAGAATTTAGGTATGTAACGGCAATAATAAATTATTGCTTAATATATATATATACATATATGAGCAGCTATAATATATTTTCTTTTCTTTCACATAAAAAGTTTTTTACTTGTAAACAGTCGATTTATAATTTCAATTTCAATACTATTTTTAATTTTATTTTTATTTTTATAAAAAAAATTGTTATTTAACTTTTTTCTTCATTTATTAAAAATAAAAAATTATTTGGATGAATTAATAGGATTTATAGTCGAATACTAATGTGTCATAATTCTCGCGCCGATAATTGATATGCAAATAAATTTTAAATTATTATTTATGGTCGGCATACAAACGCGCTCCTAATATGAAAAGATGAAAAATAATATTATATAATATACTCACCGATAATTGATATGTAAAAAAAAATTAAAATATTAATGATAGTTTGCATGCATGCAGACATGTTGTCGAAAAATTAATATATTAACACATGTAACAAGAGAATAAATGTAAAAAGATAGGAAAAATAATATTATTATATAATACAAAAGTAGTCATTATGAAAATTATAATATTATTCACATAAGAAAAAAATAGGTAAAAGCGTGTTGGAAAAATATTTTAGGTTTTATCTTCCTATTCACGGACAACTCAATAATGATTTTTTAGTTCAGCAATAGCAACCTCAAACACAAGATTAAGTCTCCAACTCTAAACCCAAATGCGGCACGTACATTTTGTCCGAAGGACCGCAGAACATCATTTAAATTGAAGTTAAGTTCATAGTTCTTTTATATTTTTATTTCACATTCCTCGTTGGACTAAAAGAGTGTGAAATATGGATTTAACGGTAAAGTTAAATCAGAGAGATACGGTCGCAAAGAGAGACGGATCTGAGAGGGAGAGAGAGTGTGTAAAAAAACTATAGAAGTATCAATTTAAATGATGTTCTGAGAGGGATCTGAGAGGGAGAGAGATACGGTCGCAAAGAGAGATACGGGTTAAATGATAACCCGTAATAAGTTATATTTAATTTTAACGTTAGCCTTTGATGAATTGTATTGGAAATGCTCTTAAAATTTTGTGTATTTTAATTAAAATAACATCATTTAGATTAATAAATTTTAAATCAAAACTAAGGACGAGGCAAGTAGCATTACTCTTTCAATAAACCACCCATCCAACTTACCATTAAAAAAATTATCCAATTTAAGATCAAACAAACAAATTTGCATATATTAATTGCGAACTGCCTTGGTTTTTATTAAAAATTCAATATATTTCCTAAAAAAAATCTAAAGGTAAATCTCATAAAAATAAGTTTTGGATTCATTTTAGTGTTTTTTTTTTCAAATATTCATATTATAAACGGAATGTTCCTACTACGCCAAATACCTTCGATATACCGTCCCAAATACCCAAAAAAGGGTCTGTTTGCGAGAAGCGAAAGAGTGGAAATACCCACCAGCTCAAATAAGGCCAAAACAAACAAAAACATAATCATGAAAGATGAAAAGGAGAGAGAGAGAATCGAACAAAAAACACTTGAATAAAATGAACAGTAGCATCAACTAGAGAGACCAATTACATCAACGAACCACCCAATCATCCCAAAAACAACAACAACAACAACAACAACAACAACAACAACAAAAAACACCCCCCACATGGACGGACGTACCATACATATGCCAATCTCTCCCCTCCCCACTCGCCACTTAATTATTTCACAACCCTGGACAGCAACATAAACTGATAAACATAAGTGGTTAATTTAACTACTGCTATCTGCTACTAACCCCACCACCACTACAGTACCGATTCCCAGGCTAGCACACCGGGAACCTGTCTGTCTCCGTCTGTGTGTCCGTGATCATCATGCATCAGTACGGGAAGACATTGGCAGAAGCTGTGATGGGCTGCTGCTGACTCAGCGCCATCAGATTCCACGGATTCAAGAAGCTCTCCGCCGCGGCCGCCGCCATCTCGCCGGAGAAGAAGTCATCCGGCAATCCGATCCCCCCGTCGCCGCTTTCGCCGGCGCCGAGGAAGGCGATGATCTCGTTGAGGGAGTCGAGGCGGCGGCTGAGCTCGCCTGCCTGAGCGCTGAGGACGGCGTTCTCGGCCTCGACGGCGAGGAGCTCCTGGGTGGTGATGTTCACGGCCGTCGCGATCTGCTGCCTCTCCCTGCTCAGAAGCGCCACCTGCGCCGCAAGGTCGTCCAGCTGCTTCTGCTTCTTCATCCGCGACCGCCGAGCCGACTCGCGGTTCGAGATCATCCGCTTCCGCTTCCGCTGGTCCATCAGCTGCTTCAGATCCTCCGACGACCCTCCCGCGCTCTGAGTCGCCCCGGACGACCCCTCCGACCACGACCCCGACGACGCCATGTGTCCAATCCAATCCGATCCGACCAAAGCAGATTATTATTTTATTTGTCTCCAATACTATTGCAAAAAAAAAAATTCTAGGAAATATATAGATATAGGTGATTGTTTGGATTTAAGGAGTAATATTATATTTATTTGAGATATATTAAGGGTTTTTTCATGAAATGCAATAAAACCAGTAGAGGAAGACAACAGAGAAGGATTGAACTAGATGTGATCTGCGCCTGAATGTGGAATTTAACATCAACCCTAGGAGGATAATTTCACTCAGAATTGGAGACATGAATTTCAAACATCAATATCAAAATGTTTAGCATCAAGATGAGCCTTCAAAACCCTGAAATCGCTACTAATAACAGTGTGTCAAGACTCAAACTAGTATGGAGGAAGGACAGTGTATCAAGACTCTACTGGTATGGAGGAAGGAGGGAGCAACAGGGATTGAGATGCCTGAATGATGTATTCGACTAAGAACAGAGGGGCGAAGGAGGAAGGGAAAGGGGGTATGTGAAGGTGTTGGGGACCGAATTTATAGCACCCAAGAAAAGCTAAAAGCATATATTAATATCTCAAAATTTTAACATTTTAGTTTTAAAAAAAAAACAAAAACAGAGAAGTTATTATTAAGAGGCAGGGGAGACTGTGGAATCATATGAAAGGAAAACGTGATGGGACATTTGCGGTTCGCAAGAGGTTCACATCCAAGCTGTCCCTCACTTCTGCCCCTCGAGGGCCTGGACCAAATACTCGTCAGTCTCCACCTCCATGGTCGGGCTAATAGTTTAATACAACGCTGTTAGAAAATATATAAAAAAGATGTAGAAACAAAAAAAAAATGAATATTTTTGTTTTCACGGGGTAGAAAAAAATAGAAAAAATATGTAAAAAAATTATATTATGTATATTACTAATTATATCCTTATTCAACATCAGAAAAACATATCATGTGTCGACTTTTATGCACTGTCTTCTTTTTTTCTTGCTTTTTAACATCAAGATGGATATGAAAATATTTTACATCTTTTAATGCATTTCTGATATTATTTTCATAATTACTACCCACTTTTCATACCAACTAAGCATAGGAAACACGGATTTTTTTTTTTTTTGGGATCTGGTCGCATTTGTTACCTGATAGTTGGTCACCCGGAGGTTTCCCATCCACGGCTTCATCTCTGGCCAAACACCCCATTTTTTATTTATGCTGATATACTCATCCCAGATCGCAGTTGTCCTCACTGATGGTCACTCGGGGGTGCCCGTCCGGGTACTCTGGCCCGAAGTGGGTTTATTACCCCACCACCACATGTTATCATCCCCCACCACCCAAATGCACCTATGTTTTTGATGGATTTTTTCACATAATCAACTGTAGCAAATAATACTAACATTTATCTTCCTTTTTATCCTTTAATTCTTCACAGCGCTTTTTGTAATAATGAAGTAAAACTTCCTTTTGTGCATTCTTTCTGGATGAAGGATTTTATGTATATAAATATTGTGTGTTAATGTATTAGCATTTTGGCCAAGAAAAAAAAAATTCTCACATCAGTTTGGAGAAAAGAAACGAGGAATGGTTAGTATGTCCCAACATATCAACATGTACAATCATACATTACGGGTAATTTTATATAACACTACCATATCACCATACAACATAGTATATCATAATATATATATATATATATATACACACACAAAACAAATATAATACAATCATAAGATAGCCAATAAACAATGTAACAGCCCAAGTCCCCCCTAATACGATATTGTCTGATTTAGGGCCTAAACTCAATCCTCAGTTTTGTTTTTGGCAGTGACACACAGGCACCCCAAAAAGCCGCGTGGTAGGAGGGATCTCCACGCTCTCTTAAGAGGCATGCTTCGTTCTCCTCCCAACCGATGTGAGACTTGCAAAGTCCTCATACTTTACAATCCACCCCCTTTTATGAAGCTTACCTCCCCGTGAGATTATGGCATATCGACCTAGTCCTTAGCTCTAATACCATCTGTAATAGCCTAAGTCCCTCATAACATGATATTGTCCAGTTTAGGCCCAAGCCTAATCCCCGATTTTGTTATTGGCAGTGCCACACAGGCACCCCAAAAGGTCTCATGCTAGGAGAGGTCTCCACGCCCTCTTAAGAGGCACGCTTCATTCTCATCCACAACCGATGTGTGACTTGTAAAGTCCTCAAACTCTACAAAGGTTCCTGGGTTTGTGATGTACCCTTTGGGTGAGGCTACAACCTGATGAACTAGGATCCTGTTGAGAATCGTGGATAAGCTATCCTGTCTGGATAAGCTGCATTCAGTTAATGAGATCCTGTTGAGGATCATGGTTAAGTTGTCTTAATAGGGACAAGCTGCATCCTGAGACTGATATAGCCTGTGTGGTTGTAATTGTAGAAGCCTGTGTGGATGTGATTGTGATAGCCTATGTGACTGTGGTTATGCTTTGTTTATGTGATTTGTCAGTGATTCTTGATAGATCGTGGGGGACATGCCGAGTCCTGATATGGATAGGATGTCCTGGTGTGATGATTGTGAATGAGGTGAGTTACTTGAGCTGCGTGCCTTGAGTTGGTGGTCCTAATGTTTGTTGTTTATTTGGTTGTGCATTATGTATGTATTGCATGATAGTATGTAGAGTTATAGGTCACATACTGAGCATATGGCTCGCCCCCCTACTATTTTTGTATTTGTTGTTTGTTGTTTGTTGTTTTTCAGGTGTTGTTAAGGCTAGTGAAGGCTTTCCTTCCTGGAAGACTTTGTCTGTGTGTTCGTACTCTGAAGTACGGTATAGTATGGTTGCTTGTATATTTATTTTCTGATATACTATATTGTATAATGTGGTTTGATGGTAGTGTATGACTTAGTCAATTTTTATGATTTATACATAAATTATACACAAATAACCCAATTAAACAAAAATTATAATAACTAACAATAGAATAATATTGGGCACCTCGCAACAATGGAAAATATCACATCATTTAACTACAATACAATTAGGATCTATACTGTTTGTTTTTTTATTTAAGAAAAAAATGAAATTTTTGAAATTCCTTTCGGTAACAATTGTTTTTTTTTTTGTTTGAATTTGAAAAAGTGCTTTGAAAGTGGTGATTTAAAAACAAAAATTAAAAAATATTTAATGTTTTTATTTTATTGTTTTGTTTTAAAAAAGAATCTAAAAAACATGTAGTGCTGATACTTTTTTATTTATAACATATTGGTAATAAACTCATAAATTTAACCAAACACAACTTGTTTTTCAAGATTCATAAATTTTAAGATATATATTTAAAAAAAAATAAAAAACAAAACCAGGTCATTAATTTTGTTAATAATCCTGTTATAACTCTACTACCTTAAAGGCTAAGAAACTGTTACTTTCCAACAAAACGACTGAGGATTTTACGCTTTATAAATAAAAAGGTAGCACGTGCCATTTAAAGACGAACAAGGAAAATAGTAATGATACATCAGATCGTAGTACTTCATTTTAGAAGCAGATGAAAGCAGACCGAAGTCATTCAATTCAATTTATAACACTGATGACCTGATCGAAATAAACTACTATATCCAAAAATAATTGGAGAGCATAATCATTGTCCTACACATCTTTTATATAGGCCACTCAAATTTTTTATATATTATAATACAGGCACCAAGTCCCTCCCTGTAGATATTTTTTATATAAGCATCCCTGTTTTCCAACCAATCGAATTTGACGTTTTAATATTAAATTTGTATACTGCTAGCTGTATTATATATATATATATACATAATTTAATCAGATAAATTAAATTTCGCTCGAAGTGTTATAATTTCGCTCGCTAATAATTGATATAAAAAAAATATTATCTATAATTCGCTACATTAACATTTGATTTTCAATCCAACTAACTCTCGGTTAAAAATATAAATCAATATAAATGCTAGCCAGCAGCGTATAATGAGGGATTGCGCAATTTGAGATATAATCAGGTAAATAAAATTATAATCTGAATTAGTTTATTGTGATGTTTTTCTGATTAGCATTGTGTGTGTGTGTGTGTATATATATATATATATATTAAAGTCTAACAAATGTTATAAGATTTTGAAATATATACAATTATTTTTTATCATAAATAATTTTTAATTTTGATGATATAAATTGAACTGTTTATTTAATATTATTTAAAAAAGCTTTATTTATTTTAATACTTCACGAAAGTTATAAATATTATATTTTTTTTAATATTCTTTTAATAGACACGTGTTTATATAAAATAAATTATACGCACATGAAATGACATAATTTGAAATTGGAGAGCCTAAGTTCGTTGTGACAACCCGGAATATGATTCAATATAAACTTGGTTGTCCTTGATATATAAGTAATACTATATCACCACAAGCAAAAAAAAAAAAATTAAAAAGTCATATAATAATGAAAGAATAAAATAAAATCATTGATATATATTCCAATTTCTGAATATATTTTGAAGAAATTTTTATCTAAATGTCTTATTATATATTTTTAAAACTTTGGGTGTGATAGTAATCATATGTTTCAAAGTTGATATTGTTGGATCTAATATGAAATTTGTAAGATGCTAATAAAATTTTATGTGAATTGGATTTCAAATTCCTACTGTGTTATATTTTAACTTAATGACATATGGACTTTATTAATAAATCTAATATTACAATAAAAAGACTATCATGGATGGAGTTATATGGGAATCATGAGTAGCTATGGCCTCTAGGGATGGCAATTTTGATCCGACCCGTCCCGATCCGGACCATTTTTCTCCGCCCCGCCCCGCTATCTCATCGGGGCGGTCACGGGTATTGGCTGCCCCGCCCCGCCCGATGTCTTAGCGGTTTTTTGAATATTTTTACCTTAAAATATCCGCCCCGACCCGCTGCACTCAATAGTCCTGCTCCGCTCCGACCCGAACTCATCCGGGACAGGTTCGGGTCACCCACTATCCTGTCCCGACCCGCCCCGTTGCCATCCCTAATGACTCCTCTTTCCGTATTATTTTCTTTTAGAGTAGAAGATTTTCTTGTTTTTTTTAAGTAGCACACTAATACTCGTTTTTTAGTTATTTAATACATACTCAATTATAAATGATTTTAGTAATGTAAAAACACATCGACTTTTATTTTCTTAAAAAAATATATTGTAATAAATTAAAAATATTTATTTTATATTTTTCCTTTAATGGAACTTTTTTTATGAACAAATATTTTTCATTTTAATGTTTTGAACTTTGTTAACAGACATACTATGTGCAAATTAATATGCACGCATACTGACATCGTAATTATTGATTTGTTTTTAAAAAAACAAATCAACGGTGTGCACATACATGCTTGCATTAACAAATTTTCTTTTATTAATAGTATATTAATATTATTTTAAATTTTCACCCCCCCCGCAATATATATTTCCAAAAAGCGACTACTAACATGATATATGATTTTAATCCCACACAAACGAAGTGAGTTAGCACAAAAAACTCAATATATAACTTAGAAGTCAAAATATAATATAAAGACTCAGATATAACCAATAAGATATTTGATTTAACTAAGTCCATCATCCATAAGTTTTACTGATTCGGTTTAATCAAAATGTAAATATCCTCAAAGATTTTGTATAATCAAGCATTTTCAGCTTAACAAAATCTCTTATCTGATACTCATTAAGTCGCAATTTAATGCAAGTCATGGTTTAACCCCACAAGTTCAATATAAACTTCATTAACTCGTAAATAACTTCAATAATATTAGTTTAAGCTATGGAGTGTTCATTGAATACTACAACAACACCTTATGCATTAATTACATGGATTGTAGGACACAAGTATTAATACATGTTGTAACCATACAAAACATATATAGTGTTATGCATTTCCAACATCATCAAGTCAAGCAACACAACTTAGTAAAGATAAGACATATTTAATGTAGCTTGCCAATTAGGGATGGCAATGGTTATATCGGGTACCTCCCCTCCCCCCCCCCCCTAATGGGACAGGTTTGGGATAAGTATAATCGGGTTCAGGACGGGTTTGGGACGGGTATCTGCGACCCATTAGGATTTGGGACGGGTTTAGGACGGGATAACCTGTCTCAAACCCGTATATATAAGATAAAATAACGGGTTTAACAGGTACCTGCCCCGACCCGATCATAATGGGACGGGTTTTCGGGTCAGCTTAAACATGTTCGATTCGGGTCGAGTTTGGAATTTTAGTTTCTTAAACGGGACGGGTTCGGGATAGGGGCAACCCGTTCCAAACCCGCCCCGTTGCCATCCCTATTGCCGATTAAGACAGGCTTATCGAGTTTCAAGATGACACTGAGATCAAGTCTTGTAAACAGATCATATATTGTATAAAGTGTGTTTATATTTGTGTTTGAATTCATAATATTTTTTTTAAAAATTGTTGTGTGCATTGTGTAAGAAATAGAATAGTACCAAAGTGATTAATGTAATTAGAGATTTATTTTTTAGTAGTTCAAAATGGTTTGTAAATAGAATGATTTACTTTTGTATTATTATAATTATCGTTTGATTATAAAATATTATATTTTCACTAGTTTCGACTGTTTTCCGTAATTGTTTATTTATTTACAATTAGTAACTACCTACATTGCAAAGTGAAAAAAAATGTGAGTTATATTCACAACCATCTAAACTCTCATGAACCAACACATGATATACATTATTTATAAAAAAGAAACTCACAAAGTTTCACTCTCTATTGTGTATAATTCATTATTGGCATGTTTGATACATATTTCTACGAAGAATATTGTCATATGCAATCCTATCATATAAAATAATACTCACAGTTGAATAGATAAATATTTCAATAAATTTATTTATATAGAATAATATTTATTACAAATTTGACTTGAAATAAATATATTTATTAAAATTTTTATTAAATATAAAATTTTAAGATCCGAGTCAAATTATTTGTGTATTAATACACAAGTAATATACATACTTTGTGTATTACTTGTGTATTACTGATTAATACACAAAACCTAAAAAGTTTTACTGATTAATATACAAGTAAAACTTGCGTCATATTAATAATGTATAATTTAATTATATATCATCACATACTTTTGATTAGTTATGCCCGGGCGTGTCGAAAAACAACTTAAACAACATTTCCAAAAACGAATTTTATTTTCAAGCAATCAGAAACCGCATTTAATTCTGGGCGTTTTCGCTTTTCCGCCGATGGCAGTACTACCGCCTTGATTTCAGCCGCCGAGGACTCCAGAGGCTGACACCGTTGGCGCTTTCGGTGGCAATTAAAATATAAAATTACTTCCCCGCGGATCCACCTGCGGGTTGCGAACTGTCTAAATTGACCTTGGGAGACGACAAGATTCCTTATCACACGCAAGGGTTTATTTGTCTTTCCACAGCTGGGTAGTGAGATTCCTTTTCCTGGGACGGGGGAAAAAATTGTAGCACCGTGTCGGATCTGGGATTCGCTGTCTCCACGTGAACGGTGGACGGCTGCTGCACAATCGGGGGTGGGTCATGAGTGCGTGGCGCGGGCACAGCCGTACGTACAGCAGCGCACTACTGCAAGTTGATGCTAGTTCTTAATTAATCGTAACAGGCAACCTACTTCCCTCCCTACATAAATTTTGTTTTCCTTGCTAAAAGCTTTTGTTGTTACTTAATTTTATACTTTTAAAAAATATATTTCTCCTGAAGACGAAAAGGTTTTATATCATGTATGCGTGTGAGTTGTAATTATTTTTTAAAATATGATTATTTTTTTTAAATAGATTTGATAAATTTTGTAATATTTATGAGTTATATAAATTCATACGAGCTTATAATCTTTAAAAATAATAATGTTTTAAAATTTTGGAAATATATGACACACTATATACACTACCTCAAATTTTATGAGTGATATTTTCACTACCTTAAATTCTCCTAAATCTACTTTTATTGTAATTGTCCGTGTTTGTGGGTTTCAGAAGTTAGTCCTGAGCTATATACAATGTTTTGGAGAATGATTTCAATACATTGATGTATTCGTTGAATGGAATACTTTTGATTATATTTGTGTCTAATTTAAAATTTTATATTGATGGATACTTTTGGGAACTTGTATTGTTATTTTAAATCAAATAATGATAAATAAAGGTATAAAAAGAGGGCATCTAACCCTAGTTGTGGGTAGGGGTGTAAAACGGGCTGAAGCCCGAGGTCCTGCAAGCTTGGAGCGAGCCGAGCTGATAAAGGCTCAGTCCGTTTAAAACACGGGCCTATATGGGCTGGCCCATTTAAGCCCGTCCCATGTGAGTTGCGGGTTGGCCCACGAGTTTTTTATATTTAAATACATTAAAATTTAATGCATATATTATATTATATAACTTTAATTAAGCAATTAGATTTCATATATGAATAATTGTAAAATAAAATTGAAATAATATTGATTATAATCAATTATATTAATTATTTTTATTTTTTTAAAATAAAATAATAAAAATAAATAAATAAATAAATAATGAGTCAGTCCGTGGGCCGGGCCAAGCTGAGTCTTGGCTAGTCTGTTTAAAATGCGGGCCTAAACGGGCTGGCCCGTTTAGGCCTGATCCGTTGTGGGAAGGGCGGGCTGGGCCAGGCCGGCCCGTTTTACATCCCTAATTGTGACGTTGAGCTGTCATTGCGAGAAAAAAGAGTTTAAGAGAGTGATAAGACATCTAAGGAGCAAAGATGAGGAGCTTTTGGAACTTTGGTCGATCAAGGATTGGATTCTATGCATTTTAAAGGTAAGGATATTCTATTCTCATATCTATCCCTTGCCCTAATATGATAACCTCATTTTGATGATAAGATAACCTATAATAAATGAAAAAACCACATGAATGTTGAATATAATTGTTTATCCCCAGTTCACACTCTTTGCTAAATGATATATATATATATATACACACACACACACACACACACACACACATACACACACACACATTAAATATATGTATGTAAAATTGGGTTATTATATTAATGAAACTTATGTTGGATCATTTTTTGTGAGTTGTGAGGTTTTAAGACGTGTTTTGTCACGTTCCAGATTTCCAACCCGTCGAAATCGGTTAGTGAACCCTCATGCTCGCAGCCATAGGGATAAAGGGTTGATGATAACACCTAGAAAAGAACTCTTTAACATGGGTGCCGTCCCATACCCGCACCGTTCATATCACGCGCAAATATATAAATCTCAATCAAAATAATACATACATACATAGTTTTTCCTTCATAGGGTTACATTATGTCATTTCAATCCAAACAATGCAAACAAATACAAATAAGTTCTTCACCTCTGATGAACCTTCTAGCTTTTGTAAGCACTGGAAACAAACAAACAAACAAACACAAATAAGAAGGGTGAACAACTTCAACGCAGTAAAGATCGTGTCTCCCCAACCCATCCTAACACATATACTAGTGGAGGTTTGTGTTCATGTGCTGCTACATGTAAATCACCAACTCAATCATATATTTATGCATTAAAAGGTAAAAAAGAATCCTAGGTAATCTCAAATCTTGTTCCTCATGCATGGTAGTCTCATAGGCTCTACACAAATCTTGCCTCATAAGCCCTCAACAATAGTCCCCAGGTTTATCAAAGTAGTCCCGCAGACCTATGTGATTACTATGTACCATCATTCACGTAAACATAACATCTCATGTAGTTACCACACATAGTTAAATAGGTAATATATAACAACCATGACATCTCATGGATATTCCAAACACGTGAAATCAAATAAGACATATATGTAACATAAAAGACAAGTTCAACTTCTCAAGTCCCCTCAAACTCATAGGCTCACAATCTTAAACCCCTCCCATGGGCTGTTTCCAAAGCATGATAACCAAACCCCAAAAAAGCACAAAAAAATGGCTCAAAACAGCTCAAAATAGGCCTTGGTCGATTAAAATCACTCAAATTTTGTTGACCACATCTCACTTGACCACTCTAGTTTACTCAACCACCTTAGTCGATTAAAATGCTTTACTGGATCAAATTGGTCGATTGAAACGTGATTAATCAAACTGGTTGATGATCAACCAAACCATCCAGTTTAGTTGACTAGGTATAATTTAGTCGGCCACGTTGCTGCACAAGGGTGGAATCCACCATTTTTTCGCTATTTCACCCAAAAATCCGACTATTTAAACCCATAAATCACACAAACTCATACCCAAATACTACATACCATGTCTTAACCTCAATTTCTCAACTATAGAAGCATTAAAACACAATAAAATGAAAAAAATCACACTTTAGGGTTTATGAACCAAATTCCACGAATTTAAGATTAATTTATATGTTTTTCCTACCCTATATGAGTGAAGAAAACGGGTCCCTACCTCGAATTTGGTTGAATTTGAGTCAAAATATCAATCCCTTTGCAAAACCCTAGCTTTCTCCTCAAGCTCTATATTCTTTTCTCTTTTCACGCACACACAATAGCAAAATTAGGGTTCCTCCCCTATTTATCTCTATTTATACTTCTCATTTAATTTATTAAAATATCATAATTACCTTTATAGGGCCCTGACTTCAAATTGAGCATAATTACAGACAAAACACTCTATTTAACAAGTACATATCTATCTAGATATTTGCGTCCTCGCAAGATACCCCGAACACAAAGTTACCCTACCACACCACAACAAACCCTAAAACTACTATTTGTGGCTCCGACTATAAATCGGGCCTACTCACAGTCAAAATCCTCTATTTGATGCATATGTCGTCTTACTGATATTCACCCTCCATCGATACACATTCCATCACATAACTATCTCACAAAACCTCAAACATGAGTCATTACATATTTATACCTCTTAGATGTGAATAGGAAATGATTTTGAAACATAGTTTGATTAAAAAAAACCTTTTAGGTCGAATTTTTCATACGCTAGAACCATATGAACATAAGTCGACTATGAACACCCATGTTGGGTAAAGGAAAAATAATGGTTGGGTGAAGAGAAAGACATGGTCGAGCAAGCAAGCTAACCGAGCCACATAAATGGCTGAAGTAATTAGGTTAACGGGTTGATTAACCCAAACTTGGTTGGGTAAACCTATAATGTTGTTTGGGTAAACTTTTCCTTGTGGTCGAGTAAAATTTGAGGTGGTCAGGCAAAAGGAGTTTGGTCGGGTAAAGCTAACTTTTGATATGATGAAATCTTTGTGTTGTTTGGATAAATTTTCCTTTATGGCTAGGTAAAATCTGATGTGATCGGGTAAAAGGAGTTTGGTTAGATAAAATTAATTTTTGGTCTAAAATCTCTTTGTTGTTTGGGTAAACTTTTCTTTTTGGTTGGATAAAATCTTAGGTGGTCGGACAAAGGGAGTTTAGCCAAGTAAAAGTAATTTTGAGTATGTTGAAATCTCGATGTTATTCGGGTGAACTTTTTCTTCTGTTAGGGTAAAATTTGAGGTGGTTGAGTAAACTAAGTTTTGGTCGGGCATTTTTTTAAAGTTTAATTGGATATCCAACTGAAATGAACCCTATAAACCATTTGGGAGTTGTGGTGTGATAATTGACATGTGTGTTTATTTATTTTAAGTTGAGAATATGATTTATGATGAGATATGAGAAACATGACGTGAAATTATATATAGTACATATATATAATTTTAAAATTATGAAACAAGACTTATGAAGAATAAGATTCCAATAAAAATTGGTATGCCTACGAATGATTTGATATCTACAAAAAAATTATGTTTTCATGTTGTCCCTCTTATATATATATATATATAATTATGTTTTTAGTTTTCATTAACATTTAAATTTAATTAGTAATATGACTTATGGTCAAAGTGTTAACAATAAAGATGCTACTAACTATAATAGTGGTAAATAGATTACATAATTTTTAAAAAGTTATTTAAGATTTGATTATAAAAAATTTAGTGAAGTTTTTTAATGCTTTTGTGCTATTACCTGTGACCTAGATGTTGCTAATAGTAATTATCTAAATATAAATTATAATAATCTTAACAATTTGTATTTCGGCACCCCCAAGTCAAACCTTCTGGATCCATCCCTGAAACATGATCTGATGTTGGTTAGTTATTTTTGACCACTAAAGGAAAGAAATGAGTCTCTGGTAAGGCCTAACAAATAACATAAAAACACAAAATCATAATTAGATGAAATTAACATGAATAGCTGAAGATAATCAATGTATTTGTGTAACTATACTTTCTATTAGCAAGAAATAATTATAATAAGAATATATTGCTAATTTACAATTAATTAGATTATTATTAGCTAGAACATAAATAAAATAAAATAATAAAACTGTAAATCATATTGCTCATTGTTTTTTTTTGGTCTTTAACACAATTCTCACATAATTAGAAATAGACAAGTTGTATGGTGTTTTCAACCCATCTTTTGATCTCTGTAACTACTTAGACTACCGCACAAACTTATTTTTGATAAGCCCAAAAGCCCAAATGCCTTTTGCTAAATGAAATATTTTTATTCATGTGGCATGTTTCGTAGTCAATTCTCACACTTTTACCCACTCTTTGGAAAATCCCACTCGAGAAATACTTATAATTCTTGCGTTATCAAAGACATTCACTAATGCTCAAGAGATATGTCTCGTTATTCTGAGATATATGATCCGTTACCTATGCGCCAGTATATATAGAGTGCCTGATCTCTTTGACGTCGATGCCTTGAATCAGCCTTCGATAAATCTTCCCAGGACATAACAGTTGGTGTCCAATGATAATAAATTGAGAGTAGACATTTGGATTCCTTATTGCTTCTTTTGGAATTGTGATTTCATTCCATTCGTAGTGATCAAAGCGGGCGTTTGCGCGCTCACGAAACGCTTGGTTTTGGGTAACCTTCGTCGAACACGCTTCCACGCAAAGCGTCAGGCTAGCTATTTTTTGTTTTCGCTTTTGTTTATATATATATATATATACATATATATTCAAATCACAACTTTTAAAACGACGTCGGTTGGTTCTCGCGCGCTGCTCTCTGGAGTCCTGATAACCAATGGAACTACGATCGGCCCCCCTCCCACGCTCATCTCTCGACCCGTTGCTGCTCTCCTGGACGAAGAACCCTAGTGCGACGGCGACGGCGACGGCGACGGCCGACGGCGATACGGACTGTGAAGGACAATGGCCCATCCTCATCGCTGCTTTCTCGGCGACAGAAACGGAAGGCAACGTCGTCGACGGTGACGGCTGCGGACTGTGAGACGGACGACGAGAACGACTACCCAAAGCTGGGCCGACGGATCTGATCTCCGTTAAACCCTCGCGTCGCATCATCGTCTTCTGCTGCTCTAGGTCTTCGAAACAAGGTACTCTCCCTCTGGCCTCTGCTGAGTCCGCTTTCTCCTTTTTTTTTTGTACAGTTCATTGATTCATGCTAGATTATTGCTTGATTATTGATGTTCGATGTAATAACAACGCGCCGCTACGTTATGTATTATTCGTTATATGTTCGTGGAGTTCATGTTTATTTTAATCGGATTAAGCTTAGGTTGCGTTGCTATAGCTTTATTGAATGCTCTTAATCAGCATCTAATTGCTTTCTTGTTGTAATGTATACTACTTATTTAATTGGCTCTGCAAGGCTTGCACCTTTTCCTAAAGTACATAAGTATTCGATCATCAGGAGGTCATGGACTTTGATTTTGACCCTTTTGATGATTCTCCAGCCCCCACTACTTGTAAGTGATGCTCTTATTTCTGGCATAATGTTGTTTCATCCATTAGAGTGCAACCGAATGAGGTGCTTGTACTGTACTTTATTGTAGCTGCACCTAGGTTTAAGCCAAAGGCAAAGGCGAAGGCAAGGCCACCTCCTCAAATGAAATCATCTGTTTCAGTCCCATCAGCGCCTTCCATTGCTCAGAAGGAAATCCCAGTCACACAAGCATTTGCCAGCACAAGCACAGGCACAACACATCCTATTGAAGCAGTTAATGTGGCCGAGAGCGTATCAGACAATCCTGGTGCGCAGTCCCTGGTCATGGCTGAGTCCATCAGGACTGAAGTACCATTGGAAAATGACAGTGTTTTGTCTTTGGAAGTTCTTTTGGAAGATGAAAATGGAAACTCTGAATTGGTGAATTCCACACCCAAATCTGCTTCAATTGGAGAGAAGATGGGATCCCTTGATGTTCTTCCTAAAGAGGCTGTAAACCGTGAGGACAACCAAGATAGGCACTCTAGCTTACCAAACCCTTGTGGAGAGGTGAAGGTTTAGACTCTCCGCCAACACGCCACCCCCCCCCCCCCCCCTCCCTCTCTCTGACTTCAATATGTTAAATTGTTTAGTTTTAGGCTGACCTCATGGGTTTTGATATGCACCTTTTTTATTTCTTTTTTTCAGAATGTGAACATATGTTTGGAGTTGGAGGGTCTTGATAATGTTCTTTTTCAATCAACAACTCCAATAGGTGAGCAAGTGGGATTTTATTTTATTTTTATTTTTTAGTTTGCTGGAAGATTTGGTTGAAGGCCTTTATCCTGAAATGGGTACCTTATTGTTGTTTCAGAAGAAGCTGCTGCAAGGGAGTTCAAATCTGAGGTTGAGAAAAAAGAGCATTTATCTGTATTAGAGTCAGACCTTTCTCCTTCCAATGCCAAGTTTTGTGAGGAAGAAACTGGTGTAGCTGTTCCCTATCCTGACGTTGATGCAGCCTTTATGTTATGTCAGGCTGCATCAGCTGATAGGTATCCTAACCCTCTTATGACACATAATACGGCAATCTGCAGGGAGACTACTGTTTTAGATAAAGATGGATTTTTTCAGGTTGATAATGGAAGAGTGGAGACAGAGGTACAAAGTAGAGGCCTTTTGTTTTTGTTTTTAAATGACAAGTTTAGATTATGTTCCTGTTTTAACAGGGTGAAATTTGCTTAATTGCAGGAAATAGAAGCCTTTCCTTGCTTGGATACTGTAGATTTTTCTGAGCCTGCTGTTGCATCCGGTATGTGTGATGTTTGCGGCTGCATTATTTGTCCTTGCCCTGTATTTCTGATCTGGAGTTTTTTATTGGGTTCATTCGAATTTCAGGACAGCGGTCTAGTAAATTCATGCCTAAACCCAAGTTACGATCTGAGACAGAGAGGTCTGCCACAAAAGCAGTTGAGTCTCTTTCATGTCTGCAATATGATCAGTTGATTCCTCCTGAAGCTGAACTTGTGGATGGGAGCACCATTTCTGCTTTCCCACCGGATGATGCTCCTGATTTCTCATCTATGAGGTTTGATGACCCTATTTCTACAGATCCCACCCCTGAGCACCCAGTTGATGAAGAACCTACAAACACTGAAGAGACTTTTATTTCTGATGCTTTTCCTGAAAATAATGTGCATTCAGAGTCTGTTTCCAGAATGGCTGGAAATTCGGTAATGTTCTAAATCTTCTCTTCTCAGCTTTTTTTTATGAGTAGGGGTACTGCTAACGATCTTGATAATATTCTACCATGCTTATGCTAATGTTATTTTGTAGAGTGGTAAGAGTAGGAAGCGAAAATCTCCTTCCATATCAGATCTTTCTGGGAAGGCCCAACAAATTTCTACAAATGGTGAGGACAAAGCAGGTGCATCATTGAGTCTGTCAAGAAAGATAGTGGCTGCACATAATCTTGTTGATGAGTGTGATGACAATACTCAAGGCAGTGGTGGTTTTTTTGCTGAAAATCCTGGTTCTGCTGGGAATGAAGTTGGTGATGAATATAGGGCAGAAATTTCATCGCAAAAGAAAAAAGTTAACAGAAAATCTAAGAAATCTGTAAATGAAAATGGTAAAACAAAGCGTAAGAAGGCTGTGGAAAATACTGTGGAAAATACTGATCAATCGCCCAAAGAACCACCTAAAAGATTCCCTCGTTCCACGCGGAGAAACAAAAGATGCGGTAACAACTAATATTATTTATGCGGTGCCTTTTTTTGGAAGTTGCATTTTATTTATCAGTTGATTAATTATGCTGTGCTTGACAGTGGATAAGGTTTTGCTTCAGACTCCAGAGGATGAGCTGGACCGGCAGAATATACGTCTTAAGGATCTAATTCTGCTTGCAGAGTACAAGGAGAAAACAGTACACATTTTGCTGTCTTGTCCTCTCCTATTTTATTGATGTTTTGGCTTTTAATTCCTAGCCCTTTTTTGGCCTTCTGTTTCTGGATGTTAATATTTGCTTCTGATTTTCTTCGATGGTCGCATATGCAGAATAAAGAGGCAGCAGCATTGAAAATACCTTCAACTAATCAAAGGTATTTGAGTTTTATTGGAAACCAATATTTTGTCTGATATAATACTTGTTCTTAGGTTTTATAAAATGCTGGTTTGAACGTAACAGTGGTTTTTATAGTTTATTGTCCACTTGCTTTCTGCATGTTTTTCAATAGACAAAAGGCAAATTTTGTTAGATTGCAAAATATCTTATTGATATGCTTAATATCTTATTGATTTTGCAGTGAAAGAAATGAAAAAAAGGTTTCTAGACAGTTTTGACTCTTAAAGCCGGCATTGATTACTTTTTTCACCAACTGCCTCCATCTAGATGGCTGTTCAGACTTTTTTTATAAAACAATGCTTTGTTATGATGTATTAAATTTGAACTTGATATTGTGGTGAATTTATAATGCTGCACAAGTGTATATTTTTGTGGGTGTCCCGTGCATGTTACGAGTCCTGTCCGTCTTTTAGACCTTATCCATTGAGATAATTGGCTATGGAGCTTAAGTGGGTGCCCCTTTTTTATATATTGCCAGTGCTTAAGTGGTTGCCTTACCTTCTGTTTACCCGTTTCAACTAGTTATGGCAGGGGGGCATATTCTTATAATAATTTTTTGCTTTGCAGTCCTGAAAATTATGATCCTGGGGATACTCTGTACAATGAAGACGAGGAATTTGCTTCAGAACAGGACCGAGTCTCCTTTGATGGTGAAGAAAATGTTGTACAAGAGGACAGTGCCTACTTTAATTACCAGACTTTTATGGACAAAGTGCCCACTGTGAGGTGGTCTAAACAAGACACGGAGTTGTTTTATCAGGTATATTCTAACACTGGTTTCATGTTTATTTATTTCATTTTGGAAAGCTTATTGCATTTCTAAATCGGAGATGTGATTTTAGATATGATCAAAACTGTGTCACAACAGCTTGTCTTCTTTTCTTCTGCACACAAAAACCGTAACTAGGCAAGTTAAAAGAATGTGCCAAATTTGGCAACTGTTTTAGGTGCATCTATTATTATAAGATTTTTAGTAGCAAATATACTAAGTTAATTTTTTACATACCCTATTGATTCCTACCTCTAGTTAACTAGCCCCTTGGTTAAACTGTCAAATACATTTTAATGTTGTAAAGAAACTACTAAAACTGTCAACTCTAAGTGAAGTGGTTTGGCTTGGTAAGTTGCTTTTCAAGGAAGGAGAGATTTGATTGCATCTGACTACGGTGGAGGGTCTACATGTTAATTGCTCCTACGAGTTGGGATTGGCATAATGAGGGGAGGTCAAGATTTTAGAACAATTAGGTGTTTGTCAATGGGTTATTATATTGGGAAAGAAGCTCGAATATCAAGAACCAGTTTGACTGAGCTTCAAAATAGTTAAATCCCCAATGACTGCTTTGGCTTACAGGCTATACCCTATTGATCCCTACCTCTAATGATTGTTCTTTTACTGATCTTTAATAGGAAAGCCTTTTGGATGCTATTTTTTTTTAGCCAATATAGCTATTAATGCAGGTCAAAAATGTAAATGGTCTAATTCTTTACTAGCCCAACATCCTTTATCTGCTTCTATTGACTCATAAGTTATATTGTATCACCCCTTCCGATGAAAAAGTACTATTCTTATAATTCAAACTTATACAGAATTTCAAATAAAATATATCATTTTTTCATCTGCGTACTAATGTAGTTTATATAAAGAAAAAATCTAAATTCAGCTCCTGAAACGAAGACTGTATTATAAATCCTTTGTATAAGTTATGCTGTTTTTCTATGGTCTGGCCTTTGCAATTAAATATCTCAATTTATGCTTGCTTTAGTTTTTGTTTTAGGCTGTCCGACAATTTGGGGCAGACATATCCATGATACAACAACTCTTTCCAAATCGGACAAGAAGACAAGTAAAGCTAAAATACAAGAAGGAAGAGCGGCAACACCCTTCTAGGCTTGATGACGCTTTGAGAAGCCGTTCAAAAGGTGAGGTTATTTTTCTTCAAATAAAAATTGACTTCTTGACAATTGGTTTGTGCTTATTTCTCTCTGGAAGAAAGAAATGGGAAATCATGAAACACGAAACTGATTTGAACAATTTTATGAGTTGTCATGCTTGAATTTGTTTATAATATAATGTAATATTGCATTTGCAGATCACTCCCATTACCGACAGATTATAGAGCAGTTGAAGAAACCAGCTCTTACTTCAAGACCTGATGCTAATGAAGATCACGAGTCTACTTGCATGACAGATGACGAGACACAGGCAGCAGTAGTGTGCCCCCAAAATGAGGTACGTGTTTTTTTTTCGGTTGATTTTCTATAGGGATGGTAATGGGATGGGTCGGAATTGGGTAGTAGGTGATCCAAATCTATTTCGAGTGGGTTTGGGTCAAGCAGGCGGGACTAAAGAGTGTGACTGGTTGGGATAGGATTGGGATGGATTAAGTTAAAATTATTTAAAAATATTGAAAAAGGTCGGGTCGAAATAGGTCAGTCAATACCCATAGCTGCCCTATTGTCTCTTCGGGTGGGTGGGAACAAGTATGGTAAAAACGGTCTGGGTTGGAACAGGTCGGGCCAAAACTGCCATCATACCACCCATGGGAAAACATGTTAAGCATACTGGAGATAATTTGACGTAGGTTTTAAATCGGTTCCGTTGACGACTTCAGTATGATTTCAGCCGAAGTTAAATGCTTTCCAAAGCACTCACACAAATGTTCTCAATCTTTACATATGTAGGTAGAAGACAAAACAAAGCAGGTTGAGGAAGAAAGAGAACCGGCAAAAGTTGGGGGTGTGGCCGTTGGGGTACCGCAGAGTCCTACCAAGTCGCACGATAGCGATGACTTCGATTGGAGTCAATATGAAAGTGTTTTTTAATATCTATGAATGCCGTTATTGTTTTTTTTTTGGTAAGTGTTATTGTTATTAGTCTTTGTAACTCATGTGATCGCTCTAATTTTTGCTTAGTATGTTTTCTACGCAGTTAAAAATTTTTGTAATTGTTTGTTTGTTTTTTTAAAACAAAATTTTCCTTTACCCTTAAAAATGAAAGAAGTATATAAAGTAATGTAGACATATTTTTGAAGAGTATAGGTCACATTGTTACATCTTTGTTACAATTTTTTAGTATAAGTTTTAAAAAATTATTTTGTATTTAAAATTTAAAATTTTCAAATCTGTAGGCTAAGCATGATGAAACTTATATGCATGCATAAAAAATTTCATGATATTTAGATAGGTGGAGAAATAATATATTGTTAAATTGTGAGGCTATATTGTATGTTACTGTTTGAGTTAAAGGTTAAATGGATTTTGAAATATTAAAAAATGTGCTTCTAGGTTTAGTTATATTTTTTGAATTTATATATTTGTAAATTCAAATGTGAAGTATAAAATATAAAATTTAACGAAAATGACTAGTATAATATGATATTAAATTTAGCTAAATTTGATAGTGACTTAAAATCTTTACTAATTAATTAATTTATTATTATTTTACTTTATAAAATAGAATTTTTTATTAAATAATATACTTTTCATATGGAGCTAAGAAATATAAGGAAAATATAGGAATGCTGAGTTGTTGACATTTCATTTCCATTCTTATGTATTATTTTTTTCAAATCGTAGTGCATCTGATTACAAGATAATCGCTTAGATTACACTAAAAATCTCATCATCATTTAAATTTAATCATGTATTTGAGGTAAAATTGCCCAATGGGTGTATAATTATAAAATAAAACTATTTTATCTTAAACCATATTATTTATCCCAGCCTTGTTATTTTATTTTATTTTAATTTCTTACTCTTTAGTAGCATTATGTTTTCGTCCAGCTCATTGGCCTCTTAGAAAAATATGAAGGAAATTAAAAGACTAGCGCCATCAATTGAATAAACGCAATTGGATGCCTAATATTTGGAGTAGCAAAAACAGGGTTTGGATTATCAAAACTTTGTTTGTACTATAATTTTTGTTGTTTTCTGTATTTAAATACAGAAAACATATTGTTGTTATTGTTTGATAGATTTTTTTTTTTTCTGAAAACAAGCCAGATCTAGTTAAGAAGTAAACATGTTTGGCTTGTTTTATGTGGTTTCGCGTGTTTTCTCTCCTTCTCTATTGCGACCTTCCTTCCTTGGCCGCTGCAATGACATTCCCTCCCCCACGGTGATGGCTACCCCACCCCCCACGACGGCTCCTCTCCTCTCGCGACACCCCCCTTCCGATGGCTCTCCTCCTCCCGTGACACCTCCATGCAATGGCGATGGCTTCCCACCTCCCAATGACAGCTCCCCACCTCCTGCGAGACCCCCCTGCATGATGCCCCTATTTCTGATCTCCCCACTTGACACAACTTCTCCCCCTGTGCGATGCCTCCCGCTGTCGATCTTCTCGCCTGGCGCAACCTCCTCCCCCGGCTACCAGATCTTCCTGACCGGCGAGACCTTCCCACCGGCACAGCGCAAAATACCATTTTACAGAAAACACACACCAAATAAAAGGTACAGGCATGTTTGGTGTGTATTTTTGATTTTCTGTTTTCAAAAACTGTATTTGAAAATATTGAGTATTGTTTGTTTTTTGTTAAATTAAAAATATTTTTTGTTTGGTGTGTGTTTTTGTAAAAAGTATTTTCTGTTTTATTTTACGCTGGAGAGAAAACAGTAACCGGCGGGAGATCTGGTAGCGGCGCTGGGGAGATCTGGGGGGCAGCGTGCCGGGGGTCGCGCGCGTAGGGTGGGGGCAAGCGGGGGTCGCCGGCTGTTGTAGAAGGTGGACAGCGGCAGACGGACGGCGGATGAAGTTGAAAACGGTTTTCAATAAATGGAAAACACCAAATTGGTGTTTCCTGTTTCCTGCACTCAACAACAAAGTATTTTTGAAAATTAAAAGTAAAAATGATGATCAAATAATATCCCGCACATGTTTTCTGTTTTTAGAAACAGAAAACAAGAAAATAGTTGCGGTACCAAAGAATGCCACTAATTTTTAATTTTACAAAAATTAGTTTTTAAATACAGTTTCTAAAAATAATATTTTGAAAACAGAAAACAAAACATCCACCAAACCAAACCAGTTTGGAAGCAATGTTATGTGTGAAAAATGTTTCGCGCCACTATAGCACCTAAATTTAGTACATAATAAACACGCTCTTATCCCAACCTTTGATATTATTAAAAACAAGTTTTTATTTTAAAAGAAAATTATTTTGTATAATCAGCTCGTAATATTAATGTGTGAACGGTCATAATTATAGTTATTATATATTATCACGTAATTATAGTTATTCGATAGTTATACAATTTCGGTTATATTATATATATAACATTACTCATTTTGAAAACTAATTTTGTAAATAAAAGTGAGAAAGAAAAAAAAACTCGAAAACATTACTAAAAAAGTTGTATAGATTTATTTTTACAAATTATCTCTTAAAAAAATCAAACGGACATTAGTTCAAGACATCGTGTTCTGGTTTTGAACGAGCGATTGGAAGAACGCTTAAGGAGTTACGGTGGTGGATTTTCCTAAGCGTTCGGACGAATGCTCGCCCAAGCTACCTCTCTCACTCCTTATATTCATTGGGAATAAAACCTGCGGCTTCGAACACGCCTTCAGAATTAGCTTGCGAACAAATTTAGTTTTATGTAGCATTGAAATAATCTTTTGCCAGTCGTTTCACATGTCCCTCATCACAGTAAATACGATTTTCTTCATTCAAGTTATACTTTTTAAGTCACCAAAATTAAAAAAATCCAAGTGTTCTTGTGAGAAATCCTTAAATAACTGTCTTCTCTTGTATTGGTCTCTCCCTCTCTCCTTCCACATTTTCTATGTTTTTATGTCATTAGAAAAAACATCTTCGATATGACCTGAACGGTTTGCATCTGCATTGCATAAGTGAAATTGTTGATTCATTGATTATGCTGTGTTGTGATTGAATCTTTAATGCTCCCTATGTATATGAATACTTGCAATATATTATAGCCATTTGATCAATTTAATTGTTCAGCCTCCAGATGGACATGTCTGCTCTGCGTTTATATGTGCTTTGTTGCATGGTGAAATATTAACCGTCATCAATAAAATGTATGTATGTATATATGTACTACAGTACTAGTGTGGGTTGGTTTTGAAGGTTGTTATTTTAGGCGGTTATTATAATATTGTAGCCGTTTGATCATAGGGCTGTCAGTATTGCATTTGACTCTCAGCGTCTGTGTGTTCATGTTTACTGATAAGATTTTATTTTATACTTCTCAGCATCGGCTATGTTGGAATTGATTCAAACCGTTAAGCTGAGATTATTGGTGTTTGATAAATTATTGACAGAAGTTAAAAAGCTTGCACTAGGGATTACAAAACACAAATGGATTCTAATCTGATGCACATTACACCAAGCAATTCTTTAACCATCCTCAATCATGGAGCCATGGCATTAGGCGGGATAGAAACTCCCAAAAAGTTTTACAGAAAAACACACAACAACAGCTCAATTGTAGTTTAATAATGGGCTGCTGGAATAAGCAAATCATAGGTTAATAATGGGCGGGAGAGGGACCCAATGAAAATGAAGAAATATCAAATGCTGTTGTCCAGCTATCAGGTACTATTTTTAAACAGTTTATGGGACTTAATTTATAAACTCGTTAGCTTTGGCTTGTCTTACACAATTCAATGATAGTATTAATTTGAATGCACTCCTTCCATGGCTGTTTTTGTATTTTTATGGCAATGTTATTACTCTGGGTTATTGATTCTTTATTTCTTTCTTGGGTAGCCTTCGGGTTGCTACCTCATGGTTGTATGATATCCTGGAATAAGCTTATAATGCAGATGGTTACTTGGGAAGTCTGCAATCCCCCCCTTTTATTGTTTGTCCTCTCTTCTTCTTCTTGGTTTGGTCTGGCGGATTGCAGGTTTATAAAGCTATGGCTAGCTGGGAGTTATCTGGTGGATTTCAGAGAATTGATCTGGAGGTAAAGGGGGTTACTATTTTGATCAGTAGCAAGTTGAGTAAGGAGCAGCCTGTACGTTGGGAGAGGCATTCTTGGATTTCTATTAATCAAACATCGCTATGGTATTCTAATTTGGTTTCGTTGGACATTTCATGGTAGTCTTCTTTGCTGGTTGATCTGGAGGTAGCCGGTGTTCTGTCTATTGTAGTGGCTTCCAGCTGGACTTTCCTTGAGACAGGCGTGATTGTTTGTGGGCATAGATCACCTTTGCTTTTCATTGCAACGCCGATTCAGTTATGTTAGTTCCCCAGGTCTAGGGTCTGGCCAACTGTTGCTTATGGGCTGGTTTAGCATTTTTATTTATTTGGAGACTTTTTCTTTGTTCTTAGTATTCTCCTGGCCATGCTATCCTGGTGGTGGTGTACTGTCTTGGGCTAAGCCTTCTTTGGAGTTCGATCGTTACCTGTAAGATTTTTTTGTACCCGGTATAACCCGCCCAATTCTTACATTGAACCTGAAGCTGTTGGGGCTTGAACCAAATCTACAATTTCGTAGGGTTCCATGGTTTTGATTTTATTTACTCTGTCCAAAAATAGTTAGCCAGCGTTTTATAAACTATTTGTGTATTAAATGCTGCCTAGGATCAGCCCAGCCTATTCGAAGGGTTGTTCCTAAGCGCTTGTCATATATGTATGTGAATTTTTGGTTTAAAGATTATTATCACTCCACAAGACTGCTCAAAATTTAGTGACTATTCGGGCGTGTGATGTTGTTTATAGGTGCTCAAAACCTATTATTGTAAGCTCGGTAGATTTGAGAACCTTCAAAAAAAAATCTAAGGTAACAGTTTGTCGCCCCATCAAGAAGAATGTGAAAAATAAATATTGGAAAAAAAAATGAAAAAGAGGTAAAAAGAAAGAAAATGAAATTTTATTTTTACATGGGTCGATGTAATTACCATATAATTTTTTGAACAACACTGCCGTCTTTTATTATATTTTCATAATTTCTCATCCATTTATGGCAACCCCATTTCATGTTCACATGAATTCGGTGTCCGAAAATTTAAACAAAATAATTAAGGTTTTAAATCTCAGCTTGATTTCAAGGTTCATATCTTATGAACAGAACAGAACACATCAATAGTTATGAAATTTTAATAGCATTAAAATATATCATTAAATTAACCTTTAAGTTGTAATGTTCAGAATTTGAAATTTGGATGACGAAACAGTAATGGCCGTTTGGTATAAAGTGTTTTAGACTATATTGGTATCACTATTCAAATAGTTCTTGGTGTTTAAATACAGAAAATACGTCTTTATATTTTGTATTTGAATATAACCGATAATCAAATACGGAAAAATTGAAACATATTTTTGTTCTTTTCACTTTTATTATCAGATTTGGAGTGCCTCCTCTGCTCCTCCCCACGTGACTGTTGTCCAATCTCCTCCAGCCGGCACGGCCGCCGCCTGATCTGTTCCTCTCCGCACAACCGCCGACCTCTGCACCCTTGCCACCTTGCCAAACCGCACGACACTTTTACTCTGTTGTCCTCACTTTCTACTACCCTTCTGCTGCCCGTGATCCTCTCCGGTGCCATCCGGAGCTCAATCCCTATCGCTTGATGAGAATGTGAAAGCTTAGAACCAAGCAGCCATGCATGGAGACTGTCCTCGCAAAGCTATTCGCAAGCATTTCCTACAGCGCTATTTGGTGAAAACAAAATACTTATTTTTCAATGAAGGTTAAAATAATTTTTGAATTCTAAATTTAAAAACGGTTTTTGAAAATAAAAAACTAAATGCAATACCTCTTCTTTTTTTTTTTTTTTGAAATTTCAAAAATAGAATTCAAAATTTAATAGGCGTTTGAATTTGATAGACTTATTTTTTCAAATAAAGGAAATATTTTTTAAAATGAGTGAAGTAAATAAAAATAAATGAAATAAAAGCGTGGAATAAAATTTAGTATTAGATGCTTCGGAATCGGAAGAGAGATGTGTGATCGTTTAGTCCGTTGAACACAACCATTACAAACATTCTTCACCTGGCAAATCAACAAAATCATGGATGCGGTGGAGCCCCCGGCATGGCCTGGCCTACTTGGCTACTTGTGGTTGTAGGCCACCCGAGCAGGCGGCCAACCAGTAATTACACCTTTCTAGAAACCTCTCCGATGAGCGCTCAGCGCCAGAATAAAACAAGTAATACAAATTCGCTGCATGAGGCTGTTATTACCTTTTGGGCTTGCTTTAGAAGGCACGCCGCACCGCCCTAGATGGTTGACCATATTAGCAAACAATCATCATGCGACTTCGTTTACTTCTATGTTTTTTTTGATGGGTTTCAAAGAACGCACGACATTAATGTTACTGTGGCCGCTCCACGATTTGTCCGCATCATGTGCCTCCAGCCACAAAACAAAAGTTTTATTCGAATTTTAACGGCCCTATCAAATTATAATAAATAATTAAAAATAATTTTAACGGTATTATTATAACTAATAATATTTTAATGATATATTAGTTATATTTTTAGTTATTTTTTAATTTTTTATAATTACTCTTATCCTTTTAAAATCCAAACATGTGAATCAAGAAGAGTGCCTACGTGGAGAGGGGAGGGGAGCGCTGCCACCGCCCACCTCGCAAAATCCCTACTTCGCTACCGGAATGCCAATGTAAAGGGCGTTCGCACATCCGCACCAGTTGGTGATGTCATCCATGTCGTACACCAAATCCGAATGGAAGCACCTCACAGGACAAAGATGTCGGCCACACCGTTAAAGCATCGCCGCCGCAGGCATTGTTGTTGAAGACGCAAGTGTCGTCCGCGCCATCATCTGTGGGGAATCAAATTGCGGAGGGGTGATGGTCGTAATCGAATTGGGCAACGAGGACGAAGAAGCCTAGGAAGAGGACAGAATGGAACCAAGAGAAGAGCCAAATCGTCGGCAGTGAAACCCTAGACGTTGATATCATAGTGGATATGGCGGTGGGACTGCGAGGTTAATGTCGGACAACGCGTGCCTTAATCACCCTCACACACCAAATGCAGAGGGATGGAGTGAGTAGTTCCCCTCAAACCCTATGTGAGAAAGAGAGAGAGAGAAAGAGAGATGTGTTGGAGGACTAATGGCCGGAGGGAGATGCTCTAATTCCTTTTAAAAATAAATGGATAGGTAAAACTGAATTTTAAAATCATATTACAAAATGAGAAATTTTTAAATATAACTGTACCATGTCAGTACCAATTGCCTCACAACATCACAACAAATATATATTTTTAGTGAATCTACCATCCATCACGTCATGTAATATTTGATCATATTAATTCTAGAATGAATGACTCAAATTATCCATCCATGAAAGTATTTTCCTAAGAGCGGCAGCAATTTTAACTATGGGGTGAAGGTGAGCTCTTGCACAGGGAGTGAGGTGGATGACTCGCTCAAGAATCGTTGTCATGCAGTTTGTTTTTACTTTTTTTTTTTTTTTCATTTTGGATTTATTCGCTGGCATTAATTTCGCGCGCTCTCTTTGGCTCCCATGGACGCACCCAAGCCCCCAGTTTCGCACCACGTGTCACCCTCAATATCCACGCGGGTCCGACACCCAGACACTCTCATTCCTCAGCAACAGACCAACAAACAAACCGACAAACAGACAAAACAAACAAAAAGCAATAAAATAAAATAAAATAACGAATTATTACATTACAACAGTTGCGACTTACGTACGTGGCTCCATTTTCTTCATTGTCGTCTTCGACTCTGTCGTTCTCGCTCCCTAGAATCGCTAACGTTCATGGAGGCTTATTATATAACTCGCTTTTGGGTTCGATCCATTGTGTAGTCGCTGCGTGTGACATACAAACAAACCCGTCGATTCTCTTTTCCTGTTCGGTTCCGTGGCCGGCGTCGAAGACTAGATATGTGGTCCTTCACTGTTCATCGCTAGCCTTATCGATTTGCGTGTTCGATGCCATTTTTCTAGGGTTTTTTTTATCGTAATGCAGATTTTGGTCTGCTTCATTGGACTGTCGTTGACACTTGATCGGCATCGGAGGCGGCGCTGAGAGTTCGGGATCTACGTCAGTATCGCAGTTTGGGATGTCGGGTCCGCTGGATCGGTTCGCTAGGCCTTGTGAGTTGCGTTCTTGATCTGATTGCTTCTTGTTCTTCTTTTTTTCTACCCCGTGATTTGTGTTATGGGGTGTTTCGTTTGTTTTGCTGAATTTAGGGTTAACGTGCTGTCAATTTAGCCTTTTCGATTACCTTTCGATCTGGGATCGAACTTATGTTTAAACTGATTTGTTGCATTTCTGTGTGTTATATGAAATATTGGGGATTCGTTTTTGTGTCGGAACCAAACGTTTGTTTACTTAGAATGTCTGGGTTTCAGTCATTTTTACGATTTTCATTGCAGCTTTGTTTTCGTGTTTGTATGTGCCTTTAATAATACTAGAAATTAAAGGAATACAAAAACAAAGTTTGAACTTAGAAACTCACTTGGTTCGTAGTTAACACCAATGATAAGTTTAGGACCTAGGTGTGGCAGAAACAGCTTACAACGAATGAGCAGTAAGAAATCTGCAATTTCTTAAGTTCAGCTCTATGTGAAGTGTTAATGTGACCAGAATGTGATTATTCTTACACACATTGATTATTTACCATGTACCAATGAAATGGTGTGGGCATCACACACATTTACATGTTTAATGATTCCATAACTCTGGCATGAAATGTAAAGTACAAATTTGTGCATTTGATGTTCCTGTTGCCTTTTTTTTCTCTAAGTTTGGTAATATTCATATATTTAGGAATTATATAGAGAATAACATAAAGGTTGAACCTTGGCAGTAATGGTAGACTTACGGACTCGTGACCTAAAGGTTACAGGTTCAAGTTGCAAATAGGCCTCTTGCAATTAAATTAATTATGCGGGGAGACTGCATTCATATTGACCCTTGTAGCCTGATCCCTTTCCGGATCCTGTCACTAGCAGGAGCTTTGCGCACCATGTTTTGCCTTTATTTATTTCACAGTGAATCACTTTTGCTCTCAGTTATTAACCTTCAAATTTGACTATGATCTGTGATTTTAGATGGAAGCATACCATTTTATACTGTTTTTTAGAGGAATCTATCTTTACAAGTCATAATATTTTTTTAGTTTAGCATTGCAGAACAACTTTTTAATACCAAAATGTAGTTAGTTCTTTCTGGGATTATGGATTAGCATTCCACATCATACTTTGTTTAAGTTTCCATCACTAATTTGTAATTAAAACGTTTTATAACAGTGATTTTTGTCTAACAGGCTTTGAGGGGTTTTCAAGTCACGATGAAAGGATTGAGAGACGAGAACGGAAATCTGATTTTGATAACTCTGAGGATGAAAGGAGAACCAGAATTGGGACATTGAAAAAGAAAGCTATAAATGCATCGACCAAATTCAGACACTCTCTTAAGAAAAAGCACGGTAGAAGAAAGAGTGATGGCAGAGTTAGTTCTGTTTCTATTGAGGATATTCGGGATGATGAGGAGCTGCAGGCTGTTGAGGCATTTAAGCAAGCACTGATTTTGGATGAATTGCTTCCGTCAAGAAATGATGATTATCATATGATGTTAAGGTACTTATCTACAACCTACAACTTGAGATGAATTATGTGGTTAGCGTGTTAAATGTGTATCTTTACTCTCTCTTTTTTCATTTAGTTGCACCATCCATCGGTTGCTTATGCATTAGTGTTTGGTCCTGTTCAGATGTTTTATTTTAATGATAAATTTGGTGGCAAAGTTTCCTTTTAAAAAAATCCTAATTGCATCATTTTTGTGCATGCTTGCCGCCTCCATCCGTTGTGAATATTAACACTGCAGCTGCACTTTTCTCAATTGGTTTGTTGATATATAGTGGCATTACACTTTTGCATCCGGATCCACCCCACAATTGGCAACACGAGATTAAGGATTGCTCAAAGGTTTTTGGCATTGGCACAACAATTTATTTGCCGTATTCCATAGTTTAAGTAACTGCCAGCAAGTACAAAATTTAACTTTAGAAGTTTTTTTTATATCAATTCAAAATTTAAAATATTTTACAATCTCATCCAGTGTTATATGAGGGAATCAATTTATTGTGTCACATGGAGATGCAATGTTTAGTTACACCCTGTAAAATCTTAATTCCTGCTATTTTCTTGGCAGCGACACCAATCATTTCTCCTTCCTCTTGTTTCAATGGTTCAAATCATTATGATGAATTTGATATATATAAATTAGAAAACTTCTTGTTTGTGTGCACAAATACACTTGTTAATCTCAAGGTAGTCAAAAGCGAGCGCCCAGCGCTTAAAGCGCACCAGCGCAGCGACCTGGGGGGACTCCATCGCGTCAAGGAGGGTGAGGCGCAGGCGCCTTCGATGAAGCGCGGCAAGGCGCGCTTCTGCGCTTTCGGGCGACGCGAGAGGCGCCGCCCGTGCGCGTCTTTCGTCCTTACGAAAGATAATTAAAAAAACGAAGCTAATATTTACGCGACTTCCATCGACGACTTCCATCGACGCGTCGACGTCTTTCACCTCTGCTCCATGATCGGCGACGACGACGGGCGATCTCGCTTCACGATCGGCGACGACGACGGGCGATCTCCTTCACGATCAGCGAGGACGACGACGGGCGACCTGCGCTCGGTTTTTACGATCGGCGACGACGACTTGCTCCACGATCGGCGACGACGACCTGCTCCACGATCGGCGACGACGACCTGCTCCACGATCGGCGACGACGTGACCGACCCTCTGCTCCACGCCGCTGGTCTGTGAGTCTGTGTCCGTAATAACTTATTAAATTACGTTTAATAAATTAGTGTAGTCTGTGTGTACTGTCACGGCTGTGCAGTATGAAATCGTCTCTCTCTCTTAACTGTCCAGCGTTAAATCATCCATGTCTTATTATCAATTATCTTAAATAAAATTATATTTATTTCAGATATTCTGATATGGATTCTGGAAGTCATCAAAGCAAACATGCAACATCATCAAGCAATTCTATTACTTCCAACATTAACAAAAAAGATCCTGCTTGGAAGTATAACATTTTGGAGGATCCAATTAATATCAATGCTGTGAGATGTATATTCTGTGGGAAAGTTACAAATGGAGGCATTTATAGAGCAAAATTGCATCTAGTTGTAATGAGAATGATTTGCGACATTTTATTTGATGGATTGTTATTTATGAATAATATTTATGTTTCTTCTATAATATGCGCTTCGCTTCACTAAAGCGAGCGCTTTTTTGCGCTTTGCGCTTAAAGCGATAGGGTACCCCTAGCGCCTTAAGTGCGTCTAGCGCTTTTGACTACCTTGGTTAATCTAGAATTTTAATAGATGACTGAACACTATATTATAGGACAGGGAATATTGGAATACATAGTGTCATTGTTAAGTATAAAGTAAATCTCTCTCTCTTTCTCTCTATGTATATATAACAATCACTGTTCTGCAAGGGATATCAAAAAATATAAACTCGTTATTTAGATTGCAGGACAATTGTTTTCCAGTGGCAAGGTTTTCTACATTTCCTGTGATTACTGGAATGCTCTTATTATTTGTCTGTCAATTAATCATATCAAATAATTTTCAGATTCTTGAAAGCAAGGAGGTTTGATATTGAAAAGGCAAAGAATATGTGGGCTGATATGATACAATGGAGAAAGGATTTTGGAGCTGACACCATTATGGAGGTATTATGAATTTCTTGGGTAGTGTGCCTCATACTTTCATTTAGTTCCACAATGTAATTATGATGATTTGCCTATTTTTTTGTTACTGTTTTCAGGATTTTGAGTTCCATGAGTTGCATGAGGTTCTAAAGTATTATCCTCATGGGCATCATGGCGTTGATAAGGATGGGCGTCCCATTTACATTGAAAGATTAGGGAAAGTTGATCCTAACAAACTTATGCAAGTTACCACTATGGATCGGTATTTGAAATACCATGTGCAGGAATTTGAGAAAAGCTTTGCAATCAAGTTTCCTGCGTGTACGATTGCTGCAAAAAGGCACATAGATTCAAGCACAACTATATTAGATGTTCATGGTGTGGTAGGTTGTCCAAAATTTTGAGTAAATCATCATGTTTAGTAATAATATATTTTCTTGAAATTAAAGTATGTTTTCTGGTTTCTGGTTAATTACATTCAGGGATTCAAGAACTTTACTAAGTCTGCACGCGAACTCATTTTGCGGCTGCAGAAGATTGATGGTGACAATTATCCTGAGGTGTGTTACCTGAAAGTTTTTGATTATGTGAATGTACTTTGATACGTTCTATATATTGACTATGGATGTGTTTGATTAGATCAAAATATTACTGACATTCTTATAATTTCATTATTTCTATAGACCCTTCATCAGATGTTCATCATCAATGCTGGTCCTGGTTTTAGGCTGCTATGGAACACTATTAAGTCCTTTATAGATCCAAAAACAACTTCCAAAATTCATGTATGATATTTATTTGCCCTTTTTTGGATACTTTTTGGTATATCGAGTTGGCCTGCATTACATTCTTTTCACGTTAATGATTTGGTGCAACCCTTTAGGTTCTTGGAAGCAAGTATCAGAGCAAGCTACTTGAGATAATTGATGCCACGTAAGTTTGTGTTATTCCACTGTCAATTGTTTTGTTGCTTTATTCTTTTCTTGTCCTCTACTGGATTTAATTGTGTTTCAGTATTTGACTCGATTTTGAAATTATAATGCAGTGAGTTGCCAGAATTTCTTGGTGGTACCTGCACGTGTGCAGATCAGGGGGGCTGCCTTCTGTCTGATAAGGGACCATGGAAAAACCCAAACATATTGAAGGTTGTTCTTTAGTTTTGCATGCGGTTCTGTGCTTTTCCACATGCTCTTTTGTATTTGTATATATATTTTTTTAAATAAAAGCATCATTTAAAAAAACATTGCAACAAACATTTTTGTATGTATCTCATGGTCAATAGCTTTGGTTACTCTACTTGAGTTACACTTCTTGTTTGCTTTGGTTAGAAGTTCAATAGCTTATTTTGTTGCAGATGGTACAAAATGGTGAAGCACGCTGTACTAGACAGATTGTGAAAGTTTTGAACAGTGAAGGCAAGGTTGTTGCATTTGATAAGCCACATTACCCGTTGGTTAGTTTTTTCAGCCTATAACAGGAACGAAATAGATGCACCAGCATATTTTCCCATTCATAAGTTTAAGATTATCAATTTATTACTGTTATTTGTTCTAATGGGAGCAGTTGAGAGGCAGTGACACATCTACAGCAGAATCAGGATCTGAGGCAGAAGAAACAGCTTCACCACAAGGTTCAAGGAACTATTCACAGCTTAGGTTAACTCCTGTTCACGAAGAGGTATTTTAATTTTTACTGATTGGTGATTACTAAAATTTATTTATTTATTTATTTTGTAAATGAACAATTGAAAATGCTTTCCAGGGATTTTATATGCATGGTGAGCTATAGCCTATTTTTGGAGGAATTGTATTGGAATTCACTATTTGTGCATTTGGAAATATATTTTTGGATGAAAATTATTTTCCTTGCAGTATAGATAACAATGTTTTCAATATTTTTCAGGTGTAATTTGTCATTGGACTGGCAATACCCTTTGAAGTTTCCATGTTTTAAAAATTGTCTTCTTTAAGATTTATAATTTACAAATAGCTTTAATTGTATCTGAAAGTGTTTACACCTTTTTCCCCTTGCATTTTGAACACTTGTCTTATTTTGGCCATTTTATAACTAGCTATATTTGTTTCACCATTGTGCAGGGGAAGATAGTTGGAAAGACAAACCATGCTGCTATCTTATTTGGCTATGATGAATATGTCCCAATGGTTGACAAGGCGGTTGACTCTTGTTGGAAGAAGCAAACATCTCTTCAAAAGCCTTGCACTTCAAAAGGTTAGGCTGGTTGTTCATTTGATATCTTTCAACAATCAATCCTCAGTCTACGTTCTGTAAATTTGAAATCCTAAATTTAGTGTAATAACGTGGTGAAAGTATGTGTTTACCTCACATGGAAAAGTCATTTTATTTCCAACTTCTGTATGACATTGAATTTGTCACAACAAAAGAAAAGTAGTTGTCTAGAACAAATTGTTAGCAGCAGTGCAGCACCATAAGTACTAATACTATAAATCCAATTATTAGGATACGCTGTTATTTTCAAATGGCGGGACTTTTAATATGATATACTGAAAACATAGTAAATTTCATTCATCAATGCAGGAGCAGTTCCCAAAACCCTTGCTTTAAAAAGGAAACCAGAAGGAATTCGTTCTCAGTTTCTGGCTATGCTCATGGGTTTCTTCATGGCTCTTTACACTCTTTTCCACTCTGTTGTGTGCCGTGTAACGAAAAAAACTCCCCTTTATGTGGCTGATCAAGACCAAATTATTTATGAGCGTGTCCTTGATGCTACACTTGAGGAATGTCGACCTCCTTCCCCTAGTGCACCATTAACAGAGGTAGAAATCCTCTCCTCCGTTCTGAAAAGGTTGGGTGAGCTGGAGAGCAAAGTTAGTTTTCTCCAGTCAAAGCCATCTGAGATGCCTTACGAAAAAGAAGAATTGTTGAATGCTGCTGTCTGTCGTGTGGATGCCCTGGAAGCTGAATTAATTGCTACCAAAAAGGTATGATTTTTTTTAGGTAATAATTTAAATGAAACCCTGAGGTATGTTGCTGGTGTGATATGTCAATCCATTTACTTATCTTACTGTGAAGCTTACATTTAGTAGTCTCTTAGAGAGTTAGCATTCTTGTTTCTTTAAAAATCCATCAGTGGTCTTAGGTCTTAACTCTTAAAGGTTTTGTAATAATAAAGATGTTAATTCTGAGATTTTTGGGCTCCTGACTTTTGGGCTCATCCTGATTGATGTTTAGTTTTGCATTTACTTGCTAAGATGATTTGGTGTTTGTGGCCAGGCTCTCCATGACGCTCTATTGAGGCAGGAGGAGTTGCTTGCTTACATAGACAGCCAAGAAGAAGCCAAGCTTCGGGTAAGTGGGGTTGCAGATCGGTATATTTTCTATTTACAGTGCAGTGTTTTCTCCTTCCTTTTTCGATGTAGTAATAGTAACTGAAGTTAGTCGACATGCTCATTATGTTTTACTTAGTAAGATTTTTTATATATGTTTTTGGCTCGTGATGCAGAAAAAGAGGTTTTGCATGTAAAACAATGATGCGCTGTCGGACTAAGATTGCGTGAGGTTGCGGAAAGGCTCGTATGTTGCACGTACAGCATAGATATTTGCATGCTGATCTTGCTGCCATTTTAAGATTACGTGGAGGAAGGTGATCTGTTTTACTATGAGCTAAATTCATAACTAAGGTTTACCTTTATGATTTTTAGGTCATTATTCCACGGACCTTTATAAGGTTTACCCTTAAATTTATCAGCACGTGTACAATTACAATTATCACTCCCAAATTCTCGTGCATGGTATCCATTTTTGTGATTCGCAACATATTGTTAGAATCATGGATCGAAAATACGTACAGATGCGGTGCCTTTGTATGGCGCCTCGGCACATGTGCAGCAACCGTACAGAGGCGGGCGCTCTGAGCTGGTGAGCATGCGACATCCGTTCTGGGCGGATGAGGCGGCTGCCACACCGTCAATATGCCCGCCTCACAGATGGTACAGGATGAGGTGGTCGAGTTTTTTTTTAAATAAAAAAATGAGCTATAAAAATGTATCGTTTTGCACTCAACGAAGCCTTACCTCGCTACCTGACGCAGCCGGCTCGACCTGACAATCATTGTGATCGACGATTTGTTGCCTTGTGTCGATGCAGTATCGCCTTGACACTGTCATCCTTTTCCTCGAGCCTAAAATCCTAAACCAATGGTAAGAATGGGAAAAGTAAGGAACAGGTAGCTAAACAAAGCACTCCTGGATATATATATAGTGCATAATATAAAAGCATACCAAGGTGGCACAAACTTAAATCTCCCATATACCATGACTGTATCCGAACCAAAATTCTTTCTCCATAGATCATGTCAGCTCACATTTGCTTTGCCTTTGCAATATCAAACTTTCTCGCCTTTGAAAACCTGCACCATGAAAAACTGACATGGCTATTTCATGAATATATGCACATGTAGATATAATTAATCAGCAGCTTTGTTCTCATATCAAAGTGTAAACTTTACAATAAACACAATGAATTTATGATGTACATTTATTCATGCAAATACTGTCCTTCCTATGGGTGGAAAAGTCAAACTTTTGTTTCCTTTGAAATTTTTGGTGTGTTCAAAATAAACTCCAACATATATATACACACACTCACACACACATATCTGTGTGTGTTTGTATTTGCATGTGAAGAAGAACATCCAAGTATCATAGGATAATCATCATGCTTTGAGAGTAGCAAACTTCTATAATAAGCGCTTGGCCAAAGGCATTGACAATGTGCGTTCCTCTTGATCAACGCCACCCTCAATTTTAGAGACATAACTTTACTTTAAAAAAAAGTTCGGGGCAACTATGGGTGTTAAAGTCCATGGGTTACGTGGGCTTGTTTGTACTTTTTTTAAATTAAACCCGTAAAATATTATCATTTTATATGCGAGGGCTGTGGGCTAAAGTGGATTTGGCTAGTATTATTATTATTTTAGTTTATTTTATTAAAAATTTGTATAATTTATATTTTATAAGTTATTTAGAAGATCCTATTTAACCTATAAAAACTAAAATCAAGAAATATTTGAGAGAAATGAGAGAAGTAAGAAAATTAAAATGTTTAAATGGGCTGCCTGGCTTCCAAGTGAGCTAGGTCAAGCTGATAATTGTGACCTGTTTAAGTTAAAGTCATGTGTTTAACACTTCTAGGATTAATGTCATGTCAATGTTTTATATTTTAAGTTATTTGAAGATTGTATTAGACTTATAAAATCTAAAATCAAGAAATATTTGGGAGAAATGAGAGAAATAAAATAATTATTTAAGAAAATTAAAATGTTTAAATGGACCAGCCCAACCTAAGTAAGCTAGGTCAAACTTGATAATTATGACCCGTTTAAGTTTAAGTTCACGTGAGTTTAACCCGTTTGTTTAACACTTATAGGGTCAATGTCATGTCAATGTTTTGTTCTTTCTGAATCTTCCCATATATATTTGTACATGTGTAAAAAAAGTCAACATTGGGTCAAAGTTCTAGATCTACATTTTCTACTCCACGTCGCTATTTTAAATCTCCCCATATATGTGTATGTATATGTTAAAAAGCATCAACTCCTGGTCAACGGTGGCCAATGTTGAGTCAACATTTCAGATCGGGACCGGGTCAAAGCTAGGTCAACAAATGAACACCGCTATCAGATCAGATCAAGATGTAAATCCAGAAGTTATCCTAGATCAGTTTGCAAATCCTAAAATTGATCCGAATCAATGTAAAAATCTATTCCAAATCAAAATAAAAATCCATAAATTATTCTAGATCAAAATGCAATTCCAAACTAGATTAAGGTTGAGAGCCGAAATAAATTTTGGATCCATAGATTTGAAAGATGGAGACTTCTTTGCAAAACTTTGGATTTTTGCTGGCATTAATTTTAAAAATTCATAACTTTTATAATACTGATTTTATTGATATCAAATTAGTTGTCAATGGTTGATATGTAAGTTAGCTAGCTAATTAACCAATTCAATTATTCATGTTTGATTTCATTAATAAATGAGAAAATTATTGTGTTGAGAACTTTGATTATAATTTAATAATATTTCAAAAAAAAATAACAAAATTTACTTAAATCTTATTCCAAATAATTCAAATAAATAATTTTAAAAATATATACAAAATAAATATCTAATTTTAGAGTTTATAATTAATAATAATCAAATAGATACTTATTTACGTCAATTACAAAGTACAAAATCAAAAATTAATACGATTAAAAACTAATGTAAAATCCTAAAATAAACCTATAACAACTTAAATAAAGATAAAGTCTTTGCACAACTCGGAAGCTATGCATGTGGTGAGCTGCACATGGCAACAACACCTCCACGTGGTAGTCAGTGCATTACACATGGCAATCGCCATGTGCATAGCTGACGTCACCAGGTACACGTCTTGCACGTTGTCGCGAGTGTGGCTCTCCGTCGCCGCCCCTCCATTACTACGTGCCGCTTTATCTTAGTGTTGACGTAACATCTTTATCATATTGACGAAATAATGCAAACTGCACTGGTAGTTTTATATTCAAAACCTTGCTTATCAAAGAAAAATGGACATTAATGTTTATAATAATTGCCATGATTGCCTGATATTATGGGATTATAGATCAAGTATTAATTTAGCCACTCCATGGAGTGACAAGTCTTCATCCATGCCAGGAGTGCAAGAATGTAGAAATAGTACACAAACAAGGTGTGTTCATGTAGCCACAGTAATGAGTACGGCTTCTCCCACCAAAACCAGTCTACCAATAGAGCTAGCCCTCTTCATGTAAATATACAAACACAAAGAATGATTCAACGAAGAGATTTTGGATACGAATTTCAGAGGGGGAATCACACTATTTTCATTAAAAGAGACAAAATTGGGAAGAGGAAAGAAGAAAAAATTATGGGAAAAGCTTACTGCAATTCTAGAAAAAGAGAGGGAAAATAAGAAGAAAACATTGAGAGAATTTCCCTTTGCATAAAAATGGATATATTTGCATTCTAAAGATCTTTCTTCTGTTATTGGAATTACAAAGGAAGACTGTTGTTGCTGACGCTATCAAAGAGGAAAACGAGTGGATTTTCAATAACAATTGTTGTTGCTGCTATTTTTTGTGCTGCTGCTGCATTTAAGTGAAGGGGATTCTCATAATAAATTCACCTTACTCCATCAAAACCAAGTTTCTTTCCTTTCTCTTCTTAAGCGATTACAAGGCATGCTTAAATGTTATAAAATGTTTGTCATGTAATTAAAAATTATGTAAACTCTTTGATAGTTCAGATCCTCAACAGTTACTGCATGATGTAGTGTGTCAAAAATGTCGTTTTGATATTTTTAAAAAAATCGTATAAAATATCATAATTTTGATATAAAAAATATCAAAATTATGAAATTTTAATGGACCGCATCATGCAGCAATTATAAAGATTTTTTTTCTTTTGAGATATGTGCTTGTTAGAGCAACTCCAAGAGCCTCTTTACAATTTTCTCCACGTATACAGAATTTTTCACATGTAAAAAGCTATTTTTTAACGTATCCTCCAAGAGCCTATATATTTTTTAATCTCTATTTTTATTAAAATAATAATTTATTAATAATAATATTAATTGCACAGGGAAGGAGGAGGGGGACTGGCCACCAGATCTGGAGGGGGAGGAGGATCGGGCGTCGAGGGAGGGGATCGGGAGTCGAGGGAGGGCGTCAGGGGAGGGGGAGGCGGGACGGGTTGGGGAGAAGAGAGAGGAGAGGAGAGAGAGAGAAGAAAATAATAATAATAAAATATTATGTGGAGAATGAATAGTGGCTTTTTATTTTTGAAGAGTCACTGTAGCATTTTGTAAATGTAGAGAACTTGATGAAGATGCTGTTGGAACTTATTTTGGGCATTAGGCTCTCTATTTGTAGACAATAGAAAGCCTCTTGGAGTTACTCTTATATGATTTGAGCTGAAAAAAATGCTTTGAATTTGACATAATATTTTAATATTGAAAAATATAGATTTCTATATGTTTTTCTAGAGGTAGCTAGCATGCTCACCTTAAATTTAATGTAGACAGTAAAACAAAAAAGAGACTACAAGAAGAAGAGTTATTTTATTTTTTAGAAAGATACAGATTCACAAATTCTAAAATAGATATCAATTTTAGTCCTATTGACAATGCTAATTCTTGCTAAGTCATAACCATACTCTCAAATCTAGACTCAATGATACATATCCTTCTTAATTTGAATACCAAAACTAATATTTCATTTCGTTCTTTTGTTATTTGGAACAATGATATTAGAATTTAAAGAAATTGTGGCACAAACGGCCAAATCTAGGCGACCCCAAATTTGAAGGACCACTGGTGTGTAATTTTATCTAAAAGACCCGTAAACGGCGTCGTTTACGGTGACGTCAACTGTAGCCTTTAAACGCGCACGCGGTCTCCCTCTCCCTCACTGGTGGCGAAGCAGGCTGGATCAAACATGGCGGCTGCTCACCTTCTTCCCCACCCCCACTATCTCCCTAAAACCCTAACTCGCGCCTCGACTCCCCCAAACCCAATCGCCCCAAAACCCTCCCTACCCTTCAAAGCCTTCCACCGGAGGACGCCCCTAAACCTCAGGGCTACCCTGTCCCCAAACCCCACACCCACCACCACCACCACCTCCGACCCCAAAACCCAGAAATTCAAGCACTGTTTCAGCAAGTCCGAGGATGGTTTCTTGTACTGCGAGGGACTTAGAGTCAGTGACATCATGGACTCGGTGGAGAGGAGGCCGTTTTATCTCTACAGCAAGCCTCAAATCACCAGAAATGTGGAGGCCTACAAGGAGGCATTGGAGGGTCTCGGTTCGATAATTGGGTACGCTATCAAGGCCAACAATAATCTGAAGGTCTTGGAGCATTTGAAGACGTTGGGGTGTGGCGCTGTTCTTGTCAGCGGCAACGAGCTAAGGCTCGCGCTTCGAGCCGGGTTTGATCCCACCAGGTAGGTGCACACATCTCCTGCAACATGGAACATTAAGTTTGTTGTCTTCAATGTGGTTCTGATTTGGTGCCGTGCATTTGGTATGCTAATTCCTGTGGGGGACAGGTGTGTCTTTAATGGAAATGGGAAGCTATTAGAGGATTTGGTGATTGCTGCACAGGAAGGTGTTTTTGTCAATGTCGATAGCGAGTTTGACTTGGAAAATATTGTTTCTGCTGCGAGAATTGCGGGTACAATGGTTAATGTTTTACTTCGAATCAATCCGGATGTCGACCCACAGGTGTTTAGTTCAACAATGTGATGCATCTCCAGTAGGAATGTCGAATGTTATAGTCTGCATTTTGTAGAGGGAATGATTTTTAGAAACTGACTTGACTACATTTATCTAAAATTGAATGAATCAGACCTTTATAAAGAATAAAAATGAACACCAGACATACTTGAAGATATTTCCTATGAACCTGGACACTTGCTAATGGCAATTGTCATCCTTGATGTCGCTTTTCGTTTTCGTATTGAGCACACATTGCTAATGCCATCCTTGATGTCACTTCTAAAATTTTCATGTATTATAAAAAATCATCTAAATTTGTAGGAGTTTCGTCCAGGTTGGTTTAGTAACTTGGCGTGTTTGATTACTTGGATTAACTATTAATTGCATTATTTGAATTGAATATTATGCTAAGACTAAGCGTTTGTCCGTAGACTTTTTATTGCTTCTACTGTCTATTCCACGCTAAACAACCCTACATATCTATTGTTTGATTTGTTTCATAGGTTCATCCTTATGTTGCCACTGGAAACAAGAACTCCAAGTTCGGCATTAGAAATGAGAAGCTGCAATGGTTTCTAGATGCTGTGAAGGCTCACCCTAATGAACTGAAGCTTGTTGGGGCCCACTGCCATCTTGGGTCTACCATTACAAAGGTAAGATTCTGCTAGTTCTTTTTCTTGCATCGCATTGAAAAAAATTGGAATTATTGGTTTGGGAACTCTTATGCTTTGTCCATGGATCACCGATGAAATTTACTAATTCTGATGTTCATTAGTGTTAGCTTTTTACTTGCAATCCACCAAAATGTGAAGTCGCATGAGATCAAATTTTTTGTGAAGTTTTAGTAGTTCTCTATGCTCTTCTCATATCTTTTTTTTTTTTTTTAACAAATGTTAACTATTGACTGAAAGCAACCTTTTAACTTTAGGATAGATGCATAGCAATTACATTCTTATATTTTAAGCATCTATTTATTTTGTGTTATAATAGCTCTTGTTTTATTTCTCTACCAAGCGTTAGGTTTTTGCCAATGTTATTTTGGTTATTTATTTCTTCTTTTACTTCTCCACACTTACAATGCCCTATTTTTCCCCAGGTCGACATATTTAGGGATGCTGCAGTCCTTATGGTAGAGTACATTGATCAAATCAGAGCCCAAGGTTTTGAAATAGAGTACTTGAACATTGGAGGTGGTCTGGGGATAGATTATTATCACACTGATGCTGTTCTTCCCATGCCTAAAGATCTTATCAGCACTGTGAGGATCCGTTTCTCCTTACAAGCACATTTTATTTTGTATTGTATGCATTATATATTCAATTTTCTCATAAAGATTTCCCATTCATCTTAAGTGTGATGTTATGGCTAGATCCCATCCTGTATAGGTAAAATGCCATTTAACATTATTTTTTCCCATTTAAGTTTGATTTTGGGATTTAACCTTGTAGTGGTGCTTAATATGGCTATACGTTCTAGTGGAGGAATGATGAAGAATGCATTTGCAAGATGAAATCCAAATGTTGGAAGTATGGTAGCCCTTCCATAGAGACGACTTAGTCAGACATGAGAAATAAAAATAAGAAAAATCCTGCCATGATATTTATTTTCTTTTTCTTTTATCCATTTTTCATTATTATTTTCTCATGCTCTTTCGCACCTTGACAGGAATATTCAATACTAGGACCAGGAGAAAATTACTTTTCATTTTGAAGTTCAGGCTATTCAGCTAACATTTTTAATGGTGATTGCTGTAGGTCCGGGAGTTGGTCGTTTCACGGAATCTCAATCTCATTATTGAACCTGGGAGATCACTGATTGCCAATACTTGCTGCCTAGTGAACCATGTAATTGGGGTCAAAACTAATGGAACAAAAAATTTCATTGTGATTGATGGGAGCATGGCGGAACTTATCCGTCCCAGTCTGTATGATGCTTATCAAGTGAGTACTCTAGCGTAATTAGCTCCTTCTGTTTATGCATATATAGTCCAGGAATTACGCTGATTTATATTCATGGTTTTAAAAGTAATTGGATAGTATGGCTCGTGAATTATGTGGTAAATTGGAGTAATGCTTGTACATTTGAAGTGTATATGGTAGGCAACACGTGTGCTATTTTTTTTAACTCTCTGGAGTAAGCTATAAGTCTATGACCTAGTGAAATATTTGATATGGTTCTTTTTTATTTTGCTTTAATAGTGAATCTACTAACTTTCGTTAATATCAAAGCTCGAATTATATAACTCCAAGTCTGACCTAGTGAAATATTCAACATGGTTCTTTTTTATTTTGTTTTACTACTAAATCTATCATCTTTCATTTATATCCAAGCTTGAATTTTATACAGGAATTTAAGTCTTCCCGTGTCAGTTTCATGCTTCTTCATTGTTTCCCAGTAAATTATATTTTGTGATCATAAATCTCCTGTTTTCCCCCTGTTGCAGCACATAGAGCTAGTTTCTCCCTCTCCCCCTGATGCTGAAAATTCCACTTTTGATGTGGTGGGTCCTGTCTGTGAGTCAGCAGATTTCCTGGGTAAGGGCCGGGAACTTCCAACTCCTGCTAAGGTAATAAACTGAGCCTTCAAGTTTCAATGAGAAATGTTCATATCATTATTATAACCATTATTATTGTTGTTGTTTGGCTGATTAAGGGGTTTGCTTTTCAGGGAGATGGCTTGGTTGTTCATGATGCGGGTGCCTACTGCATGAGCATGGCATCAACTTACAATCTCAAAATGCGCCCGCCGGAGTATTGGGTATCATATTTTACTTTGAAACTATCTTCTCTTGGTCCTATTCAACTTATTTTGGGTTTCCACTAACTTTGTTTATTTGGGGAATAAATTATAGTTGTAATTCCCGGCTGATTATTGGTGGCTTTTTATGCTAAATTAGCAGTCTTACGTACATTGGGAAAGTATATTAGAAACACATTAAAAACTTCTTAAAGCCTTTTAGAGTTTTAGGATCTTCCAGTTTTTACCATCCTATGATGCCAGATTTATTAAATATTAATCACTCATGCATGAAAATTTGTAAATGGGTTTTCATTTATATCCAAAACGGAAGAGTTTTTTTCTTCTTCTTTTTCTAGTGCCGTTTGACTTTCGTTTCAAGATTGTTTTATTCGCTTCAGCTCTCTTTTTTCTTTTTCTGGTGAGGTCAGTGTTTCTAATCTATCGCAGAGAAGAAATTCCTGCGAAGCCTAGCGTACGTTGCAAATTATGGAATGATAGATTTTGTAAAATGATATTTCCAATTAAATTTGCTGCTCTTCAATTCAATTTCCAGGTTCTAGAAGATGGATCAGTGGCCAAAATCCGCCACGCAGAGACAATTGAAGACCACATTCGGTTCTTCGAAGGCCTTTGATGAAGCATTTTATACGGCATGAGGGCTAAAACTCTACAGCATTAAACTTTGCTGTTTATTTGTGCATGTAGTACTCCTTAGACAGCTGAAATTTATTTATAAAAGTTTCTGAACCTTAATTTTCGTAAGTTAAATGAGGTACTCTAGGAAAGATTGTTTTTAGTAGTGTCAGGTACAAGCGTCTGCCGCTGATTTGGTGCCATGTTATTGGGATGTTTCAATCATGTGGTGTCATGAGCTTTTATATATATATATATATAGCTTAGAGGGATTGCGCAAGGACCCTTCACTTTTATGTGGGTCTTGTCCTCTTGAGCTCACCCAAAGAAGCTCAAGATAAAATACTTTTTATATAAGTATTTTAATGCTAGTATTGAGCTTTCAATCTTGCATGGTAAAACACTAGTTATTTAAATTTTGATAATCCGAGTAGGCCTTAATCATCATAAGATCATCATTTTAATTGTTTAATTCTCTTTTAATTTTTTTTCTGTAATTTTAACATTTGAATTTAAAAAATTCAATTAATTTTTTAGAACATTTATGTCAGGTATTTTATGATATTCTTTTAAATTTAGGAATGAGTTCTAAACTTTTGGTAAAAATGAGTTTTTTAAAATAGAATTTATGAATAGATATTAAAAAGAGAATTTTTATATCTAGAAGGAAAATAATAAAATTAAAAATTAAAAATAAAGAATGAGATGTAAAAAAATAAATAAAATGTATAAAATAATTTACTATTTATTTTTTGAAATAAAGATTAAAAATATAGATCGTGAATTTTTTTCTCTCCTCAAAATGTGCTTTTTCTTTTCTTCTATTTTTTTTTTGTTTATAACAAAAATTAGCAGTTCCCAAAATAAAATAATATGAGCTTATCTTTTAGTTCTTACATTTATGAAGTGCTTGCTGTGACATCCATCTCATCAAAATGTATAAAAGTATAAAAATTGATGAAGATTAAAAAGAAAGCACTGTATCAGTCTCATTAAAGTGTAAATGCATAACTTTAAGCTACGGGAAATTGTTCCTCCTTCGCCAAATATAATGATATCCTATTCACTCTTCAACAGCAGAACGTGTCATCGCCTTCCTCTTTCTCCCGTCACTCTACGTCTCCCTCCACTGCAATCTTCATCTCCCGCTCCCACCACCACGAACAACTTCCGGCCCCCTCCACTGACCTCGATGACGCCTCACGCCCGCCTCCCCTGATCCCCTCCCTCGATGGCGACCCCCTCCCCTCCCTTGACATAGCCCCCTGGCCCCCCTAGCCCCCGACCCCGTCGCCCCATGGCAAAATGCACCCCTTCCTCGATGGCAACCCCCTCCCTCCCTCGACGGAGCCCCTACGCCCCCACGCCCTTGACCCCATCGCCCCATGGCAAAACGCACCCCTCCCCTAATCCTTCCCCCCAACAACGACCCCCTCCCCCTCCCGGACTAGGGGTGTAAAACAGGCCGATCGCCCCCGCCCGCAACAAATCGAGCCTAAACGGGTCAGTCCATTTAGGCCCACATTTTAAATAGACTGACCAAGGCTCAACTTGGTCGGGCCCGTAGGATCCACGGGCTGGCCCGTATTTCATTTATTTTATTTTTGTTTTATTATTTTACTTTTTAAAATTTAAAATTAATTAATATAATTAAATATAATCAATATTATTTTAATTTTATTTTACAATTATTCATATATGAAATCTAATTACTTAATTAAAGTTATATAATATAATATATATGCATTAAATTTTAATGTATTTAGGTAATAAAAATAAAAATAAAAAATAAAAAAGTCAATAGGCCAGTTCGCGGCTCGTATAGGCCCGTATTTTAAACGGACCGAGCCTTGAACAACCCGGCCCACTCCAAGTCCGCAGGCTTGAGCCCGTTTTACCACCCCCCCCCCCCCCCCCCCCAAGATGGTACCCTAGCAACGCCCTTCTTTAGCGCCAATGCCGCCATCCGTCCGTTGCAATGCAGAGATCTACTATATTAATAATAATATATTATTAATTTGATGAATAGAATAATTAAATCAATGTGGGATTATGATGAAGGAGACTGTAGATTTATGGATAGTTGGTATTTTTCATTAAAATTTGAAGAATTTTGTATGAGACCAATGTTAGTGCTCTAATGGACCTCCTAATAAAATCCACAATTTGGCTCGTGGATTCGTGGATTGACATGCAAATATGCGTCTTGAATCCTTTGTTTTTGTTTGGTAAGAGCACTTGTAGCAGACTATCTATATTAGTTTGTTTCCTTAAATTTAGGGAGAAAAAGTTAAGAAAGTCATAAAATCATTACCATAACATAAGTCTTATATTTAACTTTATTTATAGAGTTTGTATGGTATTTCTTAACATATTAAAAAATACTATTCACTCTATATAATTATTAAATTATATATACAAATTTTCTCTCACCTCTCTCCATCACATTTCCCATAATATTTACTTTTGTTTCATACTAAATTAAAAAAATGTTATTAAATAAAAAAATAGTGTAAAATATTATTTTAATGATATACAGAGTGTTGTAGGGAATTTATTGTGATATATATTTATATATGAACGCAAAAAGTAGTTTAAATTTGTAAAATTAGGAAAGATGGTTGAAAAGCTGTTGTTAGCGCTCTAAGGTGATGAAAAAAAAAATTAAGTAAAAAAGGGATGAAAAAAAAAGAATAGAGTTATTTGATAGGAGTAGAAAAGGAGTAAAAAATATAGAAAAATAATTTTGTATTATTTAATAGAAAAAGTAAAACTTTAAAAATATATATTTAATTATATCAAATATCATTTTTATTAGAGTAATGTATAAATGTAGAAAGTAAAATAAAAACTTATTAAAAATTAATTTTTATATTTGATTTTTTATTTATTGATAATAAAAAGTCTCTTAAAATTAATCTTATAACTCACTTTATTTTCTTTCTCTATCATATTATTATAATTTTGCCGATTATTATTTTTGATCAGGTTTAGTTGTCTTACCCATGTTTATTTGATGGTGCATATTGACGGGGGTGGTTGAATTAGGGAAAAAAAAAGTCTGATAAGATTACTCATTCGTAAGCACCAACTCAACTGTGACATTCGCTCGGTGGTCCAGGGAAAAGAACGAAAAAAATAAATGACTAAAGCGTGAGGGGAAATGTGATGCATCATTTGCATATTTTCCAGTGGCTCAGAACGAATCTAGGGGCATAAGGCCTGTTGCCTTGGAAACCAGTATTGAATTCCATGATTCAAAGTCGTGATTGTCTTAATTATATGGCCAGTGCCTGCCATTATCAACGTTATGTCTTAATTATAGTGAGTCTGCCCCCACATGTTGAATTTGGGGGGTTGCTTTTTAAGGACGGACCCGGTGAATTAAAAAATTTATTTTGTTATATATTAAAAAAATTAGAGCATATTTTGTTATGGGGTTTTATATTTTTTATTTTTCAAAAAATAATAGTTATTTTTATAAGAAAATTTAAAATTTAAAATAATGTAATATTATTTTTAATTCAAATAATTAAATTGAAAAAACTTTTTTTCATAATCAAAAATAACTATCACATTCAAAACAAAAACAAAAAATATTCTAACTGAATATAACTACGTGATACTAATGTGAGTATATATTAGATAAAAAATATAATAAAACTTCAATAAATACTAAACACACTGCTAATCCTCTTCCTCTCTTAATAAAATAATTTTCATTTATCATCTCTAATTCATTGTGTTAAATCTTACTCTATATTCTTTCTTAAAAGTGCATATTCTCATTATTTTATTTCAATAAATAAAATTTAAAATTAGAATTAATTTTTATTGAAGTCATATTGGAGGAGACGACAGATGAATTCAAATTATGCGAACGTAGCTTGTAACAGAATAGATCAAGGTCAAAATTTGGTCATATATGAATACGGAGGAGACGGCAGATGGATCAAGACCTTGGCACTGTCATCGCAATGCTGCAATGGCATTAGCCATGACGGTGTCGACGGGAACAGGAAACAAATGGCATTGAAAAAGATAATTAAAAATATGGTAGTTATATATGCTTATGCAAATGGTGCTAAAATGAAGTTGATGGAGTTATATTAAAATGACCTTGGCAAGTAGGAATACGGGTGCAAATATAAAAAAAGGTGCAAATGTATGTAAATAAATGGTGATTGGTAAAGGATTAAAAAGATATGAGAAGAAAAATTAATTATATATATTACTGGTTTTGTCCTTTGTTGTTAAAGAAACAGATGAAGTGAATGAGGGTTATGTTAAAAATAAGAGTTACTGTGTGTTTTCCACATCATTCCACGCTAATATTAGTGAGGAAAAATTGCACGTGTTTTCATGACATTTTTTGTTTTTCTATTTTATTTTCATACCTCATTGGAATTGATGTTTTTCATAAAATTTTCCGAAATTCTTTCACTTTTCATTAAAACCAAGCAGAGTGTAAAAGCTGCTATACTTTTGGAATTATCCTTATTTTGTCCATCCAATATAATCTATTTGTTTTAAAAGAAAAAAGTGAAATTCCAATTTTTTTTATGATACACGTAGATGTGGGCTATATAATGGAGTAGGCTTGAGTACATGTACTATTATTGGTCAAAATTTCTAGACTCTAGTGGGTAAAGGTCAACCCAACTTGGACGTTAATGCCGCATTGAATTTCACTCATCAATTAAAAGAACGAAAAAGTTTCAAATATTTTTTTTGGAGAATCAATATTTTTATTTTTTAGCAATGTAAAATTTGTGGAATGTGATTGAGCATAAACATATTATATGTAGGCTTTGTTTTGTTTTCATATGAAATATTTTTCATCTGAAATAATATATTGTTTTCGGTTGATTATATTATAAATTTATTTATTTTATTTTTTTAAAAATCTTTAATAATAGAATTTACAGTTTTTGATTTTTTTAGGACTTTAGTTATTTTAATTTCCCGCAAAAATAAAATAGTCAAATCTTTTCTTCTTTTTGCTTGTTCAATCGAAACCATTTCTTACTTTTGTGATAGACTTTTCCCAATCGGCAATCGGTCACGACTCACGAGTGCCCCGCAAAACCAACTTTACTCCTTTCTGAGTAATTTGTTTTCACTGTAACTGAGTTTTAGCACGGTAAAAAAACCAAAATTACGTTATTATGAGTTGGTGAAACATATTATATGAATAAATATGTGTGTATATATGGCTACCATTGGTAATATAAGATTAATTTTTTAAAAAATAATTATCATGGATTCAAATAAATTTTTATTATTTATAAATACTTTAAAATTTTATTAAATATATTATTTTTAAAAATAATATGATCATGATTCATGACAAACGGGCCCATAAGACCTGTTTCACACATGTTCAAATGTGTGATACAAACTAAAATTCAAACATTGCATGAAAAGTTTACTGCACGAATTACCACTACAACCGAACTATAATAAAATTTTACTTGAATTAAAGAGTTTTCAAAAGTTGTTAATGGTTTTAGGCTAGTTTTGATGTTGTAAATTATTGTATGCAAAAATAAAACCCAAAAAAAAATATAGAACAATAGAGGACGTCCAAAAGCATTAACATTTTATTTTGAAAGAAAGAGCAAGGAGCATTCTTTTGACCACGTCATCCGAATGCCACAACCGTAAACATTTCGTTTATACGTACATTCATCCAAGCACTCAAGAAAATGTGCACCCAGAGTGACCATGTACTTTTCGCTAAATACGGTTGTGTCCTCGTTCAACCTAGAATTTCACTTTATACTAAAAAAAATGAAGAATGAAAAATAAACATATTGTTTTTTCTTGTTTTATTTTCCCAAATATCAATTAAAATTTTATTGTGTATTAAAACTAATTTTTTACTTTTTTTTCATTTTACTTTCAAAAGTTAAATTTTAAAATAATATTGTCTTTGTATATTTTTCCAAATTAGTTTCTACGGTCCATGTAAAATTGGGTTTTCAATTTATCATACTTATTGTTAAAATGCCTTAACCACAATAAATGTAACAAGTGTTTTTGTTTCAAAGCTTTCAGTTTTCAAAAAGATTTTAACGGTTTAAAAACAAAAATTTTTATTTCTTAAACACTTGTTGTAAGAAATCATATACCCATGGAGTTTTATCTAAAGAGATTGGGACTTAAATAATCTATATCTCTCGGTCTTTCTTATAGATTTCATGTGTATTGATTCCTATATTTGTCTCTTTAATTTTTCAAAATTTTGATATTCTTTTTAAAAGTAAAACTTATTACAACCAAATAAGTATTAATTTTGGGCATCGTGTTGGTGTTAATTTGTCGTCATACGTTATCAACTCAAAAACTAGTTTTTAATGATGAAGACCATTGTTTTTGCTACTCTTAGTACTTGTTTGGTATATATGAATGAATTTAGAGGGAAGAGAATCATTAAGGAAATAAAATTGACGTGATAATCGAAATGCAATGGTTGATTACTTTTACCATGTTTGGTATGTAAAGTAATAAATTATTAAATTACTTAAATACCCTAAATTGAAAAACTTAATTTCATCTTTTTCTCACCTCAAGCTACAGACCCTTTTCCCCTCTCTCACGCTCAAGCTACAAACCCTTCCCATTCACCACCCAACAAACATTTTGTGATTTAGTCTAAGCAAATTATTTCTTTTCGTAGTGTTAACACTATTCAAGTACTAAAACACAATAAAAATCCTTCATATATAAAAGCTATTATTTAACAGTAATAGAAAGTAGGTAAATTTGTAATATTCAATTAATAAGAGCAAATCAAACGAAATCCATCAACCTAGATCACTATCCTCAAGTTCCTAATAATTAATTTTATATTTGAGCTCACTTTGTAATTGAGCATGTGGAAGTCGTAAGACAGTTGTGACATCACAACATCATTGAAGGGAGATCTAGCATGCAGAGGTGTTGGGGCAACAAGAATAGCAACATGAGGATATTGGACCTAATCGATTAATGGCTTGGAGCGGTGGAATCTAGGGTTGGAGAAGGGATTTTGGCATAGCAGTGCAGGATACGAAATGCCAAGAGAGGGCTTGGAATTGAGGGTGGTGGTAGGGAGCTTGTTGTCGTGTTTCCAATGAGATTTGTAGTGAGGGCAAAAAAAAAAAAAAGGACGTCTCATGGGCTGATGAGGCCATAAGGTTACCTCAGGCCATGTCCTTCAGAAACTAAATAGGAGATGAGCGTGAGGTTGTGAGGGTAGTGCTAGAAATCGATACCTATATGTAGGGTAATGATTTAAAATCTGATATATGGCCAAAATAAATTTTACCTTAGATATGAGATTAAAATTTCTAAGTTAATACCTCATTGCCCTGCCTTTGGCATACCAAACATGAAAATTAATAAAAATGAATTTGATTCCATTAGTAGTGACTTTCACAATACCTATTCAGTTGGTAGCAATTTCAATTTTAGATTTTACCTTGGTTTTATTTGAGTAGAAATATGTTACAATGTCCAAATGGCTAGCAAGCCTAGACAAAAAACATACATTGACAAATGAGAGTGGGCAATAAGAAAGATAAACAAAGATAGGAGGAGAGGAGAGGAAGGGGGGGAAACGATTAATATTTGTATTTTTTTAATGAATTTTTAGTCTTTCACGAATGATTTTAAACTTAATGACGACTTTCCAACTATTTTTATTAAATTTAAAGATTTAAACTATTTTTTATTTTTTTTATACAAATATAAATCATAATAGATTATTTTAATCACTTTTTATATCATTAAAATACTATTTCATACTCATGCTTTTATTTAATAATACTTTTTAATAATTTAATAAGAGAAAAATTAAAGTTGTAGGAAACATAAGTGAGAGGCGAGAGAAATTAAAATTTTATAATTTAATAACCATTGAAATTGAATAAATTTTTAATATATTAAGAAATATTATACAAATCTTGTAAAGAATATTAAATATAAGACTTATGTTATAAGATTATTTTTTTTATTTTTTTCATAAATAAAGTGAAATAAATTCCTATAAAAAAAATTGATACTACTACTTTTAATGGGACAAATAAATTTTAGACATTGAATGAAAATGAGATTATCAAGTGAATGGATTTTTTCTATGTATGTGATCAATTAAATATGAAAATGAAAATGAACATTTTATTTTATGTTCGCTTATCAATTATAAAAGCAAGTAATAATACGACTCGAGTGTAATATAATTGATTGGTTAGGTATTATTGACTTTAGGGGTGACCTTGATCGCCCCATATTAAAATTGATGTTATTGGTCGCTGGATGCAAATAAGCCCGTAAACAAAATAACATGTGCGGCAAGTAAATGAATGGTTTAAAAAATATAGTAAACATGCATATAATAATAATAATAATAATAATAATAATAATAATAATAATAATAATAATAATAATAATAATAATAATAATAACAATAATAATAATTGCGCGATGCATGTGCTCAGCTTTGTTTCATTTTTTAGATGGACATGTTTTAAAAGTATATTGCCCTGCAATTACATCTCATAGATTTTACCGTAAGAAAAAAAAATCCCAAAGTAAAAAAAAGGTTATGAGTTACCATTTCAAATGTATATACAACAATAACACATGTACATGTTATGTATAATAACAAATGTTAACTTATTTATTCACGAAAATCGGTAAAAATCGTAGATATATTCGTACAATCTTAGGTTATGATGCATTGTCCTTTATGTCACAAGTATTAATTTGACTTAAACAAACATGATTTGTGCATTATCTCCCTTCATTTCTTTCATGTTACTTCGGAGTTTGTGCAACAACAAACAAATCAGTCTCTACAGTTGGTGTTACCTTGTCAACAGAGACGGATTTTGGGGGCGGGGGTATCCTCCTAACTATAATAGTGGTAAATAAATTATATAATTTTAAAAATTTGTCTAATTTGATTATAGGATAATTTGATGAGGTTTTTATATTTTTATGTTATTAATTTTAACTTAAATTGTACTAATCATTAGTATTCGTCTCAAGGCCAGGTAAGTGAGGCCTGAGTCTTAGGCCTCCAAAAATTAAATTAAAAACTAGGACTTTCAGGCCTCATATCATCTTGGCTTAACCTTTAATAGTAGCAAAGAATTAAAAATTAATTTATAATTTCAATAATAATATATGTTTTAAAATGTTATATTATTACTATAATTATAGTAATGTAATAATAAAAATAAAAATCAACGGTTTAATTTTATCTACATAAGGACTCTCAATTTAATAATCACATTGAACCTCCTAAATTTCGGGACCAGTCCTACTAACCATAGTTTTAGATAACAAATTCTAAACGTGAATTACATACTTTGTATCTTGCCCTCCCCCTAACCGAATTTTATGGATCCGTCCATGCTTGTCGGTTTCTATAATAATCTACCTCGTACAACCAATATATTTATAAATACTAAGACTTAGTTTAGTAGTATTGTTGTCACGCCCCGAATTCCAAGAAAACCCGAACCAGGAACATGACTTCTCCTTGCTCGCACCTGAAAGGTCAAGGGGTTGGTGACTAAGCACCAATGGAGACTACACCGCGGGTGTTGTCTCAAATATGCAACCCTGTATGATCATACATCAAGAGTAATCCTATACTTTCTCATATATCATCATGCATACAATGAGTCAAACAATCATACAGACATCACATCATACAGGATGCAAATACAATCGTCCACGGACCCATGTCCGGGAGATCACATAAAACAATACGGAATATAAATGTATCATACATCGAGTAGTGGGCGTCCTCCTGGAAGAAAGTCCTCCACTAGTCTCGGGTCACACCTGAAAAGGGGTAAACAATAAGTAGGGGTGAGCGACAAGCTCGGTAGGTGACCTCAAAACTCCACATCATGCAACACATATAAGTCTATACTATATGCTCGGTGTACTCGTGCACCGTGTAATGTGCACAATCATCGACTCACCTTGCCCACACAGACAACTTGTCCACGATCCTACATGGGATCCCAGCTCAGGGCACTCGGCCCTAGCTCCACGAGCTCAACGGCTCAACCGAGGCCTTAGCCTATCCACAACGCAATATGCCCGGCTACGATCGCCACACACACCGCCGCCATCGGTGCATATGCCTGCCACGTCAACCACATAGCACCAACGGTGCATCACGGTGAGAACCCAAACAAGTCACGGAGTCCATGCCCCAATACCTCACACCAACATACTAACATTAGTATGACATGTCATTCTCAATATTTTCTTTAACCGTAGCCGGTTCTTCACAAGTAAATCCTCAATCCTTGATTTATGAAGGAAGTACCCATAGCGCATATTTTCTTGAAATCAAAAGTCCCGACATTGGGTTCCCATAACATAAATAAGATAACCTGATTTTTTAGGGATTTTTCTTGAGATGTCTAACCCCACTTTCCAAAAAGTCACCACTATGAACTTTTGGGTTTTTCCGAGATTTTACACTAAATCCCAATTTTCACATTTTGAAAGAGTGGAAATTAATTTTTCTAATATTTTTCTTTAAATCCAAATGGGGGGGGGTATTTCGTTATTTACATTGTAACTTAATACTCAAATGTGTAGATGGGTATGGGTTACACTGTAAATAGTCCATCCAGTGCATTCCAGTGTCTAGTTACACTGTGAGGCTGCGACTCGTAGCGCGAACTGCAGCGCGCCTCGGAGACTCGTAGGTGCACAGCGCACCTCGAAAACTCAAAGCGAGTCTTTGATCTTCGACCTTCGGACTATGAACTTCAACCTTCGGACTACGGGTCTACGAATCTACGAACTACGAACCTTCGAGCTACGAACTACGACCCTACGAACTATGAACCTTCGAGATACGAACTACGGGTCTACGAACTACGAACCTTCGAGCTACGAACTACGGGTCTACGAACTACGACCCTGGATCTTCAACCCAGAACTTCGGATCTTCGTTATTTTGACCCGATGGTCGCCCAGTGTACTGTTTATCATCGTTTTCACTGTTCTTCGTCTGAAATGTGCCTAGAAACTCCCAAGACGCTCACTAATACCCCTGTTTCCCAACAAACTACAATATCTACCTCAAAACGCGTCCAGAATGCCTCTAAACCGCGCGAAATAACAGAAATACGTATAAAATTTCAGATTTCCGAAATCTAGATCTAAACCCAGATTTCCATGGTTGACTTATCAACCCTCATGAAAAACACGGTTAATCAACCCCAAAATCACGAAACATATATCCACAATGATATAAAATAGTTCTTAACCACAGATCTTATGTTAAACCATTAGATCTAACCCAAAATTGATTTCCCCAAATTCTAGGGTTCATGCTCAATTTCATCAATCATGATAAATTCGTGCAGATCCAAAACAAGAGAGAGTAAGAAGCTCAAGGACACCTACTTAAAGTGAATCTTTGAGCTCTACGAACCCAAATCGTCCCAAATCGCCAAGGCCTCCAAGCTCTCTCAAGCTCTCTCTCTCAAACGCACAAACGTGATAACATAAAGTGAAAGCTTCTTTTTTTTTTTTTTGCTATTTATATTTCTCGGGTCATTGACCAATAATCGACTTAGTCAATCATTGACCTAGTCAATAATTGACCTCCAAGATCCCGAACTCCAAATTGAGTCAAATTACGTTAAAAAACGCTCGAAATGACGAGCACAACACTAAACAAATATTATTACACTCAAATGACCACCCAAACGCAAAGTCAACCAATAAACCCCGAAAAGTCAACAATCAGGTCATATGGGGCCCCGACTCGGAATTGGGCCCAAGTACGGTCAAAATGCTCACATCGACGACTACACTACCATCCAGGATAGTTATATTCCCATAGAATGGCTATCTCTCAAAACTACCCAAATACAAGTCTTTACAATTGTACTTTTAAAAGAAGTTGTTTTTAGTTGTGTTAGAAAAAAAAGTTACTTGGAAAATAAGCAATTGAGTGTTTGGTAAAACATAATTTTAAAAGCGCTTTAAAATTTAAAAGTAGATAATAAGTATTTATTAAATTAAAAATAAAATTGTCGTGAAGACGTAAAAGACATAAATATCTTTTAAAATTATATGATAATTTTTAAAAAATAACTCTCCCCTCCCCCTCCCTTCCAACCCCCACACGTAAACCTTCTTATTAGTGTCTTTTTTTTCCTCGCAAGGGTACGATTTGGGCATTAGGGTTAGGGTTTTCATTACCCCCTGCAGTGCTCTATAACATAATACCTCCGTGCTCGAGATCGCTTCCTTTAGCGGTCCGCTTTGGACCAGTGGCAACCTCCCATGGCAACAACGGCGGTTTGGAGGCTCCGGCAGTGCATAGCATCCTCTCGTCGCACCGAGCGACGATTGTGTCTCCCCAAGCAATAGTTCTCGCGTAAGGGCTTCTTCATTCTCGATATGTCCAGTGGCTCATCCACTTGAGATTGAGACAAATCTTGTGTGAGGCCGAGAGAGGATGAAGATGAAAAAGTTAGTATTAACATTTAAATTTTTTAAAACTGCTTCCTAAAAAAAGCGACTTGTAGAAAACAACCTTTAAATTATTTGTGCTTTTGAGAAAAAAAACTTATTTTATAAGTACTTTTTAAAAGGTAGTCAAACATCTTTTACTATTTTTACTTATTTTATAAGTAAAAGCAGGCTCCCAATAATAATGCCAAAATGAGCTTAAGACCCTTAAATAAAAATGCTCATAAACCAGTTTAGTAAGTTTTAGGATTGACGATTGACCCATTCAGTCACTTAATAATCCCAAAATAAAAAGGTGCAATGATAGCAGATGATAATAAACTTTCGTTTGACATTCTACTTCTTGAGCGTGAATATTTTAATGGATATATTTGAATTCAACTTGATCAATTGGGATATGATTAAACATTATCCAGATGTTAGATCTTCTAATAAAAAAGACTCATCCACAAGAGAAATGTTCATCTATTTTATATAGTTATTCAATTATACTAATAATTAGTTCTTAGAATTTTTTAATTTTTTTTAATAATTTACATCTTTCATTAATGATTTTTTTTTAGTGACCAATAGACTGTGGTTGTTTCCTCTTTAAAAACTTATATATATATATATATATATATATATATATATATATAAACATATAATTAATTTACGATCAATTTAAAATATATTATTTTTTCAAGCTAAACAGAAATGAACACAGCTAATATAATTCAAGTAAGTTAGGGATAAACTTTATATATAAATTGTCATATATAATATTTTAAAACAATCAGAGTCCAAGGAACATGGATTAGAAACAAATTAAATGATAATAATAAAGTAAACGATAATAATAAAAAATTCAAACACGCATATATTATCTTGAGCTACAAAAGAAAGTCCTAAACGGAAATTCATAAACCATAAATTTGAACATGGATTACTATAGCAGGCCAATTTCAAATTTACTCAAATTATAAACACGATTGCTTCAGGGTGTGCGTGATGATGGTCAAATCAAACAAGAATGAAAAAGTAGATGAAAAAAATGATGGCAGTTCGAAAATAATGAAAAAGGGAGGAAATGACCGGTAACGACCCCAAACAAACAAACAATATATATATAAAATAAAATAATAAATAAATAAATTAGCAGTTCAAAAATAAAATAATACTTTTAAACAAAACTCAAAACATAATTAATATGCTTACACCCCGTCCCACCCTCGCAGGTATTCATTTGCTCGTGATTTGAACTCAGAATCTATTTTATAACCAAAAAGCCCAACAAACACTAGGTCAGTTGTGTTTTTATTAAATATGTACTTATAAAATAATATATAATTAATAATAATAATAATATTGCTATTATCAATGATAATGTTAATAATAATAATATTAAGCATAATTTAATTTTAAAATAATACTAATTACAAATATACATATATTTATATTATAATAAAAAGTAAATGTACTATTATTATTTTAATATAAAATATAAATCAATTAGATTGAAATTTAGTTTTGAATTTATTAATAGGTTGATTTTATTATTTAGGATTAGATGATCTAATCAAATATTATTTGATTAGAAATATATTAATATTTAAACAAATAATATTATTTACATGATTTACTACTTTTAATTCAAATATTAAATACATACTACCAAATGTCAAAAAACTCATAACGTACTCTCATCATGCATGACTCATATCATACATAAAATAATTTATAGATAGTCATATTAGTTTGATTCAAATTTGATATTAAATTTATTTATAGATTGATTTAAAACTAAATGATCTAAATAAATACTATTTGATCGATAAATGTACTATTATTTGAACTACTATTATATATTATTATTGTAAGGATTTGTATATGTGTTAGCATAACTTATAATCTATATTTGATGTTAAGAAAGTTATTTTGAGAATGTGGCCATTAATATGTGTTAGCATAAATTACAATCGTTTTAACTATATTTGGGCCTAATTTGAGGTCCAGAAGCCTTCAGGGGTTATTTAATAATTTTTGGGAGTTAAATTGAGGGTTGATAAATGAAAAATAAAATTTAGGAAGGCTTTTTAGAAATTATTTATGAGGAGGACGAATTTTAATTAAAAATAGGGTTTGGGGGTTTTATCATTCATTATAATTTTGTTTTGAGAAACCCTAGCCGTCGGAGGAGAGTTCATGGTATTATTTGCGTTCTTCGTCATTCTTCGCCGATTCTAGACTGTTCTTGCGAGCTTAATCCCTTCGGAAGGCAAGAGGTAGGTGATTATTGATTCTTTACTATTCTATTGCATGAACGTAGACTGTTAGAAATTTTATGTGTCGAATATATATATACATATATATATTGTGTGTACCAAAATCTTTGTCGTGCTCGGCTCGCACGGTCTCGTTGCTTTGCTTGTGGGTTTGTTGCGTCGGCTTCGAGGTGTTCGTTGTGGCTGTGCGACGGGTTGGGAGCAACGGCAACACTCGCTTTTCTTTCCCTGGACAGATTTGCGTATGTCGGTTTTATTATTATTATTATTAATTCAAGGTCATGGAATAAAACTAGGCATGACGTATTCCAATACGTTCTATTATTTAATGCCTTTCTCCCCCATCATTATCCCATTATTATTGTTAGCCTTTGTTTGCTCTTCTTCCCACGTGATTTCCCTCCCACCAACCTGTACGAGATCCAATGTGACTCAATGTTGTCCACCTTTTCCTAATACTTTTTTATAAGTAAATAAATAAATAAATGCATTTTGTAGCAAATATATGCATAAAAATCGAGTAGGATTCAATTTGGTATTATATATATGTTTTGGTATTGTATACATGCATAAAATTCGTGCAAGCATCTTTTGGTATTATATATGTATATTTTAATTTACTACATTGAAATTACCAAGCTATATTGTAGAGACTCGTACTGTGTGGTTGGGTTAGGCCCGAATAAGAGTTTGGAATATTTCTTCGACAGTGTGGCCTAAGAGCGAGTGTTTGAGTTATTATTAATATTATTTTAATATCCTGGAATTTATTAGTATGCGTTATTATTAATTATTAAAGTTGGGAATTTTTATTATGGGATTATGATTATTCTTGTAGATATTTTAATATTTAGACTATAAATATTAATTGTAACATTATTATTATTATTTATTATGGTGAATTATTATTATTAATTACTATAATTATTATTATTAATCAAATTATTATTATTATTATAATTATTACTATTATTAATATTATAAATCAATTAATATATATAGGTATAAATAGAGGGGAACCTAGGGTAAAACCCTACGTTCAGTATGCGTGCACACCTGGTAGGGAAAGAGCGATGAATTGAGAAGGGAGGAGCAAGTGGGGTTTGAAATAGACCGTTCTACCGGGTCCCTCGAAACTTGATCCAGGTAGGTGATTCCTGTTCCTTCGTTATTCCATTGCATGAACGCAGATTTAGAGAAAAAGAAATACAAGTTCAATTCTAATATTGTATGTGAAATATATATATATATATATATATATATATATATATATATATATATATATACCCGGGTGTTCGTCTTCTATACCTGTGGACGGGTTGGGAGTTTTGTTTCCATGGGCGACGTAGATCTCGTAGTTTCTACCTTTGGGCGATTTGCGGTGGCACCGGGGCCTGACATAAGGATCGCTTGTTTCCTCTAGGCGATCTACGCCGGTGTTGTGTGGCTTTGTTCCAGCTTGTTTTTCTTCTTCCGGTCGATTTTTCAATAGCTTCCAGGTGCGAGACGATGGCTTCAACACGCTGGTTACTTGTTTTGATATATTTATTATTATTTATTATTATTATTATTATTATTTATTAATTACTACAATTATTATTATTATTCGCTTGCTAGGCCGGCGGCCTGGCCTTTCCCGCAAGACGTGGACGTCAGGTGTCGCCGCGGCCTAGCCAGGTGACGGGGGGACCCTGCTGCATCGTTCGCGGTGTGGTGGCGGGAGCGGCATGGTTGGTTGCAAGTAGTGGTGGCGGCGCCCTTGTACTTGGATCCACTTGATATCCTTCTAACAAAATATATTTAGGTGTGATAGGGTGGAATATATATATATATATATATATATATATATATATATATATATATATATATATATTTCTTGTGACTAATATATACGTATATAAAAGATCATTTATCTGAATATATTCAATGGATCAATTGAATATGTATATATATCATATAATATATATATATGTATATATACTGTTTGTTGATGAATTAATTATCATTTGTGGCGCGTTATTTGTTGATTTAGCAAATTAAATCTTTTGTATGTTATAATCCTGATTGTTGTATTAATGTGGGTCCTGGACTTGCTTTTGCTTATTGGTATAGAGTTGTCATTCGTGGTACATTATATCTGGCTTGATTGACTAAAATGTTCTTGTATGGTTGATGTAACGAACACCGGCCGTTTAAGTACTTTGTTTAACGTTTATATGGGGTAAACTTTGGTGGTGAAGATGTTTGGGTGAACCATGGGTCCCACATAGGGCTGGCAAGATGTCGCAGATCCCCTATATGGCTGGTTAATCCCGGTCCCATATGTGGCGGGTTGTCGCTAAGGACACCACGGGTCCCACATATGGTCGTCTGGTAGTGATTGAGATTCTTGGAGTAATTAGCGGGAATTTCGTGGTTGGTTGGTTTGTCGGCGCGAGCCTTAAATTAATGAAATGTGATGTGACATTTAAGTTGTGGTTGAATGAAATTTAGTTTAATAGAATGAGGCACTACACCTGACACGGCATACACTGATCATATAGACTTAGGAATTTATGTAATAGGATATAGAGATAGGGGTCACCTCATCGAGCACTCGGGCTCACCCTACTTTATTTCTATTTTTCCTACGAGGTTGTAAGGAGTAGCTGGTGGGGCCTTAGTAGAGCTAGTTGGAGCATTTTCGATGTAGGGTTCATTTTATGAACTTATTTCCTATTTGATTATTTTCTATTCCGGACTTGGGTCTGTGATAGTTGTATTAACTTAATTTGCCTGGACCTTATTATTCTATGTTTATGAGTAATGATTCATTTTAGTAATATTGATTGCACTGGAATAATTATTGATTGCTTGTAAGTTGTATTGGGTCATTGGTAAGTACAATGTTACCCCCGTTGTAGTATTGTAAAGGATGGGAACCGTCACTAACCCCTCGACCCCTGGAGTGGGAGTGAGGGGCGTCGCGTTTCCAACTCCGTGGTTTCCGAATTTGGGGGCGTGACATATATAAATAAAAATTTAATTTGTCTCGATAATAAAATATATTAAGTGATACCATACCAATAGTAAGGTCAAAAATAAATAAATTATGATATTGTAATTTAACAATATAAATTTTGTTTGGGCTTGATATTATTAAGTTGGCATTAAGAATATTAATTGTGGCTTAATATTATTAGCTTGATGTTGTTTGGCTTGATATAGTTTGTTTAATAAAATAAATATTATTTGAGCTTCATTGTTATTTGTTATGTGATATAATTGTTATTCGTGGCACGTTATTATTGGTTTAGCAATTTAAATATTCTGTTGTGCTATAAGACTGAATTTTGATTATTGAATATATTATTTGTTGGTTATATGTGTGGATTTGGTGGTAGAGTTGGTTGGGTTAACCGTAGGTCCCACATAGTGCTGGCAAGAGGCCATAGGTCCGCTATGTGGCTGGTTAACCCAGGTCCCATATGTGGCTAGTTGTCATTAGGGACACCACAGGTCCCACATATGGCTATCCTGGTAGTGACCGGGATTCTTGGAGTTGGTAGCGGGGATCCTGTGAATGGTTGGATTGCCGATGCAAACCTTTGATGGATGAAATGTAATGGGTGTGATGTTATATTTGTGATTGAATGTGAGCTTATTGTGATAGAATAGGACACTGCACCGATACAAGCATACGTAGATTTAGGATTTCATGTTATAGGATGGTGAGGAGATGGAGATCACCTACTGGGCACTTGTGCTCACTCCTACTTTGTTGACATATTTCGGTATCGACCCATTCACTAGAGGCTGGTCCGAAGTTGATTGCTATTCATTTCACATTTTGTATAACTTGGTTTATGGATTTTGTATAACATAATTGGTTTTATTATTTAAATATCCAGGACGAGGGTCCGTAAAAGTTGTATTGGAATTTTAATATGATTATATCATTAATAAATTATTATTATTTTTCCTTAGCTCCATAGCATGTTGGAATGTACATGAATACCCCTTGTTGTATGAATGTACATGTATATCTTGGACAACACCCACTATGTAGTCCGTATTGGTGCTAGTCACCAACCCCTTGACCGTCCGAGTGTGGGCATGGGGAAGTCACGTTCTTAGTTCCGAGTTTCTTGGAATTCGGGGGTGTGACAATTATATATACTTTGTACGTGATATTATTTTTAAAATAAAATATTTACTTATTATTATTATTATTATTATTATTATCATTAATAAAAATAGTAATGTTATTATTGTTATTATTATTACTACTACTACTAATATTATTTATATGTTAAATTTTAAGTATATACACTAATTAAGTATTTATTTGTCTATGTATCTATAATAGTTATCAACAAGCTTTTTGATATCAATTATTAAACTCCAGATACTCAATAATTATCATATTACTTATGTTATATATATGTATATATATATATATATATATATATATATATATATATATATATAATTATCATTAATAATAAGTGATAATATGAGTAGTAATAACCTAATAATATAATTATATATCATAGTTATCATATTACTTATGTTATACATAATATACTAGTCCGACAAGTTATGTTTCTTCAACTTATTTCTTTTAATGTAATAAAAATAATTAATAATATAATTATTTTTATATAATATTAATGATTAAGTGTAAGTATATATATATATATATATATATATATATATATATATATATATATATATATATATACTCTCATAATTATAATTAATGTTATTAGTTAATTATATAATATTGATATTTTGATATACTAAAGAATAAATGATAATAGTGAGTTTTGACTTTTAATAGTATTTATTTTATATTTAAATTAAAAGTAATAAACATATAAATAATATCTATAGTTCAAATATTAATACATTTATCGATTAAATAATACTTAATTAGATCATTTAATTTTAAATAAACATATAAAAATTCAAAATTAAATTTGAATCAAATTAATATGAGTACTGATGATTTTTTATGCATGTTATGAGTCATGCATGATAATAGTGAGTTTTGATTTTTTTACATTTGATATTATGTATTTAATATTTAAATTACAAGTAGTAAACAATGTATATGATATTATTAGTTTAGATATTAATGCATTTTTAATTGAATAATAATTATTACTAATAATATGTTATATTGTAGGTACATATATTAATAATATAAACATATATAACAAAAAAAACAATTGGCATAGTGGTTGACGCTTTTTGATTAGTGAATAGATCTTTGGTTCAAATGTCACTTATAGCATATTTTGTCAAGTTATTTTTTTAGGTACACGCGAATACCTGCAAGGCAGGGATTTATCACATGGTTTCCTAATATTTTTCTCAACCAACCATTATTTTTAAAAAAACTACTTGAAAAATACCGCTATTTTATCTTCTTTTGTAATCACTCTACCAAATCCATTGATCTTTTTTATACTCACTTGAACTATCATAGTTGGGTTTTAAATCATTAAAGAGACATTTGGTACGATCTGTTTTTTGAATTATTTTTTAGACTAATAAGTGCCGTGTGAGTCATGTTAATTTAGTAATAATATAATTTTTTTAAAACCATAAATCCAGTAGCTATTTTTAAAAACTATTTTAACCGTTTTTTTGCTTTAAAATCCAAACTCAATTAAGTATGAAATTATTATTTTTTTACTAAATTAAAAAATGAGATTTGATTTTGAAAAACATACATTCTTTTCAAAATACATTATTTATTGTACAAAACACAATAAAAAAAATACATCATTTGAGCTATGTTTGGTATTAATATTCAAAAATAGTTTTATGTATTTGGATACAGAAAATACCTATGAGATTATTTTTTGGAAGATGTTTTAGAATTTTGTATTTGAGTACAACTAATATTTAAATTCAGAAAACTAAAAATATTTTTTTTATTGTTTTCACTTATTTTCAGACTGTCTTATATGCCCATATTCGCCTCCCGTTTCCTTGCTCCTCTCCACTACCCTATTCCTCTCCATAAAGTTTTTCCGATTTGCTCCTCTCTCATTCTGTTGCCCCGTTATGCTCCTCACTTATCACTGTCGCTTCCGATCTGCTCTTCTCCGCTGTCTAATATGTTGCTCTCCAGTAATGAGACCTTTGCTCCTTTGGTCATACCACCTTTGCTCCAGCTCATGAAAACAATTATTAAGCAACAATACTTATTTTTAATTAAGGTAAAAATATTTTTTGAACATAAAATTTGAAAATAATTTTTAAGAACAAAAAATAAATGCAACACTAATTATGCTCTAAATTATTTTTAAATTATAATTTAATTCCAATTTTAATAAAATTTTAAAAGCATAATTAAAAATCAAAATTCGGTAGACTAATTATTTATTATTTATTTTCATTTTCAAATTTGGATAAAAAAAATTTAAAACTAAAAATAATAAAGATTATTTTCATTTTAAAAGACATTTAAAATTAAAATAAAATTATATTGTTTTTAATTTTTAACTTTTTATATCAAAAAATAACTATTATATTTTTAGAAAGAACACAAAAAATAAAATAATCAAGGCTCCATCCCATTATATTTTCTATCGGTTATAGCACTAAACCCAAAAAATGAGATGAAAAAAAAAGGGCGATGATATTATATTAAAAACATTTAAACAATGTTTGATTGGAAAAAGAAAAATAATGAAAACTCGTGATAAAACAATCGCTTTTTCTCCCGGCTCACGCGTCAGACCCCAAAAACTACCAAGAATAAATAAATAATTAAATAAGTGGTAGAGCGCTCGAGTTTTCGTCTTGACTCTTGAATAAGTTTTTTTTTTCCTACCGTGTAGGTAGTTGGGTTTGAAGATAGACGGGTCCCTATCCCTTATTTATTAGGTGAGAAAAACACACACACACACGAAAACAAAATAACAAAATAAAATTTGGGATGTGGCTACTAGCCATCGCTTTTCATTAACCTAATTCAGATAAGGAATCGCTTTATTTTAATCCAAATGTCACATTTATATCAAATTGTACTATTTTTTCAGCAAGCTTGTTCTTATGTAGGTTTGTTTTTTGGTCCTTTTAGAAAAAAATTACTACGCTATTTTCCCACCTAATTAATATATATATTAATTTGGGTGAAAATGACTGAAATTTATAACAATATTATCTTTTTATTTGAAAATAAAAAATAAAAAAAAGTCATGTGAGCGTATGTCATTAAAAAAAAATACTTAGATTCGCTGGTAAACAATATCAACTCACCACCGTAGTGAGCTGTCTTATTTCGGACTTTGTCGATATTTGTTTCAAAAATTAATCATTAGATTAAATATTCATGTAGTATGTATTATGACTGTAAAATTTAAAGGCGATCTAACGGTTAAGTTTTGTGCAAATTCGATTAGAAAAAATATGAAGATAAATAATCTAAATTTTAATTTATTAGAATTTAAATTTTTTCTAATTTAATTTACACAAAAATTAACCATTAAATCATCTTAAAATTTTATAAATATGATACATACTAAATATTTAATCTAATAATTAATTTTTAAAATAACTATTAAAAAATCCAAAATAAATCAGCACACTCAGTCATCACCAGCAGTCATCCGTAAAAGAAGAAAAGAAGCGGGGGCATTTTTGAGATGTGAGGGTGGAATATAATTTTATGCTATATATATATACATATATATCCAATCCAAAGTCTGCTGCATACATACGTGTCGGCTTGGCGGCACTCCGCGTCAACCGCGTCATTCATCCAAATTTCCGTTCATTTATTCATATGTAAAATAAATTCTCATTTCTTTCATATTTCCCTCTCTCGATTTTTGGGGAAAAGGGAAAACAAATATATAGGAACAGCGGTTTTCGCTGCTTGCTTGCTTGCTCGCTTCGCTTCGCTTGCTCTCGCCTCTCTCGGTTCTGGGGGCCTCTCGGACTCGGTGAATGTGGTGGGGGGTGGTGGAGTTGGCGAACCACATTTGGGTCTCTTGATTCTTGAAACCCTAACCCCTCTCTCTCTCTCTCTCTCTCTCTCTCTCCGCTGCAGTAGGTCGTCTTCTTCGCTCGATCGGTCTCTCCCTAACGATCACCCGACATTTCGCCCCCCAATCGGTACCATTGTTTGTTCCTTTGCTCTTTTCCCGTGATTTTAGTTGGACTCTGATCTTCGTATTTCGTGCTTAACGCGCCAAAATCCCTTGTTTTTAGCTGCATCCGTTTTGTCAAACTTTTTATTCTTCTCTCTCTCTCTCTCTCTCTCTCACACACACACACACCCGCACACAGTTGTTTGGATAAAGTTTTTGGTAAATTTGCGGAAGTGAATTCTTTTCCTTTTTCTTTTGCTCTTTTCTTTCCTTTCTGGGATGACTGTTATTTTTTCTTTTGTTAATTTGTTTTTTTTTTTTTAAGAAAAAAAAACATTGAACTGCTGGTAAGTAAGTCGTATGACAAACGTTTTCTAACACGTTTGGCTCCTTGGATTAAGCTCCGTTTGCTGTGTTGTTTTATGTTTTATGTATATTTTCCCCCCCTTCTCTCTGGTTTAGTATAGTAGTGTCACTTTTAGTGTTTTGTCTGGACCCTGTGGGTGGTTTTATCTTGCATTATCTACCTTTCCCTCCCCGCATCTGTTTGGTAGTTTTTTTTTTTAAAAAAGGTTGGGTTATTGATTTTATCGACTGTAAACTATTCACCTTTTTTTAATATATAGAAAAAAGTTTACTTTCTTTTAAAAATTTGTCTAATTAAAGTCTTAAGCGATATGGGAAAAGGTTTATTTAGAGCATAAGATTGCCTCTTTAAGTGTAAATTACTCATTTCGTGTGAGATTCTCAATATAATATTGTTCTTTATTGAAATAAGATAAAGTCTTAATGATGGTTATTTAATGGGCGGTGATTTTACGGCCTGTCTTCTACCTCCGTGTTGTATGTGTGTGTGTGTGTGCGTGTGTGCGCGTGTTTGAGAGACAGAAACTAGAGAGCCAGAGGTTTGATGTTCTTATTTAATTACCTCGATTGAAGTTCTACGCGCTGTTCCAATGTTTGTTATTCTGGCATTAAATCAGTTCTTACATGACTGAAAATTACATAAACCTGGAAGTTCGGGCAAGTGATTTATATATATATATATATATTTTGCAGTTTGTGTGTTTCTTTACTCTCGCTTAGCACGGCATGCGCCTACATTTGTATGTTGTTTCCCCTCAAGGACGTGTTAACAATCCAAACAAATGTTGAACATGTTTTGGGTGAGAACTTGATTGACTTCACGTTTTTTTTTCTCCAGTAGATCTCCTGAGATTAGTTTGCCTGTCAATACTCTTTCAATAATGTAGTAGGAAACTTAACCCGGCATGCCCATCCATGTGTGAACTAGAAATTGTGCTGCATGTCGATGATTGGTAGGCTGGGTTACGATGCTTGATAGCAAATTTTGATCACTTGGTACATTTTGCCTTAGTTTGTTTAGTTTATGATCCAGATGGCCACCATGTGTGTGGGTGTATGACCCATCTTCTATTTTCATTATATAACCACCCTAACTCTCTCCATCTCTCTGAAACACTATCTCTGAACAAAATTGTAGAATTAATGTTGTTGCTATACTGTACACCTTCGTCTCTGCCTCCCACCCATCATCTTATCTATTTTCTTTTATTATCTGTTCCTCAGCTTCCGTTGTACCTCCACAGAAGCAGGTTGTGCCGTTTTGCTTGCCCATCATCATCCGTAAGTGTCCTTCAGGCTCCTCGTTCAAACATGGTTGGTGAAACTATCACCACTGTTTCAAATGGAAATGCAAATATCCAGCCTGATATGAAAAGGACTTTCCAAGTTGTTGTAGCCGCAACTCGAAATATGGGAATTGGTAAAGATGGGAAATTACCCTGGAGTTTGCCTTCTGATCTCAAATACTTTAAGGATATCACTCTGACTGCATCTGACCCTGTTAAAAAGAATGCTGTCATAATGGGTAGAAAAACATGGGAAAGTATTCCTCTTCGGCAACGACCTCTCCCTGGACGTCTTAATGTTGTTCTAACTCGCTCTGGGAGTTTTGACATTGCAACTGCAGAGAATGTTGTAATATGTGGAAGCATGGCTTCTGCTTTGGAACTATTAGCAGCATCTCCATATTGCCTATCAATTGAGAAAGTATTCGTCATAGGAGGGGGGCAGATATTAAGGTTTAACTTTCTCATTTAATGCTCCTCTGTGAAGTTTTTTCTTTCTTTCTATTTTTGATTGTTTTTTTTTAATGCAGTGAATCACTAAATGGGCCAGGTTGTGATGCTATCCACCTTACAGAAATTGAGACAAACTTTGAATGTGACACTTTCATTCCTGCTATTGATTCCTCTGTGTTTCAGCCATGGTACTCTTCCTTCCCATCAGTGGAAAACAACATTCGATTTTCTTTCACTACTTATGTTCGTGTGAGGAGTTCTACTGTCGAATCCATAAAGCAGAACAATGGTGTAATTTCTGATAGTATAACGGATTCTCATATGTTTGAGGTAAAGAAGTTCTCTTTTCTGCCCAAGATGATTTTTGAGAGACATGAGGAGCACTTGTATCTGAAAATGGTTCAAGACATTATCACGAATGGGGTTCTGAAAGATGACAGGACAGGCACTGGCACACTATCCAAATTTGGCTGCCAGGTAACCAATCTTAAATTTTGTACGCTCCTATCCTCATCTCAGAGCGTTGGTATTCAGTCTCCCTCCCATATTTGGATGATCTCACGTCAAAGTACTGATTAGTAGCTATCTATTTTCTTTTGTCATTTTTTGTACAGATGAGGTTCAATCTGCGTAAATCTTTTCCACTGATTACAACTAAGGCACGTTTCAGTCGATAAAACAAATATTCTTTTTACATGCATTGTACACTAAGATTTATGCCACCAGGAGTGCATTTCTTTATTATAAAACAATTTAGATTCATTCATATATTATATGACTCGTGTTATTTTGTTATTGTTAAATAGAAAGTTTTTTGGCGAGGTGTTGTTGAAGAGCTTCTGTGGTTTATCAGTGGTTCAACAAATGCTAAGGTAAAGGCTAGTGATATGCTTCCTGATGGGTTAGTTCATGGGAGACAGCTTGAGAACATAAATTTTAGAAGTTAGATTTTTGAATCTGTGAGACAACTGTTACAAGTGGTTTGTTTATCAACTGAAAGTTGAATGTTTTATTTATAACCTGTATATTTTTTTAAAAGAAGATAGTTTGCCTCTGTTAATATTATGTGGTTACTGGCTGGCTGTTTTGAAGTTTGTTCGGTTTGATACTATTCTGCATTTGATTTCACCTGGTCATTAATGCCCTTTGTTCTTGTTTAGTAATAAATATTTTACTTTGGCTTGTGGTTTGATTCCATCCAGATTTGTATAACTAGCTTTATTAGAGGTAAAAAGCTTTGTACTTTTTTATTAGTAAATAATTGATGTTGGTTTTTGGATTCATATGCATTTCTGTACTGCACAAAATATTCATTCGAGAAAGTAATTAAGTTCCTATTTTGAAATAGTGGTCGAGTCTATGGTATGTATTTACTTTGTGGCCTTTCAAGGACTGTTATTGTTTTAATTTCAATTCATCTGGATTCTGGAGGTAGCTACTCTCCTTCTCAAAAAAACATTTAATTGGTTATGATTCCATTTTGAGATATTGTTTGTTGCCTTTAGATCTATAGTAATCCCAAAGGTAATGGTTTAATCGGGTGCCAAATGCCTCAAGGGGATTTTTAGGATTTTGACATTAATTGTTACTTGACAGATCCTTCAGGAAAAGGGTATTCATATATGGGATGGTAATGCATCCAGAGACTTTCTTGATAGGCAAGTATTTGAGTATCAGTTTTCTTTTTTTCGTTTCCAACCATTTTTTTCATTTTATGTTGACTAGTGCATTTCTTATTGTGCATTCAGTATTCATCTGGTCGATAGGGAGGAAGGTGATTTGGGTCCCATTTATGGGTTTCAGTGGAGACACTTTGGTGCTAGGTTGGGAATTCTTTTGTTAGTTGTCTTCAAAGTTCTTCAAGAATCTTAGTTATAATTTTTTGCCTTCTAAAATTTGCAGGTATACTGATATGCATGCAGACTATACTGGCCAAGGATTTGATCAGTTGTTGGATGTTATTGATAAGATAAAAAATAATCCCAATGATCGACGGATTGTGCTTACTGCTTGGAATCCTTCTGATCTCAGCTTAATGGCGCTTCCACCTTGTCATATGTTTGCTCAGGTTATTGAAGCAATGTGTTTTTGTACTTGGGTTATTTGACATCAAGGGTGCAGTTTTAGTTACATGATATTTATTTTGCAGTTTTATGTGGCCAATGGAGAGTTATCATGCCAAATGTGTCAGCGTTCGGCTGACATGGGTCTTGGCGTGCCATTTAACATTGCATCCTATGCTCTTTTGACTTGCATGATTGCTCATATTTGTGGTATGCTCTTCTCTCACTGTCGGTTACTAGGGTGCCTTTATAGATCTGCTGACTGGTAATATTTATTCTTATGAAGCATCTTACAAAGTGTAACAGAATGGAGTTTTGTAAGCATTCTTTTGGTGATTAGTGACCATTTGGTGAGGGTTATTGTGCATCTTCTGACATGATTTGGATGGTGACTATGGCCCTACACATTTTTGATGACTGCACATTTATTTTTGACATAACACTGAAGGACTGAAATAACAAAACGTAGCATGGTTTTTAATTTGGAGTCCCACAACTTTTCTGCTTGTAGTTTTTTTGTCCCTCACATCCCTTCTGTGGATTTGTTTAATGCAGATCTTGTTCCTGGTGATTTTATCCATGTTATTGGTGATGGTCATGTTTACCGGCCGCATGTCAGGCCTCTAGAGGAGCAGCTTCAGAATCAGCCTAAACCTTTCCCAGTTAGTGTCATGACATTGAAAGAATTCAGCTGTGGAAATGCTTCCATAAATTTATTTGTAAATTTTATTGGTTTCTGTTCTTTTGGGTTTTCCTCTTTTCTGAAAGCTTTCTATTCATAATTTTAAATGCAGATTTTGAAGATCAATCCTCAGAAGAAGAACATAGATTCATTTGTGGAAGCTGATTTCAATCTCATAGGTTATGATCCTCACCAGAAAATCAAAATGAAAATGGCTGTATAGCCTGCTTTCTTTAACATAATTTTGGAACTATTCATTGCGTTTCTGCAAGCAATCTCTGCTTTTGGATCGAGGCAAGTATTAAATTTAGTGACACTTCATTATTTATTTTTTTTAGAATTTATATGTTCACTAATTTGGGTAGAAGCAGGATTGAGAGCTGCCTGCAGTTTCACAGTGCAAAAATGTGATTTGGCTATTTTCTATGCTTCAACAAATTAGAAAATCTGAAGATATTATTGTGGGCAGCCCTTGCAGGAGAAAGTTCTGACATTCGTTACTTCAAATTGAAGTTTCAGGAAAACCCATCAGAAGTGCAAGCGGATATACTATAGACTTATATGTACAAATAAAGAGCAGCTATATCGGGGAAAAGTCCATGATTGACACATGCGGTAGCTGATAATCCTTTAGTTCCACAGAGAACTGGTTCTAAGGTGATTTAGGATGAGAATACAAGAGAGGCTGATGGGGTTGGGTTTTTTACTCGTTTTTTTTTTTTTTGAAATACCATTCCCCTGAACTATGCCAATGCTCTGGTGAAGGAAGTAGTGTGGCGAAACTGTTTGTTGACAAGTGCTTTAAATGGTCCTGGGTAGTGACTTTTTATGCTATCCATGAATGATATTGCGCTTTGGGTTTTATTGGTTGGCATTTAGCAGCAGGACGTTTATGCGGATCTGTTCTAATCTTGGTTTCGTTGGTTTCATTTTTAAAGCATTTTTGTTACGGATAAAGCTAGTAGCCCGGTGAGAGTAAAGTCAGGTAGTGTTGTTGTTTCGTTACTTTAGATGGTTTTTCTTTTTCTTTTTCTTTTTAAATTTTGAAAATGGTAATGCATATTAAAGTGATGACCTTTTGTTTGGTTAGCTAGGTCTAGCGTACTAAAAGTTTCCTTCTATTATATATTGATTATTAAGGAAGATTATCAAAAAAATTCGAAAGATGTATAGTCAATCAAACCCAAGGATAGTATTGCTGCAATATAAACATATTTTTGTAGTGAAAGTTGGCGCGCTTCGGAAGTCCATGCCATGGCGGCATTGCATTTGCCGAGGCATGGAAAAACAGGCGTGTAGTTTACGCTGCTTGGGTGGGGTCCTAACATGCGGACGAGTCTATTGTTATTTGTTCGTGGAAAAGCGGTGCTACTGCTAGAGAAATCAAAACTCATCTAGGATAAAATTGTAGGACTCTTATCCTATTGTTGTCGACTGTTGGGCCCACAATGCCTCTTTTTATTTTTATTTAACTTCTTTCTCTCCTCTATCATTTATATATTAACTAAGATAAACGTCAGACCACTATGTCATGCGATTAGAATTTACACCCGTAGCTAGATACAACTGGTATTGCGGTATTTTTGTATAATCAACTGATGTGAGTGAAATCATATCAATAATTTTTTTTTTACGATTTGGTGTGCTTTTGGATCATCGCTCGAGTAGGTCTCGAGTAGGCATTGAGCAAGTCTCGAGCAGGGTACAATCATCTCTTTTACGGCTAAATCTACGGGTTTCTGATAAAAATTTCAAACGATCATAACTTTGCGCATAATGGTCCGATTTAGGCCCTTTTTTTTGATTTGTAGGTATTGACGTAACGCACAGGCCCCAAATGCTCGTAGGGGATTTCCACTCTTAGATTTCCAAAAAATGCATTTTTTTGTCTATAAATTCATATTTTATGCCGTATTCTACCTTCTCCCGTCTAGATGCACCGTTCAAGGCTCATCCCTACCTCCCCCACTCTCTTTTGCTCTATCTCAGATGTGGTGCACTACGCGTTAAGTTTTAAATAATTTTACTAATATGACAATTGTCACATTAGTCAAGGACGCAAAGGAGACATAATGCCAGTTGCAAATAGACTGTTTCTTTATACCCGTGATATTTGGTCATCTCGGTGGATGATTCAATTAAGCTTAACTATTGGGATATATGTAGATTAGTTTTGTCTTGTCTTAGGCTCAACAAAAAAATAGTTTCAGTTCTTGATTAATTTGTATAGGAATAGTTAAATTTACTCTTCATCATCAAGTCTTCGATTAACAGCATGTTCCTCGCATTTAATTAGGTTGGCACGTCTGAACTCTGAAAGGGATCCCATCAATTTCTCACACAAATTATCTCAGAGCATTTTCTGTTTGCAATAGCTATACTTTTTTTACCTTGCCCCTTAAGTAGCACGCATGTCCTTCTGGGTCATGCCACCTGGGAGACGCCCATCAATATTACGATATTCGGGGCGTGAAATTCTCCCATTCGATTATTGAAACATCTTTGTTGTGTTGTCAAGATTAGCTCGGAGGAAACCAAGATTATCTGATATGTTTCTTATGATTCCCTTTTACCAACTCTATACCGCTCCTTAAGTTCTCCAGCGAGAGTGGAAGCGACGTGTGCAAGACATTCCTTGGTTGACCCATCTTTCTTATAAGCTCCCTCCCTGTTCGGGCAATGAGGACCACGCGTATTGCGAGTGTCTCCTGACAAGACTCTTAGGGACACAGACCAGTACCGCTTTGATACCATTTTGTCATGGGATCAGGTATAATTTTCACTTGTGTAGTACTTGGTTACCTTCCTAAATGCTCAAATTAAGCCTAACCGTCGGAACACATAAACTGGTTTCGTCTTGCCTTGGGCACTCAGGAGAACTGCTCCAATTCTTGACCAATTTGTATAGAGATGACCAAATCTTTTATTCATCATCAAGCCCTTGATTAGCGGCATGCTTCTAGCATTTAACTGAGTAAGTATGTGTAAACTTTGAATGGACTTCGTCGATCTTCCACATGAACTGTCTCTTAGCCTTTCTCATCCGCACCATCTATACTTTTCGTCTTTTCCCTCATCAAATAGTACGTACGTCCTTCTGGGTCGCGTCACCTAAGAGATGCCTACTAGTACCATGCTACTTGGGGCATGACAATTAGATTCATTTATGAGAAAGAATGTAAGAGCATTGGCAAAGGATTTTAAATATTCATTTTTATCTGAAAATATGCAATTACATGTTTTTGGAACTTAAAAAGTAAAAATAATCTTTTATTATTTTTTTTTATTTATTTTTTTACTAAAAATATTTATTATATTTTTAAAACTAAAGCAGACAAAACAAACACTCTTATTTATTTATTTAAAAAAAATTTATATTCTACTTTTCATTTTTATCTCTATTTTAAATAATATTTTAAGAACTTTTTACTATTTTCAGTCATTCATTTAGTACGATCACTCAAAATGAATCAACAAATGCATAACAACAAATTTAAGAAAATTGTATGGAGAATGGATAGTTGATTCTAAAATATGAAAATTCACAAATTTTATTTGGGGGAATGGAGAGCTATTTTCAATCCAGGAAAAGTGTAGACCCGGCACCTTTATTCTCTAGCATCAACCAAAGCAACTTTAATTACTTTATTACTCGGCCCAACGGCCGCCCGGTCGGTATATTACATACTCAAAACTACTTTGTTCTAAAAGTATTCTTGAATGTTTTGGATTGCTAACGTGCTATGCTATGCCCGAGCAAATCCAAAACTTTGTACTTCTTTGAACACACAAAAAAAAAAAAAAAAATATCTGATGGGCCAAAATTACATTTTTCATCAAACCCCAGACAATACAACATATCTTAGCAAGAAGAAGAACCACAAATAAACTTTGACTATAAAAAACATTACTTCGAACTTCATATTTGTTGGACAGATTTAGACCATGCCTTGAAGGTTGTTGTTGAACACACTTGAGATTATTACATATCGCAACCAATCTTAAACCTATCAGACGACATTGTTGTGTCTCACCCTCCTCAGCAGACTACTTATTTTTCCTTCCCCTAAACCCCCAAGGCTATCCCCACCAATGACTCTTGCGAGTAATATATATATATATATTGAAGAAGAAGAAGAACAAGGGGAGAATTAATGTGTTCGATGATGGATGAAAACTGAAGGCAGTCCACGTACAGATGTCTAACTCACTCTTGGTGAGTGCGAGCCTGTCTCATCCCCCACTCAAGAACCTCTGCTGTCTGGCAATGAAAGCATCCACCACCCTCTTGAACTCCTCGCCGCTCATGTGTTCCTCCGAATAGCACCTCAGCAGCAGCTTCTCCCTCTCCCTCTCACTCTCCGGCGGCCTCTCCGTCGCCGACCGCGTCAACACGCGGCTGGTTCGTCCCGGCTCCACCGCCATACAATCTTCCCGCGTATCATACCATCCGCTATCCTTGATCTGATCACCACATGTGTTCATAGCCGCAGCGGCGGCGGCAATGGTGACGCTCTCTTCTCCTCCGGCGGCCGTACTGGTATGCGAAAACTGGCCGGACTTGGCGAAGAGAGCGATTGTGATGGCGCTTCCGACCACGAACACCAGCCGAGGACTGAGGAAAGGCTCGGAGACGAGCACGTCACGCAAGTAGTCTCTGACAGCCCTCGCGGTGACCGGAAGCTGTGCGAAGAATCGAGAGACCATGATCGCCAAAACGACTACCTCGATCAGCCGGAGCACGGTGGCGATCTTCTGGAGCAGACGGTGCTTCGCGGATATGGTGAGGCCTTGGACGGAGATGGAAGCCATATGGGCTGGTGGTGCCTGCTTAATTAAGTTAAACAAGCTACTTAAATCGATCCCATCACGTACTTATAATGATTAACTCGAGGGCTCATAAACAGATCAGATCTGAGAACAATCGACATCTGCTGTGGTGAGGCTTCATGTTGACGCTGCTCGTTATCAGGATTCTCGATATCTGTTACCGAGTGCGAAGCGACTAGAGTGAGTGAGACTGTGAGAGAGTGAGGAGGACCGTGGCTGCGAAGGGGATCCTTTATAAAAGAAAAAAAATTGTGGTTATTATTGGTGGGCAGCATTAATAATAGCTTTTAAATCATTTTTAATTTTATAAATTTAAATTATTTTTTACTTTTCTATATAAATATACACCATAAATTTTTTAAATTATTATTTATATCATTAAAATAATATTTTATATTAATTTTATTTAATAATAAATTTTTTATAATTTAATATGAATCAAAAGTAAATATTATGATAAATAGATGAGAGAAATTTTTTATATATAATTTAATAATTATAGAGAGTAAATAGTATTTTTTAATACATTTGAAAATACTATATAAAACTTATAAAAAAGTTAAATATAGATCGTGAATGATTTTATGATTTTTTATTTTTTTTTCTAAATACAATAAAATAGACTTGAAATATGCTATTAGTACTTTAAATTGTTGAGTTTTTTTAATTATTATTATTATTATTATTATTATTATTATTATTATTATTATTTGTAAAATACTTTTTTGGTAGTTAGAGTCTCTTCTAAGGCATATTTTTGTTAGTTTTAAAAATCATTTTAACAAAAAATCTAAAATTTTTACTTTTTAGATTATCTATTTTAACAAAAAAAAAAACAAAATAGTTAACCCCTCTCTATATTTAATCCATTACTGACGTTCAATTTCTATTTATTAAAAAAATTATATTTTCTATCATTATATATATTTTTTTTTCTATCACCATATTTAATTTTGGTTTTTTAAAAACTAATATTTTAATTAATAAATAATTAAAATATAAATGCTGAAAAGTGAACTTTAAAAATTTAATATGTTAAAATGAAAAAAAATGATACTTTTGGTTATTTTGAAAAACCTAATTCAAAGAAACTGATATAAATACTCTTATACATTCCAATTTCTTTCTTCAATTATCTAATTTTAGATAATGTTTTATACAAACAAATGCACAAATTTGAGCTTTACAAGTATTAGCTTGAAAATGTAAAATAAGTGAAGTAGTTTTTATTTATAAATTGATAATGTATAATAAATAATAACTAATAAATTAATAATTTATGATTAACTTTAAAATTTTAGCCGAATGAATGAGCCGGATTTACGGCTAGATGGTAACATATTGCAATATCAGATGTATGATATATTTTTTGAGAATACACAATTGATATTGTATTCATTTGATTCATCCCGCTGAATATTAGTATTGCACGAAATAAGATATGAGATTTTGTGAAGTAAGCTAAATGTTTATATTAATTCACTATTTTTGTTTATTTTAAATACATGTCAAGACGTTAATTAAGAGATTGAAAGAGAGTCGCACGAAACTGAATTTCAGTGAGACAAAAGAAAAGCAATTACGTGTAATTTGATATATCATAATTTATTATATAAAAACTATGTTATATTTTTAATAGTTTATAATTTTGTTTCTATAGTATTTTTAATTTTAATTCAATCATATTAACAAGATATTTTCATAGAAAATTTCATGGGGTGTAACAGTAACAGACTGTCCTAACCTAACCTAGGTTGATGTAACCGTATGAATTAAGTAACATACCTATACTAATTTATATATAATTGAAATATCTTTATAATTTCAATAATAATTAATGGTGATTTGCTTAACGACGAGACGTGAGAACAATACGGAAGCGGTAAACGGTTTGTATTGGTTGAATTTGATGTTTAATCCGAACAACGCGACCATAAAAAACTGGTCTGGTGACTGGTCTGATGAAAGCAAATGAGTGAAATGACTTTAGATTCGATTTTTTTTTAAGAGAAAATTGAAGCAGTAAAAATGTAAAATTTATTCGTCCTGAAAAGGAATGAATTATCAAAAAACAAAACTAACGGAATCCATAATGTGGCGTTAATAATACCACGTGGCAAAATTAGAGCGGTTATTCCTTACTCTCCAAGGAAGTGCCACGTAGCGTCTCCGTCGCTCAGTTTTCGTGGATAATGCAAACAGTTACTGCATTGCATACCCGACGAACAATGCAAAGCATTTTACTTTAAATTATCTTTTTCTTTTGTGGGAGCGCCCGGTTTTGAGTTTGATCTTTTCGATTGGTTGGTTATGCGTGGCAGCTCATTAATTATATATCAAGCTCGGGTAAGGACTGACAGATGACCGCATGCAGCGGTGTTTCATTTGTTGTGTGACTTGTGTCGACGTGCGTCGGACTGATGTGGTTGTGGTTATCTGGTGCCACAGCATTCTATGTTCTCTTCTTTTTGCAATACGTTTAACATAAATAAGATCAAATAAAATTATTAAAATTATAGGTTTGTAAACTGTTAGAATCGGGCCAAAACGTATGCTCATGTTATTCCTATTCCTATGACTTTAAAACGTATTATAATAATTTAAGCTTATACTATACCATATTAACCTATTTGGTTTTTCTAATTATTTCCATGTGGGATAACTTTTCGACAATTTCTTTCTTTCCATATACGATCGTCATACAATTATCCTTGCAACTCTCTCAATTCACATACCGATTGAGATCATACTGGTTATATTCCAATCTAATACCGCCGCACATCACGGGACAGCCACTCAACTACACCATGCCAAAAAGACTTTTAATAATATAAAAATATCTTTTTCGAGGCCAACTAGGCTCTGATATCACTTGTTATGACTAGGCCAAAATGTAGGCTTACCCGTATGTCACAATATTATCTGCTTTAGGCTCGGCACATCAACCCGTTCGACTTTAAAACGAGTTGTGACAATTTGAGCCTACTCCACTATATTAACCTCCTTTGCTTCCACAATTCTTTCTATGTGAGACAATTTCCTAACATGGCACACACTTAATTTTATTTCACACACATTATTTAAAGAATCATATAAAAGCGAGATATAAAAAACATAAACATAGGAAGATTAAACAATTAAAATAATGAATAAACATATACCCACCATGCCTATTAAGTCTAATACAATTATTATTCATAATTCTCAAGGTAAATAAACGTGTGAGGTAGACAACAAGGAGATGGATGTTATTGGGAATACTCAATATGCTTATTTTCATAATAGTAATTCATGCGGCACCATATAACCAAATTTGATAATACCATATCCAATATGAAGATGAATTTAAAACTCACTATTCTAATTTGATAGTCTTTAGTCCGAGAAGTTCATTCCCATTATAGGGGTGTGCATGGGTTAGGTGGGATTGGGTGAAAGGTTAAATCACCAACCCAATCCCAGCGATTAATTTTTTTTTTCACTTTTCAATTGATCCGCCAACCTCAATAATCGATGAGTTTGTTAAATTTTTGGTAGGTACTAACCGGCGGGTATGACGAGTTAAGCGGGTACTAACTGTCATTTACCGGTATATAATTAAATGATATATAGTAAAAAAAATAAACGTATAAAATATAAAATAATTATAATCAAAAGTATAATATTTTATTTACTAAGTATTTATAATTACATATGAGTAAAAATGTCAGATTTATGGATCACAGCGTCACGAACTCACAATCATAGGCGTTCTGCTGCATAACTCTCACCTCTCACAGTGATAGAGTCGGTAATAAACTAATATATAATATATAGATAATAGAATTTACTTTATTTTTATAATAGGATGTGATAGGTCGAGTTAGTATCGGGTTTGATCATTCTCACATGCCAACCTACCTAACCTACGATAAAAAAAATTAACCGACTCACTCATTTGTATAATTTTTATTCATGGGTAACAAGTAGATTTGAGTTGGGTCGGATGAATAGAGTAGGTTGGGCTGGTATATGCATATCCTTAATTTGAAAACTCTTATTCGATGAGGAAAACTATATTTGATAAAATAACTTCACTTGATAAACACACCTGACACCTATGTTTGATCTAGGCTACTCAATGCATGGTTTGAGATGCTCCAATTCCTGAGTCATTTGAATTTGAATATAGCACACACCCCCACAAATTAAAATATCATCATACAAAGCATCTCCCATAATTCTTTAAATGATGTAATCGGTAATGGCTTTGAAAAATAACATCTACCTGGTATTGTAGTACTCTAGCTCAATCATCTTCTCGTTAACATGATTTTTCAAATAACGAAATCTCGTGTCAATATGTTTGTTTATTTTATGTTGCATAAAATTTGTCGACAATTCAATTGTTGATTTGTTGTCGACTTGAATCATAGTAGTATTGTTTTGGGAATGATTTAACAACTCTAATAGATTCTTTAACCAAATTGATTTGCCCATAGCAAAATCAACTACAACATACTCTACTTCACATGACAATAACACAACAATTAATTTCTTATTTGACGTCCAAGAGAAAGCAGTTTAACCATGATAAAATATATAATCTATTGTACTCCATCTTGATCACTATCTGAATAAACCAATCAGTTCTACACTTTCACTGCACGAATATAAGATATCAAAATCAATAACACATTTGATGTATCAATTTTAATGTTACCTTTGACATATTGCTCCTACTTATTTTATAAGCAAAAACAGTAAAATCTGGTTAGTAAATTTAACAAAAGCACCTATTACAATTTTTTTTTAATTTTTTATGGTAAAAAGCAAAGCTGGCTATGAGTTGCTTTACCAAAGAGTAACTTAGAAATTTATAAAATATCAACATCAACTCTATTTAAAAATCAGAAGGAAAAGGGGGTGTAGGTTTAAAATTTTAATAGAAAGGATATTTTTGTTTTTTGAAATATCTATAATAATTCTGTTTTTGATTTACTAAACTCCTATTAAGTACTTTTAAAATATATAATACTTTTAGAGAGACATTTGTCTTTAGAAAACAAGCGAACAAGCCATGACATTGGTTCAATATAGAAAGTACAAATTGTTGTAGTTGAAGGTATAATAAGTGGCAAATAATTACTCACATCAGTTTGAGAGAATAAAAATCATTTTATCTATCTTTTACATTTCATTTTTATTTCTATTTTTATTCTTTTAAATTAAAATTTTTTATTTTTATTTATTATTATTTTTTATCCTTTTTATTTATTAAAACTAATTAAAAGTGTGCATATATTAATAAATATAATAAAAAATATTTAGAGTATGAATAGTAATCCTTCAAATCTATAGATTTTTTCTCTAATATATATTTTTAATCTTTAAATTTTACAGTTTGAAAAATTTGATGATGTGTGTGGTTTTTTAATCAAAAAGTTAAAATTTTCTTTAAGTTTTAAAGAAAATATATTTAAAAAAAAACTAGTATGAATACTCTAATTCAAATAGATTAAATATTAATAATTTGTAATAAAGACCGATTAAAACATAGTTTGAAATATTTACAGTGGTAAAAGTCTAAAAGAATATCTGTTTTTAAAATATAATATTTATTTTTGAGTATTAAAAATTTAAAAATTTAAAATTATTTTTAATTTTGATGATATCTAAATTAAAAATAATATTTTAATATTTAAAAATAATATTTTAATATTTTAAAAAACTATTTATCTAAAAGAATTATTATATTTTTTTAAAATAACTACTGAAAATATCTTTAATATAATAAAATAAAAATGAAAATGAAAGAATAATATTAGAGTAAAAAAATCGTCGTTCTTTTAACGACGCTCACCGCGCACAAACATATGTACCGCGACTCCTCACCAGTCACCACGCACAAACAAACAAACAAACATACATACATACCGCGACTTCCTGGATAAATCCATCTTCCCGTCCCTAGGTTTTTTTTTACGATCTATCGAATCGATCCGGTTCGTTCCTCGGAGGTCACCTACGCAGGTACTATGTTTCGATACCCACTTTTCTTTTTCTTCTTTTAATCTGTTAATTTTAAACTTTTCCAATTTATTATGTTGTTTATCTACATCTGATCGCTTGTTCCAGTAAAATCGCAATTGTTTGTGAAGTTCATCTCTGGCTTGGATAATAAAATAAAACCCACTAAATTTTGGTTGCCATTTCCATGGTTATGGTCTTGAATTTTTCGATTCTTGGTGCCTACCCATTACAGATCCTACTTCAAGAATGTCCATTTATGGGTTTCCCGTATTCAATATTTTCCTTTTTTATTTAATGATGTTCAATAATTTACTGAATTTACGTAGCATTTTGTTTCGAAAAAATGTAGGTATAATGTTTTAGTTATTAGTGAATAATTTCCTTGATGGTAGGGAAAATGAAGGAAAATTTTAAACTTTCGGTTTGTAGTTTAATACGCCTAGCCGGCTTGCTTTTATGCGTGGCGTAAGTTTCATGCTTGTCCTTTGCTAATATTCCCGGTTTTTTGTTTTTGGGTTAGATTTCTGTAATAAAATGCCATAAATTTCTGAAGCCAATAGAGTGGTTACTGGTTATGATCTAGGGTTTATGCTTTTTGGTGGTTACCCATTACGGATCTTCTTTAGGAAAAAGCCTATTTCTGGCTGTTAGTCGTGCATATTTCCATCATGTGTTGGGCCACTGAATGCTGAGGAACTTTTGGAAATGGTCATATGCTTGCACACCTTTTATTTTCTTGCCTGTCTTCAACAGTTAAATGCAGGACATCAGTTTTAATGTTTGTCACAGTTTTATTTGCTGTTGGCTTCTGTTAGATTTGCTGTGGCATAGTTCATAAAGCTTAAATTGCATGGAGGGAATCAGAGGTGATTCTCCCCGGGCGCTATCCCCTCTGATCCAATGGAAAGATGACATTTCGAAGCTGTTTCAATATTATTTGGATAAAACTGTGCCTCTGGAAACATACAGATGGATTGGAAGCCTGATTTTGGCTGCCACTTACATTTTGCGGGTTTATTATATTCAAGGATTTTATGTTGTCTCCTATGGTCTGGGAATTTACATACTGAATCTTTTGATTGGGTTCTTGTCACCTTTGGTTGATCCCGAGCTTGAAGTTTCAGATGATGCTGGATTACCAACAAAAGGTTCAGATGAATTCAAGCCTTTTATTCGACGGCTCCCTGAATTTAAGTTCTGGTGAGTATTGGATATTTCACTGAGTCAGGGTGGGAAAACAAAATAACGATGCCCCCCACCCCACTGCAGGGTTGATAAGGTCTTGGATCTGGGTGTGACAGCTCAGGTTTGATTCCCTTTGCCTCCATCTGGGATTTTCCCTCATGTATAGAATGGGGAGTGTCTTGTGGGGACAGGGCTGTTCTTCCCCGGTTTGGGGCCTGACCAGCCAGTCCAAGGTGTTGGTGCGGGAGTATTGGGTTATCAATAAAATAAAATAAAATAATGCTGCTTTATAATTTTTCCTCTTTTCTGTCTTGGTTATCTTTTTCTGAATGTCATTCTAGGCTTCTAACTGATTGTCTTTGCCTCATTTTGTTACCATCTTACGTGGGATTTGATTTCCAAGTTACTGCTCCGTTATGTTTTCAATCTGACAGTGAATGTCAGTACCTAAATTTGTCAAATAAGAAGAAATCTTTCTTTCAATTGTTCGTTATTGTCACTATTCTACAACAATGGGATCTGGGAACTGGAGCTTTAATGTTTAATTCAAATCTGACACTATACATATTTTATAGGAAAACATGTTTGGTCAGTTCAGTGGCAATTAGTTAATGATATTGCATGAATGTCGCAACACATCATGTTAGAGTGGTGTATTGGTTTAGAACACCCCCTTAAGTTGAGAGTTTGAGAATTAAAAGAATTAAGATGAACTTCATAGGACTTTGGAAGCGGAGAATTAAAAGAATTAAAGTTGGAATCGTCACGTCTAGTCCTAGGTATCGGTCTAACCCAGTGCTGGTTTGATGAAATTTGTGTACTTGACGTAGTAGCTATTGAAGAGTATAAAAATTAAATAGTAGTGCGGAGGGAAGAATTTGGTGGCCGCTATTTATGAATTGCTGCTCGTTGGCTTGAAAGCTTTCTTCTTTGAAGCTGTGTTGTTTTGTGTGTTGGTTTGATCAGGTACTCCATCACAAAAGCATTTTGTGCGGCATTCATCTTGACCTTCTTCTCTGCGTTTGATGTACCTGTGTACTGGCCCGTTTTACTGTGTTACTGGATTGTTCTGTTCGTTCTCACAATGAAGCGCCAAATCCTCCACATGGTTAAATATAAGTACCTCCCTTTCAGCCTCGGAAAACAGGTAAAGCATCATAGGGCACTGATTGTCACTATTGTTGAAATATATTTTACCAGCATCAAGATTCATGAGTGCTTGCTTATATATATACGTATGTAACTTTTTCTTTGATTGTTAACAGAAATACGGTGGGAAGAAATCTTATGCAAGTACGAGCCGGTCTTGAGGAGACTGAAGCAGGAGCATCACTCTATGGGCAGATAGAACAATGAGGAAAAGATCAAACCACGAATCTCCAAAACCGAGCGTCAAAGCCACAAAGGGGGACTCCATCAAGTCATGCATATATAGAATAGATGGTCCAGGATGTTTTTTTTTTTTTTTTTTTTTTTTTTTTTTTTCTGGGGTCTGACCCCTCACTCCATTCGGGCCGCTGATTTCCTGGTAAGGGAGGTGGCGATTTGTAGAAAAACATTCTCCTACTGGCTGGCTGATTGTTTGTCGGTTCATTTTCTCCGCTCTCAAGTTTACACGCTTTCTATGACTTTCTCCTACTGGCTGATTGTTTGTCGGTTCATTTTCTTCGCTCTCCATTTTAGATTCACTTCTATTACTTTCTCTCACAATTATCCATTCCGTTAGCAAACTATACTGACATTATAAATAGTATCGATGTATTTTTTAATGTTACTATTCCAATAAAAATTTAAATATATTTTAAATATATATTGCCTAGTTTTTGTAATACAATTAATATTTAATATAAATTTATTGATATTATTTTTGAAAAAATATGTATCATATCCCCAATTTTTAAAATTTAATTGTGTTGTAATTAGAGTAGGAAACCTTCACCTTTTTAAAAAATAAATTGAGTTAAGCTTGAGCTTCATGAGATGGTGTACACAAACTGTTTGTTAATTTTTTAACACGGATTCATGCCACCATTCGCAGGTTTTTTTTTTTTTTTTTTTGGAGTCTGAAGAACAATTTTCAGGGCCAAATGAGATTCTATTAATTTGAAGAAATTAATGCCGCGTAAAGGACATCAAAACATAATCCACAAGATTGAGAATATAGGGAAAATACACAGGAAGAAGGTACAAATGCATTGTAACTAACAAATCCGCGGAAGACGCAGTGTCCGCACAAAACACAACACGGTAGTGTAACGCCAAAACTGGGCATTTATTTATTTATTTATCTATTTATTCATATTATGGGGAAGAGGTAGCACACAACTGTATGCGAAAGGCACGGAGGGTTTGAATCTCAGACGAACTGGTTAAGGTACTCGTCCACAGTTGTGTATTTGACATCAGGGTACAGCTCCGAAGCTTCCACCCCGAACGATGATTCGATAGCAAAGTTGGTGTGATCTCCCTTGATGAACACCGAGTGACTGATGGATAACACCACATTGACTGGCACTGGGGACTCTGCAATAACAGTCACACAACCTCAGCACTCACCGCCAGATCTCACTATAAATCAAAGTTGGTGGAGGACAATAGTCCTTTCGCAATTAGCTAGCATGGTAGTGGTAGACATATAGATTACCTTCAATCTGCTTCAGCAGTTGTTCCTCTGTGACGTAGGTCTTCTCAAGGCTTTTGTTGATCTTTTTCTCCCACAACCCCACGAGTTCATTGAATGAGAGAATGTTTGCTGGAGGTCTGATGTAAACGATCTTGTTCAAGGTTCTTGGGTCATCCACGGCTTTGATAGTGTACGTGCCGATGTCCACTTCCTTGTTGAAAACAGCTGCAAATAAACAAGAATGTATTGAAGATCCTGACTCGAGCCGAGATGCTAGCTAGCAGCTAGCCATATAAAGGTTCGTTTAAGAGTTTTTTTTTCTATGTCGTTACCTTTAGTGTTTCCATCCCCTAGAATTACAGCCTTGTCTCTCGGTGGAGCTGAAGCCCCAAACTGACACAATGTGGGGAGGAAATAGCCGGCAAAAAAGTTTGCAGACACTATGGTATGAGGAATCCCTTCAGCTTCTATAGTTCTTCGAATCTGGGCCTTCATCTCAAATGCCGACTTTGCTGGTTCAACAGCGTGGACGCGATCCACATCATTTCCGAACTCAGAAGGCAAGAATCTCTGCATATAAACAAGCATTGTTCAGAATCATATACATATGTATTCGCTGGTGTTCACATTCTATATTGGTCTTGTTCATATCTAAGTTTTTAACACCCATCTAATGCGTATTTCATATGAGTGCATTTGCAACCAAATAAGCCTATCTGTTCACCATCACATCAACCAGTGTTCATATCAATTCGTCTTTTTTAAAAAAAAATGAAACTCCCCAAACACCCTGCAATTGGTCATGTACTCATGTTCATAACCAAATCAACACTTCTTTTAATCCATTAGGCTGTAGTCTTGAACAATTAAGCTCTGATTAAACAGGAACAACAAAATCGACCAAAAACCCAGATGAAAAATGTTGAGGGATTATCGCGTCTAGCAAAAGCCATGGTCATGTATACTCGGGGATCACATCGCAGTGGAAGAAGTTTAATTACCTTGATGTTACCAGCTTCTTTAATGGCTGCTATGATCTTGACTTGGTCAGCCAACTGAAACTGGCCAACTGTTGAGATCACCACATCCACCTGCTTAAACGCCTTCACCAAGCTGGCATGATCGTAGAGATCACCCTACGCGACCAAAAAAAAAACAACAGCAGCAACAACAACACAAAAACTAAAATTAAGCACAAAGGATCAGATTAAAATTCCTAGGGAGCAGAAACAGAGTATCTGTAAATGTTTATAAACATGTGTATGTGTGTTTTTATATTATCAATTAAGCAAGCGACCCACAATGAGGAAGGTGACGCCGGCATTCTTGAAGCCCTCAAAGACCTTGGCCTTGGCCGGATCGGAGAGGGAGGACTCTCGGACGAGCGCGAAGGTAGGGTGGCCGGACCTGGCGCTGGCTTCCAGGATAAACTTTCCGATGTACCCTGTTCCTCCGATGATCAAGATCTTGTCTGCCATTGTTGTTGGTTGGTTGTTGGATGCTGTTCCTGAGGTCAAGGTTTGGCGAGAAGCGAGGTGGGCAGTGAAGTTAAGGAAATGAGATGTGATTGCTTAAGGGGCGGGGTACGGGAGCATTTTATAATGTTTCTCGCTCGGTGGAGGTTTGATTTTGATGCCATGTCGGCATGTCGTTGTCTTTGAGCACGCATAGACTTTGAAATCACGAAAAATAACTACTTCTAGGTTGTCATGTCGAGGACTAGTCATATAAATAAATGAAAATCGAGTAAACAAATAAATAAGATTGTAGGGCGCGAATGTGTCCAAGTTCAGTCACTGACGGTGTGTAATAATGGGTGGGGGGTGGCGGCGGCCAATGGCCATAATGTTGGTTTGAAAGAAAGAAAGAAAGAAAGAAAGAAAGCAAGCAAGCAAGAAATAAATTGGGAGAGGTTGGAGCCATCGATGACAATATCATGACATGATGTTTTTGGTAGATAATGTGCGGCCAACCCTAATCAATAATGGGTATTGATTAAACCGTGGAATTATTTGCGTTCTAGAAGCCTTTGAATGGACGCAATATGTGTCCGGTCCAATGAGTTTTGTGAATGGAATGGACTCGGGTTAAATTCAAATACAAATATGATCATAATAGTCCAAACTTAAAATCTATTTATACCCTTTTAATAATTATTATTATTTTAGTTGCAGGTTTGTAATTATTAAATAATAACTTGAATAATTTACTTTTTTTAATTTTTTTAAAATCTCCTATTTTAATCAATTATAATTTTAATTTTGTTCTAAAAATAATTTAAAATGTTCTTAATTGATATAAGTGAAAAATCTATCACATCGCTCAAGACTTTGGAAAACTGAGGCAGAAAAGATCTTGGAAAATTCAAACTCGGTAGGATGGTACTCGATGCAGCCAGAGTTGCATGCAGCTCTAGTCTTGAATGATAATTAATGACGTATATTGGGTGTGGGTTGAAATATTAAGCTAGGCCTATTATTTCACAGCCATATACACTACTAATTTCATTGTGGTTATATGACATCTGTCCCACCAGAGTTATTGTTTTATGAGAAGCTTGGATTTAAGTATTATTCTTTGTAATAACCAGGGTCTTTACAAAAAATTATAGGTAAATACTATTTAAAGTTCTAATAAATAAACAGAGGGGTGAAGGTGTCACGGTCAAACCACACAAATGAGCCGTTTAATGGGAATAATTTAGCTCAACAAATTTAAGGCGCAGCCCATATAACTGTTACAAAAAAAATAGGTAAAATTTGAGAATTCAAGACAATGCACTAATTAGGAGACTTCCTTCATGGATAAATGGAATGTAACGTCATCTTTTAACCTTATTAGTTGAACTTGACTCTTTATGAAATATTTTGTTATTATACTGGCAACAAATCACTCAACTAATTAAGATAGGTAAGAACCAAAGCTACACATATATCTATCACACATTAGAAGTAAGCAATGGAAAATTTTAGGTTAATACTATAAATAATTGAACCTTACATCTGAATTGACCTTGTTAGTATTTGGGCCAATTCATGACCCCATCGAGTGAGATTTAATGTTATTGTTGGTCCATAAAAAAACCAAATAAAGAAAAAAAAAACAAGATGAGGAGGACTACTATAAAATAAGGTTGATGATATATTAGTTTAAGTTTGGGCTATTATTTTTACATCATAACAATATATGTTATAGTAATATTAGAATTATAAAAGATTAATTCTATTAACATGAGTGAATTTGTATGATTCAGGTGAATTTTATATTAAGTATAAACATAAATAAATTATAGCTATTAGAAGTTCCCCTCGGCCAACAGAACCAAACCAAACATAACTAATTTTGTATTTTCATTAGCTGTGCGTTTAACAACTAAAATTAATGTCAACCCATCTTATCTTGTTTCGGTGTACATATATAAAGGATGATTAAAGATAGCAACAGATCGTACGCCTACATTCAAGTCTGTACAGATCGGTTATTGCTGACTTTTTTTTATTGGATTTTGAATATCATGCATGGGAGGAGATGGGCCGGGTCGCAGGGTAACAGGGTCTTCTTTTCCTGACACACCAAATTGGACCGAACGTTTGGATTGACACTCACGGTCACAGGTCACAGCGTACGTTACACGGATTTAAAGATTAGAATGGGCAGGACACGGACAAACCGGCCTCCTCTTTCTTCAAACTTTCTGGCCCACTCTCTCTCTCTCTCTCTCTCTCTTTATATATATATATATATATATATATATATATATAAAGTCCTCGTGGAACATTATAAAGTCCGAGGCACCGCAGTTGAAGAAAACTAGAAAAGTGTTCGTAGCTAAAAATGTAGACGTCCAGAGTTTCAACCAAGCATGTGGGCTGGTCTCCACTAAACTCGAAAGTATTGAGACTTTTATTGTATATGTGATGTTGTTTTTGATTTTTTGTTTTTAAAAATTACTTTTTAAAAATTATATTTAAAAATTATTTTTAATAAATAAAAAATACAAATGAAAAAACTATATATTTTTTTTTCGACGGAAGATGAGAGTGATGGTGCAGAGGAAGTAGAAGAATTGGGTGACAAGGAAGGTGACATCTAACACTGCATATCTCTCTCTCTCTACAAGGCAGGGGTGGATACAGATAGGGAGGGAGGGGGTATCGTTGCTGGGGGGTCATCGCAATTCGTAGTTCGTGGGAAGGAGTGATTGTACAGAAAACCAAATATAGAAAATATTGTATGTGTTTTCATTTTTTTCGATTTGAAAACAGAATGGATTTGAATTTAAAAAAAAAATATATTCGCCAAACAAACTCTAAATATAGAAAACAGTGGTCGTCAAACGCACTGCTACCAACTGCACACTCATGAAACCCCACAATGATTTCAGTAATGAATCCACCTAGTGGAGTGTTGTATTCTATTTTCGCCTAGGCAGGTAACGAAGTTTTGAAATCATGTGTAGGTGAATGGGATATTTCATTCTATAATTGGATTGATGGGAAAACATTTTTTTCGCTAGCTCACTATTAGTGTTCCTTATTGGGTGTATGTATATATATATATATATATATGCTAGTGCGTGTATATATTTCTTTAGGAAAAAGAAATTATTTTATTAACATGATGAAAACAAATACAAACAAATCGGTTAAACTAGGGATAGGCTTTTAGGGTCAAATTAAAAAGAACAAAGTACTCCTAAGTCTTCTCATTAAAAATTCATTAAAAAAGTGCTTACTAGAACTAAACTTTGTTTTACATGAACAAATAATAGGGTGGCATTACACAACTAAGGACATTTCTAGCCTTCATACAAAATTCTCCCTATTAGGAGTTACATCAGTTTAAACCTAGAGTAATTTAAAACAATTATCGATTAAAAGAAAAACAATAAAACATAAACTCTACCAGAGTTTCCACCTTAGTCTATCCCACATTATGACGATGATGGAGTGAAAGAATGTGAAACAGAATAAACTACTATTTCTAGCTATGACAGACGCAAAACTGGTTGTGGCTGGCCAACACCCAATCGCAATGCAACTATTCCGGTTGCATCGAATTTTGTTAGTCGATGAAAACTGTTTTCCGTTGGCAGTGGTGAAACTAGGGATGACAATGGGGCGGGTCATATCGGGTACCCGCCCCTAATGGGACGGGTTTGAGATAACTGTAATCGGGTTCGGGGCGGGCTTGAGACCGGTATCTCTGACCCGATTAGGATTCGGACGGGTTCGGGGCGAGATAACCCGTCCCAAACCCGTATATATAAGATAAAACAGCGGGTTTAACGGGAACTCGCCCCGACCCGACCCTAATGGGACAGGTTTCGAGTCGGCTTAAACGGGTTCGGGTCGGATTTGGGATAATGATTTCTTAAACGGGACAGGTTCGGGATAGGAGTGACCCGTCCCAAACCCGCCCCGTTGCCATCCCTAGGTGAAACCACACCAGTTGTGACAACCCACATTCCCACACCAAGAATACTCCATTAGCCACGGTCGACAGGAACCGATCGCAACTAATCGTAAACTTTTTGTAGCCGATCAGCTTGTTCTTCATCTGTACCCCAGCCTTATGACCTCCAACCCTCAATAATCAATTTTCACCCCTCGGTAATCACCAAAACACGCCTCTATACTTGTATAAACACATTTTAATTATGATATAACAATAATACATGTACATACATATATAAATTTTTATATAGAAGATCACAACTATATAAATTTTTATATATATATACACACACATACATATACATTTAGATCATATATTCACATTCTAAAACACATTTCAATCCTTCAAACTTCAACATACACGTGAGATAGAATGAGAGGTACACATTTCCTACCTAGAACACAGTTAATTTGATTTGAATCGCAAGATTTCTTCTTCCTCTAAGCTCTAGACACCTTTTCCCTCTCTCTCTCTCATCTCAATAAATAATTAGATTAGGATTTCTTTACGGCTCTTCTCTTATATATACCTTTCAACAAATAATTAATTTAAAATAACATCTGGTAAAATGGACCTGTCCTACCTCAATCCGATTTGACCCACCAAGACAAGCCATCAAGCCGGGAACGGGTCTTATCCGATTTGCCCCCGACTTGAGATTTTTAAATAAATGTAGGATAAAAAATACCGATCCGCCCCGCTCCTGAACTACCCAAACCATTGGGCGGGCAGAACCCATTGTCTGAATTAGATTCAATTGCTGTCAAAATGATTTATTCCACGAATACATCACCTTGAAGATATCTTCCTCGTCAAATAGTGGCCCAAACACTAAATTACCCAAAAATACCCCAAAAATAATAAGAGATACCATTCCGTAGGTATGGGTTTTGGCCTGGCCATCAGTGCTTTCCGTGGTGATATGTGTGTGTGGAGGGGAGGGGGCGAAGCTTTGTGCCTTTTCTCGAGGACTAGTGCGCCACTAGGTTCCAGTTCGATGATTTAGATTAGAGGAGACGGCGGTAGTAGACCATTTATTTGGTGTTTCTAAAGAAAACAGAAACGAAAAAAGTAATGAATGACGGTGGGAAAAAAATGAAAAACCAAACTGGTTTAACAGATTAAAAAGAACATACCTTTTAGAAATAATTCGCAGGCCACTAATTAATTGGAAGGCAACGAAGACCTGAAGAAGGAAGCGCAGTGGCTGGTGGCCCGTGGACGGAGATGGAGGCAGGAGGCGATGCCGACGGACTGAGGCTGGAGCTGGTGCGATGGGGGTGACTGGTGATTGGTTAGTAGGCTTCCTGATTCAGCCGGATCTGGGATGGGATTATAGGAAGAACGGCCGAACAAGACAGAAGACGGAATGTCAACGCCGCTGGTTTTTTTAACCTGGACGCCAGGGGGCAGAGACGGACGTGAGTGTGCAGCTGCTAAAAATCTTAATTTTTTATATTTAACTAAAAATTTTATTTATTAATATTTAAGGAGACGGGCCAGCAGCAGGATGCTACACAGCCAGGGGCGGCGCTAGGGGCACATGAGTGTGCAGCTGCCGTTGGCCCGTATCTTTAAGTAATAATAAATAAAATTTTTAGTTAAATATAAAAAATTATGATTATCGTTGTTTGTTTAGTTAAATGTTTTGAGAATATTTAAATCTGTTGCTTGCATTTAAATGGTTAGCCTCAAATAATTTGTTCTAGATTTTTGATTAGCGATTGGATAATTTTATTTATGGCCAATAATTATTTCTCTGTTCAAATGATTTATATTAAACTTCTGAGACGTTGATTCTGACTTCCTGACTTAATACTTTTTTATTTTCAAGTCTAGTTGTTGCTTTTGCATTGTTTTTTTATAATTGCTTATTTAATATTATATTATCCATAAATTCAATTGAAATTTTAATTATTAGAGTTTTAATTTAAAGAGTTTTAAAATGCATGAATATATAGTATTTAATGTTTGTGATATTGAATATATTTGTCTAATTAATTACTATTATATTTTTAGCTATTATTAGTTTAATCCAATATTATATTCAATCTTCATAATAAATATTTAACACCCTAAAAAAATCCTAGAGTCCCCCATACACCGCTGTGGGGGAGGCGAAGCGATAGGGGTGAGACCGATGTTGTATGGTGAGGATAGTTTTAAAACCACATAGTTTTATAATTTTTTATAGCAATTACTACACAATACAGTACATTAAAACTGTATAGTTTTAATATTTTTTATATCAAACTTATGTTGTTTTGGTATGAATTATTTTTAAAATATCAAAATAACATAGTTTTAACGTACTGCACCATACAGTAATTGTAGAGAATCTGAACTTTAGATCGGGATAAGTTGTAAACATGACGCAACACATATACACTCCAGCGATCCAACCCAGCACTACCCGCGAGCAAGGCCGTGTTAGTCTGCTCGGATTGCTATCCACGGGTCAAATTTGTATAGGTTCATGATTTAAACGGATCTTGTTTTATCAGTTGGGCTCACAAAAAATCATGAGTTTTACACCCCAATTCAAAAAACACACAATGCATTAAATAGAATAGAAATAATTTATTAATAGTTGACTTATTTATGGCTGGGTTGGAGGATCGGTTATGTGGACGATTCCTTCTGTGTTTAAGTTGTAAACTAAATTTATTAACCCGTTTTGAGTGCTTCAAAGTCGAAATAAAGTATAAAACCAACGTAGAATGATTTGATTAGTTTTATGACAATCAATTTCCATCCGATTTTGGTTTTGCTTTAGTACAATCCGCCAAATATTGATTTGTTTTTATGTTTTGGTAGGATTGAGTCCTTTTATTATTATTATTATTATTGAAATTATTATATGGGCTAACATTAAGTGCACGCCATAGTATCTGAATATTCTTAAACCATCTAATTAATTGAGATTAAAAAACAAAAAGAAGTCTATTAATCAAAACAAAAAACAGTGCAATCGGAGTGAAATTGTATAGTACTCTAGTAAATTCAGAGGCAGACACCCCTTTTGGCACATGAAATTAATCTAACGTAGGAACCCAAACCAAAGATATCCCAAGACCCGCCCATATTAGCTCAGGCAATTTTAGACATATCACATATGGCACAGTTTGAGCACTCAAGGCGAGCAGCCAATAAAGAAATGATATCGCATGCTTCAGTTAAACATAATATTCAATGTTGCTATTTGATAGTTTATGCGTGTACTGTAAGATTATTAGGTCAGATTTTATAATAAAAACTAATAAATAAAAAAATAAAAAAACGATAAAATAATTTTTATTACAAAAATTCTATATTTATTTTTTTTTATAAAATTTATAAAATAATTTTGAATATATTAAAAAAATTAAGGGAATCTCGCTCCGGGCTAGCCCATCCATACGTCGAGCGAAGCAGATCCTCGCCTAATTTTTGCCACGACCAGCGTTTCTTTATTCGTATATACATACGGTTACGGTCCAATCGCAATAAATCCACGTAGAAGTGCCAACAAATCTGCCATTGACCGTGGCATTTACAGGCTCTTACGTTGAATGGTGGATTTCAATGCCATTGCAAATGATATCATTAGTCGATCTACTTCAATGTTGATGGATTGTCAATACCCAAAAAAAAACAAAAAACAAAACCGCGGCCGTAGAGGTGGCGTGCTTGGCGAATTAGCCAAGGACATTAGTTGATCTCCTTCACATAGGAGATGTATACAGAGTGATATGTTAGGAGGAGGTTCAAGGCTTGTCAAAGACACGATAGAGTGGTATAGCAGCAATAAAAGCAAAATCAAATGAAACAAGAGAATGGACAAAGAGTACTCAAATGCATGCCAGCTGTCTCTTGAGCTTCTTATCTTATTTATTCCACACAGAGAGTCATGGCATATGATTGATGCACAGCACCACATGTATGCTTTTGTGGCACATGATTGATGTACAGCACCACATTTATGCTTTGTGGCAATGTCTCTTTTGTCCGTTCTGTTCCCTCTCATGCTCCTATCGAATAAGAGAATAAAATTGCCAGCCAGCCAACCGGCCACACTATTCGATGCAATTGACTTGACTCCCAAAACACCAGGGGAAGTAACTACTTTCAAAAACATAAATGCTAAACAAATCATTTCCAGATTGGAAAATGATCTTACAAGTAGCTGTGCACTATGATCCTGCCAATTAATTCAGAACTTTATTCAAGAATCAAGGAAGCAGGAAAGAAAGGATTGGGTTGGGTCATATTTAAACATAATAACTGGTCAACTCAGAAAATCTAATCTGAAGTTCAAATCAAGTTATAATAACACTATTTCTTATTGATCTTTAAATGCTTTTTTTTAAAAAAAAAAACTTTAGCACGAATTTGGATTTTAAATTCATAATAGAACCAATCCCAACCAAGGGTTGGTGTAGGTTCTAGTATCAATTCTTACCCGTCCTAGCCTGCAGAATTTTCAACAACATAGCATTAGTCCAAAGACTCCAAACGAATTTTATTTTTATCAGCTGAAAAGCTACCAAAGGGCAAAGACTAAAGGAACATGTAAAGCCACCAAACACTATGTACTAGAGGATGAGCCATGTAAAACCCTGCAACTCTAGATTCTGTGCTCATTTCTATGCAGACGGTACCATAAACACGAACTTAACTATCAACGGAACATTTTTGCACAAAAAGAGCTCACCATATACTAAAGCTGGTTAACAATGCTGGAACTCTATATCATAACAGCATATAACCACGCATCCAAAGGGAGGATATAAACAATGCCAACATGCCCAGCAGATGACAATCCGAAAACAGGGATTGATGAAGTCAATAATAAAACAGGAGAAAGCACTGGTTAAATACAATCCTTTAAGTTGGTAATCGGATGGAAATACATGGCTTTAAAACAATCAAATCAAGACGATAGGGCCTAAAATGAATTAGATTAAAAAAAATTAAAAAAGCGTAATGGAGTTCCAGTGCCCACCGACCAAAGATAAATTGGCCTCTTATTTTCAAATACATACTACGTTTCATCCAATGTACTGAGCGTTCATATGAATCCCCATACATACAAAACATAAATTTAGCATAAGAGTTTCTAAGGGAGGGCAAAATTCAAAGCCTTGTCCCAGCTAGTTGTCTCAGTTAGCACTTGACTTGATGCATTCAGATTTTGTTCTTCAAACATGTTGTAACGCGTAAATGCAGAAACAGAAGGTCTAATGTGATTAAAATTAACCCACAATGCGAGTATGTGACGACCCAACAGCTAACAATACAACATAATAAAAACAAAAAAACAAAAAAAAGGGAAAAAAAGGTACATAATCTCACCCCCAACAGCGCTAGGAAACGACAGTGGGCACCGGATATTTGTGAATGCAATCCTCCCATGGGCCATTGGGTGAGGGCTTGACATTCCTGAGCGCCTTCCAGACGGCGCTATTGCACTTGAAACCGCTGCCGAAAGCAATCTGCCATATCCGATGCCCCTTCCGGACCTTGCCTTTAGCCTCGGTGTAGGCCAGCTCGTACCAAATGGAGCTGGACGAGGTGTTGCCGAAGCGGTGGAGCGTCATCCGGGATGCCTCCACATGCTCCGGTTGGAGCTGCAGGTTCTTCTCCAGCTCGTCGATCACGGCCCGACCACCGGCGTGGATGCAGAAATGATCGAAGGCGAGCTTGAAGTCGGGAATGTAAGGCTTGACCTTGGCATTGAAGAGCTTTTTGGCGACCAGGGTCATGAAGAAGAGGAGCTGCTCGCTGACGGGGAGAACCAGGGGACCCAAAGTGGTGATGTTGATCTTGAGGGCCTCGCCGGCGATGGCCATGAGGTCCTTGGACAGCGACACGCCGGTCTTCCCGGCGGAGTCCTGCTCCTGGTAGACGCAGCGGAAGGCATCGTCATCGGCGCCGCGGTGGGTGCGGACGACGTGGACGAGCTTGTACTTGGCCCGGCGTCGATCGACCGGCTTGTTGGAGAGGAGCACGGCGGCGCCGCCGATGCGGAAGAGGCAGTTGGGGATGAGCATCGACTTACGGTTGCCGAAGTACCAATTCTGGGTGATGTTCTCGGTGCTGACCACGACGGCGTAGGTGTTGCGCTGGACCTGGAGGATGTCCCTGGCGAGGTCGAGGGCGATGACCCCGGCGCTGCACCCCATGCCGCCCAGGTTGAAGCTCTTGACGTTGCCGCGGAGTTTGTACTTGTTGACGATCATGGCGGAGAGGGAGGGGGTGGGGTTGAAGAGGCTGCAGTTGACGACGAGGACGCCGATGTCCTTGGGCTTGACGGCGGGGTTGGCGGCGAAGAGCTGGTCCAGGGCGCCGAACATGACCTGCTCGGCCTCCTCGCGGGCGGCGGCCATGGAGGGGCGCGGGGGAACGGCGTGCATCGCGGCGGGGACGTAGGTTTCTTCGCCGAGGCCGGAGCGCTCAAGGATCTTGCGCTGGAACTCCAGGGACGAGGCTTCGAAGTCTCCGGTGAGGCGGGAGTGATCCATGAAGGACTGGAACGGGGCGCGGAGGTGCGGTGGAGGGCGATAGCAGGCGTAGTCCACAAGGAAGACGGATCGGGGGCGGGTCATGATGTAGACGGTGGACACAAAGACGAGGACGGCGGAGATGGCGATCACCGATACGAGGTTGTACTGTAGGTGGAGCCACAGCTGTCGGATCTCCGCTGGGTCCATCTGGGAGACCTCCACCGCGGTGACGACCATGAGAGGAATGAAGCAGAGGGTCAGGAGGTTGGAGACCAGGTAGTGGTAGCCCAGCTTCACGTACTTGAGATTCACGCTCTGCAGGAAATCCGGCAGCCGCCGGCTAGGGCAGATCTGAACTCCTCCTCCGCCGCCGCCGCCGCTCATTGTCACGGTGTCTGTCTCTGTACTTCTGGTTGGTGTCGGATTTTGGTATGGGAACAACACCGAGACAGAGACAGAGAGCGGGGGGAGGGGTTTATATCGGATTAGAATGGAGTAGAGAACAGGGGGAGCGAAGGTATCAGTGATGGGACTTTAATACTATTTATCAGCAGTGATCACATGTGTAAATATCACAGTCGCAGGCATACACATGTATGTATGTGTATGTTACATTTTTATCTACCAAAAATAAAAAAAATAAAAAAAATAAACAAACAAGAGAGATCTAGAATGTTGGAATCAGCACTGACCTGTGATTACATGACAAAATTTGTTTGATCCCGTTTTCTTTTTTGTTTATCATAGAAGGTTATTTATATATATATATATATAAAAGTTTTTCTCATCTAAATTTTCTATTTTTTCTAATAAAAAACTCTTAAATGACGCCTTCACTAGAGATAATCAAGGTTTGTCCTAATCACTATCATCATTACCTATGCTGAGACAGGGACTCAGGGAGGTGTTAATCTAGAAAGTTAGACGCACGCTCTGTCAATCTAGAAATGCAACTCGTGCTGCGCTCCCCTCCCTGTCGGCGCAAGAGACTTCTCCCAATTTAAACATTAGCTTTTATTTAGCATATTTATTATTGGGCATCCATCTTCGTAACATGTACATTACGCCCAGAAATCATACATATAACTCTAAAAATATCATACAATCTTGATAAAGGTTCAAGGTCCCCCTCAACTGAAAACGAGTCGATTAAATCAGTGTTGGGCATGACATTTGATTCAGTAGAAGATGTTAAAATCTTCTACAACAATTATGCAAGAACGGTGGGTTTTGGCATTCACAGGAACAACCTAGGTCGAGTCATGTTTAAAACATTTGTTTCTTGTGAGGAAGGGTTCAAGAAGAGCACAGTCGGAGGAAAAAAAAAGCAGAAAAAGCCTAATTGTACACAACGAAGGTTGCAAAGTTAAACTAGCAGCACTAGGCAGTAAAGTGATATGACAAAATGGGAGGTAATCAAATTTGTGGAGCAACATATATAGTCATTATGTCACAAGCTTACGGAAGAAATAGAGGGAAATGATTCATTCTGATATGTAGATAGAGTTAATGATGAAAACATATTGTATGATGTAATTTGGGTAGATGGCCTTTTGCCAAGGCATATGCCCTCTTTGGTTATGTTATCATATTAATATCTACATATGACACTAATGAGTATTCATTGATTATGCCACCATTTGAATTGTGGGAGTTAATCATCATAGGTTAATTGTTGTCTTTGTATGTGTATTACCGACAAATGAAAAAGTAGACATGTCGGTTATTTGAAACTTTTCTTGCAACTGTGTTTGAAAAATCCACCAATAGCTATCATATACTTTCCATCTGTTTATATGACTTATCACAAGAAAATACTTGAAAAGATCATAAGTTCTAATATTATAATTTTTTTCATAAATTTTCACATGTTGTTTGGTAGTCATATTCTAAAGATGCTTTTGAAAGTGGTTCATGTCCAACTTTATTTTGTCAAGACTGGATCTTTATTGTTAATTTTCTTCAATTGCTTTTATTATTTTACCAATTTTTCTTTATTATTTTGGAGATAATTTTGAAAGTGGATGTGTATACAATTTGTATACTATCAATGTCAATGGTCACCAACTATGGTCAATAATTAACAGTATGATTCTCACTCTAATCAAATCCATGGTATGCAGTAAACAATAACCATATGATCAAAGCTCAAGTTAATAGGTGAATAGTAAAAGTTAACAAAATGAACAAAAAATTTGGTCAACTCTACCAATGCATTCAACTCTACTAATATAGAGATCCATATTTGGGGTCCAATTAGAGATAAGATTTATTTGATGTTAATAATATTTGAATAATAATGTGGGCGTCAATAATTGAGTCTAATTTGAAGCTTGAGATCCTGGATGGCCATTTTTTGAATTTAGGTATTTATTTATTTAAATGTATATTTAATCTTTAATTGTATATTGGTGAGAGAGAGAGAGAGAGAGAGAGAGAGAGAGAGAGAGATTGGTGCTTAGGAGACCTCCAGTAACTTCTAACCATACTAGGTAGGTGATCTAAACTTTCTTATCTTCCTAGTTGTCTTTATTCTTGCTTAGAAGTAGGGATTCACTTGCATGAACCCAAGGTGTTAGAATTGGGGATTTTGGGTAGAAATAATGAGATTGACATGTATGACACATGCACTATACTAAAACACCACTTGTATACGGAGCATGTGTTTATATATATATATAAATAATATAATATAAGGTGATGTTAACAGGAAAAAGAGTACAATGAGTACAAGTGCGATTATAATCGTTCGATCATGATTAAATGGTCCATTGCATTTTCATTTATTGCTAATCTCCTATAGTACATCTAAAAAAAGTATAATCTTGTAATAACCCGGGTTTAAGGTTCTACGGTGTATGGGCCCATAATTGGGATAGCTTTTTGACTAGTTTATATTTGATGATAAGAATGTTATTTTGAGTATATGACCGTTAATACGGTTGTTTTGACTATATTTGAGCTTGATTTAGAGTGTGGAGCCTCTGGGGGCTATATAGTAATTTTTGAGAGTTAAATCAAGGGTTAATAAGTAAAAATAAAATTTAAGAGGGCTTTTTGGCAACTTGATAGAGGGGGGTCATGACTTTTAATTAAAAATATGGTTTTAGGGTTTTATTAATGTCTCATAACTCTTTTTGAGAGCCCCAGGTCATAGTTCTCAGAGATGTGTGTATTCTTTGTGTTCTTTGCGCTTTTCGTCGTCCTTCACTGATTCTTGGTTGTTCTTGCTAGAATAATCCTTATTGAAGGCAAAAGGTTGGTGGATCTATTTCTTCTCATCTACTCTTCGCTCTATCTATGCTAGGAATTGGTTAGAATTATAATCTGAACATTTGTTGCATGGAATTGAGATAAAAATTAAGAAAATTAGGAAAATTAAGAAAAAACTATGTTATGTCTAATGTTTGGCTGTTTTTGCTTGAGAGGGGGTGGGGGTGGGGGTATATGTGAATATGTTTGTCTAATGCCTAAAGATGTTGTTTTAGAGCATAAAGGCATAATCTTGAGAGCCGAAAGTCATAGGGTTGCATTGCAGGTCGAGTACTAGGCTGCAGATGCAGTCGGCTAGGCTGATTTAGTCTTTTCTTGTGTGGTTTGCTTATTATATTTCCTGTTTGAGCTCTTGTTGCTTGTTGAACCTTTGGGATGTTTTCGTAGACTAATTTAGTGGGCTTTGAGCCACCTTTGATGAAAATATGTTGACTTGGAATGATTTGTTATATTAATATTCTTTTAAGTTGCTATTGATTGGCTATAAATCCTGTTAGCTTTTGTTTGATGTATATTGTGGTTTTGTTGATTTGTTTGGTATCTGGTGCATCTGAAAGCATTAGTTAAGGCTAGATGTAATGTTTTGGCTAGGCTTTGGGATTCATATGCCTTGCCTATTGGTTTTGGATGCCACATCATTTAGTCATAAACAATGACTATAAGTGACACTAGTTGAGACTGGTTGTCGCGATCCACTATCATACTTTGATGTAAAGTCTTGACTTGTATTTTGTTTGGTATTTGACCTTAGTTTATTTTCCGCACATGGGTCCGTGAACCTTGTATGAAATTATATTTATTATTATTGATGACATGCTTATTTGGAACATTTATTATTGCATGTTTGTCATTGGGAATGTACAAGATACATGTGGTATATTTGTACATGGGTACCATGAGGCAACACCTGTGGTGAGTGTCCATTAGTGCTTGTCATCAATCCTTTGACCCATCGAGTGTGGGCATGGAGTAGTTGCTTTCCAGTTTTGGATGTCCTAGAATTGGAGACGTGACATGTGAGATAGCCCTGTAATAGGATAATTATTTCAAAAAACTAATATCAATACAATGACATACTCATCAAATGGAGTGTTTTGATAATAAGTGGGCCCGATTAGGAATCAGAGTCCCAAAAAGTTAATTTAATGATTTTTTAGGAGAACGTATAAAAAGGGAAGGGAAGAACCCTAATCCCCAAATGTAAATTTGTTCATGTGTTTGGAGAAAGAAAGAGGAAAAGAAGAGAGAGAAAGTGAAGAAAAGTGGAATTGGGGCGTTTCGGACTCAAATCAATCGATATTGAGGTAGGGATTTATGATCTAGACCTTATTTTACTTGTTTCTTAGCATGTGCTAGTGATTAAACTCATGAAATGTGGTGAATTGATGTATATGGGTGGAATGAGCCATATGTATATGGGATATTGATTTTGATGATTTTAATGTGCTTTGAGCTATGGTAGAGTATCTAAAACGTGTTAGGAAAAGTTTGGAGACTGACTATGGTGATTTTAAGGCATGAGAGGCCAAAAATATTGAGTCCCAACGGCCGAATTCTGGGTTCATCGGAGACCGATCACGGCCGATTGCAACAGGCGGGATGCTTTTGGGGTTATTAACTTGATCGGTTGCATCGAGTTGTTGGTCGGTCACAAACAAAGTGCTAAATGTATCTGGGTGAATCGGTCGTGGCCAGTTTGGGTCGGTTGTGACTTACAAAGAGCAGAAAATGCAAATAGGGTTCTGATGAGATTGTTCGCGGCCGCATTGGTATTCGCCACGACCAGAAGGGCTTTCGATCGCGACCGATGAGAATTCCACTGTGGTCGATGTGTGTTGTGGCTAGTGTATTGCGGTGTTGATCCGTTGTGGTTGGGATGTGGTCCACCGCGACCGGTGTATTGAGCCTGTTTGCTTTGTTTTGAGTACCATTTGGTCTAGGTTGAATTAAGGGATCTTAGATACACCTGAGTGGTTTTGAAAGCGTGTTTTGGGGTTGAGAGTCTATAAGTATGTGTGTGTATGCATGTTATACCATAATTTGTTTTAATTACTACATGTGATGTCATACTTTATGTTATGCATGTGATGCTATGATTTAAAGTGAGTATTGAATGTGGTGTTTTAATTGATGCATGAGATGTTTTAAGTACTACATACTATATGTGATGTTATGAATTTTGAGACTATGGGATAGATGTATGCCTGTGCGGTTAGTTGTGGTGAAAGCTAGTGAGGTTAGGTTGATGGTGCTTGAGAGGCACGGTAAGTTGATGGCGCCTGAGATGCATGACTTGAGTTGAGGCCTGCGAGGCCAAAGAATGAATAAGAATGATAAAGTAATAGATAATAATAATTGATAATGTGGGCTAGAGGTGACATGACACGAGCACATGCCTACATTGTATATATGGATAGAGTATGAGTTGGGATCGGTCAGGAAGACATGATTCCTATTGAGTTGTAGTTGTTCACCCCTTTTGTTGTGTTTGTCTTTGTTTGTTTCAGGTGCCTACAGGAGCTACGAGGTTCACCCGAGGTGGAGATTTTGTTTTTCTTGGTTGTTTGTTTTGTTTGGATTGTTGGTTGTAATAACATGATATAATCCCGTGGGAAAACTATGTATGAACTATTTTGGTTGAAATGAGATTTTCTGTTTGTGTGTTATATGTGTGGTTGTGGTGATATGTTTGGTATGATGATCAGATGGGATGGTCCCGTGCTAAAGTCCTTTTTAGGTGCTTTTACCAATCCTTTGACTCTTCGGGTGCGGGCATGGAGATTCACTAATTGATTTTTGAGGGTCAAAAATCCACAACATGACAAATCTAAACCGTTTGATCATAATTAAATGGTTAAAACTGCACTTGCACTTATTGCACCCCATCATTATATATATAGACATTTAAAATGCTAATATCCTCTTATATATATATATATATATATATATATATATTCAAACATAGTTTGATAGAGAGAGAAGTAAGGGTGTTTATATAAATTTTTAATAAGTTTTAAATATATACATTAAAATTGTTAGCTCTGTAGAGGGGAGTAAAATGGATTGTCGGTCTATAGACTAACCAGCGGTTCATGCGGATCGGAGCATACTAGACGAAAAAAATTCTGGTCCATTTCAATTGCGGACCTAAACGGACTGATCCATTTAGGTCCGATCCGCAATCAATGGCGAATCCGTGGACGATTTTTTTAAAATATTTTTTAAAAACTATTACATATCGTATCTAGTATATTAGTATCTAGAGCTTAAATCTATTAAATTTAAAATTAAAATTTATAAATAAAAATATTTAAATATAATATTTAAATTAAAATTTTTAAATTTTTTTAATAAAATTAACTTATAATATATTTTAAAATAAATAAATAAATATGAACTAGCAGACCGATTAATATTTGCGTGTGAATTGAATCGACCAGTCAAATTTTACTCAGTGGAATCAGATCGGTTTATCCTTATCACGTTTAAATAAAAAAATAAAAAAATCATGATGGTTTTTAAAAAAACTAATCAAATTTATGATTAGTTTTTTGCGTGTGAATTGAATCGACCACATACGTGTATGATTATGCCTATGGAGGCGTGCTGCCTAGGCCACATGCGGTCAAATTTATTTATTTATTATTATTTCCTTGTACGTTGGATCTTGATCTGGTGTCGGTCTCGCCAGCAAATCTCTCCTCGTTTGCCGTGGCAAAGCTCAAGCCTCAAGGTTAGTTTCCTCTGACCGTCGCTCGTTTTTCCCTTCCTCGTACCTGATCTTGTTCTGTTTTTTTTTTTTTTTTGGTTTTAAGTTCGATGTTTTTTTTTTGTGTTTCTTCTATGGTCTCTGAAAATTAGTACTCTCGATTTCTGTAGAGTTGCCATTGAAAAGCCCTTTGATTGAGTAGTCATGTAAATAATATGGGTTTAGAGACGGATGCCATGTGTTCGAAGTAATGTCTGAGAGAACCCAAATCTTTATATTTTAAAACCTCTATTTCAATTGTTTTTTTGTTATGCGCCCATCTCCTTTGAATTATGACATTAGTCGAAGAAAGCAAGCTTTGAACTGTGGCAGCGGTCAGATCAGGGATAAGTTATTCTCAAGTGGCCTACAAAATTTGGACTATAACAGCGGTCGGATAAGGGATGTGTTTTTCGTGTGCGTTCGAAGAAAACTAGTTTTGCACTAGAACAACGGTCAGATTGTGGATGGGTTTTTCAAATGGACTTTGATTCATTGATTGGAAGTTAATCATAAAAAAGTTTAATCGCCCCGCCCCGCCCCGCCCATGTATATCATTGGTCTATAAATCTATAATGTCAAGACCGAATAGGGGCATCGATAATGTACCATGTTGGCGAATATAGACACGCTATAGTTCAGAAAATTAGCTTGAGTTAATTTTATTTCCATTATATTTTGGGGCGCTACTGTTAGCAAAAACTTCTGGCCTGCCTTATGATAAAGAAGTATTGTTGAGCTGGTTTATGATTTTTTGTCAGCTGGGTGTTACCAAGGATGGAAACCCAAACGAGTCAAAATGATACAAAACCATCACCTGCTGTTGCAGCCACTGCTTTGACTTCATGTCGGAAGAAGAAGTCTGAGGAAGCCTCTTTCTTGGAGGATGTCAAGGATCACATTGATGAGTTCATCCATGCTTCCATGGATGAACACAAAACTTGCTTTCAGAAAACCATCAAGAAGGTTAGTCTCAAAATCTATTTATATTATTCTGCAGTTTTTTTTGTTGGTACTAGCTTTAGTGCGAGCCCATCGTGTTACTGTTGATCACTTAACTATAACTATTGCATATGTTTTCAGATGTTTGGAATGTCAAAAATTGTTGCCGAAAGAAATGCTGAACTCAAGGAAGTTGAAAGTGTTCTGCCTCTTCAAACAACAGTGTCCAAGTAAAAGAACTGCGCCCTTAATCCCTTCTATGGTAGCTTGAACTTAAAAGATGCTAGGACTGCATCTCTTGTATTCGGGCTAGTGAACCACAAGCTTAAATTTTTGTTTCTCAAATTGCACGAAAAATGTTTTGCCTTTTTCCTTTGGTTCCAGTTCAGAAGATGCAGTGCTTAGTTTATTTGCGTTAAATTGTGCTGTGCTAGATGATTTTTGACTGTTTCCCAGAGGGTGACATCATAATCACTGATCATATCAGCATGTGATCGCTGTGAATAAGAATATGATAGAGGCATACAATGCAAATCCATTTTTCCTTTTGGTGTGCATTGGAAATATTGATATTGAATTAGACTAAACATTGTCATTTAGGTACCTGAATCTAACACTAATGCCGAAACAGAAAGTAATGTCAAATTGGTATTAGGTTAATATTTCTTTGGACGGATTTGGCCGAAGAGTCCTGTAAAGACCCCCTTGTAAATCACATAAAAAGAAAAAAGAAAAAGAAGCTTCAAGGTCAATGACATATCAGCATATTGATTTACAATCAATTGTGCACTTAAAAAAAATTTGAACACTTTTTTTTGTGGTTAAAGTACAAACTTGATTTTAATGTATATGGCTTTAGGTGGAGTTCCATTGGGCCACACGCCGTTATCAACGAGTTCATGTTTATCCATTGATTAGAACGGTACAAGTACCCATCCACGCGGGGACGGATTAGCTTGTAGTGACAGATTTCTCAAGGGTTACGGCACGTTTCGTTACAGAATCGTGTTACTACTTACTAGGATTTTTCAAAGTTAACTCATCCGCCAAACACAATTTGGGACTGTGGTCTTATTAAACCAATTGCTCTCCTTGTGTTTCTTTTAGTTCAAGTATTTCTTTGTGAGATAATGATGGCACAAACTCTATTTTGGGTTAAATTAGAGAAAGACCTTTCAAAGTGCATAGAACATTGACATTGATTCATCATAAGCTAATGTAAATTTAAAATTTAATAAAAATAAAAAATTTGCTAGTATTAAATAGGAAGCTTTTGGCTATAATAAATTTATTATTTACGTCAAAACACCAATAAAAACGTTTTATCTCATTCTATTTTCATAATGTCTAAAATTTTAATCATATTGTTATTTTGATAAATGAGGTGACTAATCAAATGTAAGTTTATGAAGTGATAAACTTTATATTTATATAAAATAATATTTTTCATCAAAGTTTGATTACGGGTGGCAATTTTGCTCTGATTCGATCCGTCCCGATCTGATTTATTTCACTTTGATATGCTATCAGGTTGGATTCAGGTTCTGTACGATCTTCATTAATTTAATATTTTTAAATAAATTTAAAGTAAAATATGACTTAACTTGAAGCGCCAAAATCATCGAGTAGAGTTGGATTTGGGTCGGATTATAAAAATCCGATTAGGGTCATGCATAGGGGTGTGCATCTATCCGCCCAATCCACTCTACCCACCCGACCTAATTTGAACCTATTTGCTACCCACGAATAAAAATTATATAAATGAGTGAGTCAGTTGAAAATTTTATTTTTTTGTGGGTTGGGTCGGTTGGTAGGTGAGAATGCTCAAACCCGCTATTAACCCGACCCGCCGCACCCCATTATAAAAATAAAGTAAACCCTATCATCTATCTATTAGGCATTAATTCATTATTGTCTTTCTCATATGTGAGAGGTATACGGCGCAATGCTATGATTGTGAGTTTGTGATATTGTAATCCATAAATCTAATATATTTGTAATTATAAATACTTAGTGAATAAAATAATATACTTTTGATTATAATTATTTTATAATTTATACGTTTAATTTTTTTAGTATATGTCATTTAATTATATATCGATAAATGACGGTTGACACCCGCTCAATCGATCATATCCGCTCGGTTAGTACCCATAAAAAATTAATAAATTTGCCGATTATTGAAATTAATGGATCGATTCAAAGGTGAAAAAATTAATCATTCGCTAAAAACAGGTTGATTGATGATTTAGCCTTCGACTACACCCAACTCATACACACCCTTAGTCGTGCAGTAGTCAAACCTCCTGATTCTTATATGATCCCCAATAGCCGTGAAGTGGTGTACTGAAATTTGATAGGACCATTACATTGGATTGGTGGGGAGCGAGGAGTCCGCATTGGGCTGGCCGGTTTGGGGCTGGATTTGAAATCTGGAAACACATCACCCCAGCATAACACCAAGTACCGAGGGGATGGGTATCACCACAGATATACTCTACCCTGCCAATTAAGTCGAATCTTAAAGAATTGCGAATAGATTATTAAAGAAGCTAAAAGCATATTACTAAATAAAAAATTCTTTAAATTAAGGGTGGCCTACAACAATGTATAAATTAACAAAACTCTAATGGTACGAAAAAAAAAAAAAAAAATAATGCAATCTAATTTCTTTCTTTTTTCGTATTTAATATGAAAAATAAAGAAGATAATAAAAGTGAGATGTGAATTGCATCATGCAATACATTAAAAATCATATGAAATATGTGAATCCAAATTTTTAGCAAAGCCCGGGCCGCATATAAAAGTGAAGTACATTTCAGAAAATCAGCAAGAGATGATTAATAAAATTTAAATGAGAAATAAACAGTACATATATGGATAAAAAAACGCTGGTCAAAACTTATGGAAAATAATTGTAATACTAATAAGAATAAAAATTAATTTTATTTTTTAAAAAATAATCTAAATTAAATTCCATCTCATAAATTAATCGGAACATATTCATGAAAGGCTCTTTTCTTCTGCTCTTTCTTTTTCTCTTTGACTCTTTCCTCTCTATTCTCTTCTTTAGTTTTTTTATATTATATTATTATTTTGATGAATCAAATGGCTAATCCATGAAAAAGTAATAATATTAATTTTAAAGATAATATTAGCTAATGCTCTAATAAATTTCAAATTTGAAAAGGTTTTCCATACATTATAATTTTTAAGATAATAAGTGATAGGTTTCAGCGTCTCGCCTAAGCTTGCTGCTGATATAATGCAACATGATTAGGATCGATTTGCAGCAGTGTTGTGGTCGAATCATGCAATACCACATCAGAAAGTTTTCCTTCATATTAATAAACATTTCGAATGGTGAGACTGTCCAAGCATAAAAGGCAAACTATAATTGATCAGAGACATACAGAGAATGAGTAATATGACTCATCATATGCATATTCCTATTCCACCACGGAAAATTCACTATCTCTATCTGAATGCAAAAACAAATTCCCATGTTTTCTTTTGAATTTTGATAATGACACCTCATAAAATGCACAAAAAATAAGGCCAGATTTTATCGAAGTTTATACAATGTGTTGAAGTACATGCAACAGTTTGCTGTAATGACAAGCCAATTGTATGAGTACTATAGTACCGATCCTTCCAGTTTTGCTCATCACCACACCACAACCACCCTTTTTTGGGGGGCTTCAACTCCCATAATAGCGCGGTGCATGGCCTTCCTCAATAAGCCTGATATCCTGAACAAGGATCTCGTAGTGCCTTCGTACCTCTTCCACGGTTTTACCGTCGCCGACTTGGCTCGCAATTTTACCCCAGCAGTCTGGGCTCTTTAGGCCATATTTCGCCAAAGCTTCTTCAAAGGCTTTGTTTTGCTCCACAGTCCAAGACCCATGCCCAGAGCTAGAACCACCAGATGCCATAATAATAATAATATTAATAAATGAAGCAAATCAATAAGAAGACAACTGAGCAAGTGCAGGAGGGTGTGTGCAGAGAGACTATAAAGTGTCTGCTTTTTATAAGCTCCAGGAGGGGCACTTGTGACTTGTTAGGCACACCGAGGTGGGGGATGGTGCCGGTAGATCATGATAAATTAGCGTAATCAAGGAGTTCCAAACCCAATGATTAATCGATGAGGCATCAGGAACGTGGAGTAATGCCGTGTCTCATGCTCTAATGGTGGCTGTAAAACAGATTTATATTTACCACAAATCATTAGATTAGTATATTATTCGTATTCAAATCGTATATATGCTTCTCCCAATTAATTTATATATATTAATTAAGATACAAATACAGCTTTCTCCTTCTATTTGAAAATTACCAATGGAGGTCGGTATCATTAATTATATTGGGCTTTCGTTTTCCCATGACAAATTAGTTTGTTTTATACCATATATGAGTCTGGTTGCGTCCATCTTTTGTGATTGGATGAAGCATATACGACCAATCCATGGTAGGATGGTGGACACATCAAATTTTGCATGACCGAACGGCTACGAGTCGTGCCTCTCTACGTGTGTTATTTGGTTCAAGTGTATATGAAAGTATGAACCTGTTTCCAAATCTAAAATCCAACTGTCGGCGATTGAAGTTTTTTAGAAGCACAATTTTCACCTTAGTGAGCTGGCCCCAAATTATGGTGCATATAATGTAGAATAAGTTTCAACATTTTTAATTATTTCTAATTAAATTTTTTTCTAAATCTAATTAAGAATTAGAAATTATTCCAGGCAAAAAACCTTTCTAATTAGTATGCTTGTGTGTGTGTATATATATATATAACTGTATCTTCTTTCAACACCAATCTCCATTAAATTATTCAAATTGAATCACTTTTAAACAATCCATCAACACAAAGGGAAGAAAAGTTTGACACTATCAACAACTACAGCATGTGGCAATCTGAAGTTGTGAATATGTTATCTTGCGGAAGGATTAAATATTACATTAGCGGCCAAACTAGTAAATGTTTTTGATGAACGATGAAACTAAGTAAACTATCATGCCTTCGACACTATGTGATTGTACATTGTTAATGATCAATAGTATTTTGTTATGAAAGAAATTCTGATTTTAACTTTTAAAAAGAAGTTGGAAGATAAGTATACGATAGAAAGTGCAAAGAATCGACACTATCTAAAGAAAATGTCCTTTCAGTTTTAATATAAAAAGGGTATGCTTATGATTGTGCATTTCAATAATTTTAAACAAAATTCTTGTTAATTTATAAATCTAGATGTTATATTATCAATGAAGATAAAACACAATTTTTATTAAATTCTCTTCATAAAAGCTATCATCATTGAGCTATTACTTTGCCCTACCGAAACAATGAAGGACTTGAATTTGCTCGTGAGCAACATCAGCTTACAATCATGGTGAGCTGACTTATTTCGGATTTTGTCGATATTTATTTTAAAAATCAACTGTTAGATTGAATATTCATGTAATATGTATCATGTTTGTAAAATTTAAAAGCGATCTAACTGTTAAGTTTTGTGCAAATTTAATTAAAAATATGAATTTTAATAGATGTTTCAAATACTTTAGTAAATAATGAGTCCAATATTTAGCTTTCTTTTTTAAAGTTTCTTAAAGCATTCACTCAAGCCTTACTAAAATTAACTCTTGAAAATAATCAAAAATATTACTTTTTTAATTTTAACCACCTACTTTTTAAAAACTCATTTTTTAGTTTTTTTATTTGAAGCATTTACCAAATAAAATATTATTTTCTAAAATATTTATTTATTATTTTAAATAAAAAAGTAAATATGATGACAAAAAAATAAATAGAAACGAGAATTCGGGACGTCTCTCAGTGGAACGATCCAGAATTGTATTTGTACTACTTGTAGAAGAGGGGTATGTTGAAGCATAGATGGTACGTAGCGGAAGGCTCCAGACAGTTCGTGCCGGAAAATAGATGAAACCCCTTCGGATTTCAACGTGCCGACCCGCTTTGAGTGCGGAGATCATAGGAGAAGAGAGAGCTTCAACTATACTTCAACTTAGAGCGTCAATACCTATAATTGATAGGTACAAATTTAAGTAAGAGACATGATATGACAAACTATCAAAATGCTTAGAAAAATTATCGATATAAGTAAGATCAAATCTAGTCAAGTTATGAGTAAAAAAGAAAGATAAATGCTTAAGGAAAATTACATGACAAAACATATAAATATTTTGACTTATCAAATAAAAAATGATATTCTTTTTTTACCTTCATCATTGCCAAAAAAAAAAAAACATATATCATATGTAGAGGATAACTTGTTAAGTTGAGGATGAAGAGTGAAATAAGTACAACAAAAAAACTCTAAATAGAGAATAATGGGAAGCATACCTATATAATTTTTCAAAAAGAAAAACACCGTAAATATGAGAACTAAGAAGATGAAATTCTAGTAGCGCAACGTATGATTATTATTTTATTGCCTTCTCTCTTGCACGTGAAGATTAGAACATGTTTGATTAAAATATTTTTATGTTTTTATTTTAAAAAAGTTATAGCTATTTTCAAGTACAAAAAAATTAAAAATAATAAAAAGTTATTTTTAATTTAAAGAGCCCCCTAAAATGAAAACATTATTTGGTTGTTTTCAGTTTTTGATTTTTACCCAGAAATAATTATGACTTTTTTTGAAAACTAAAACAGAAAATATCATAACCAAATGTACCCTTAATCTCACGCGGCTGCTCCTACAACACAAAGATTAATCCCGCACAATTATTTCACCCAAAACAAATTGTTGGACCTTTTTTGTTGACCTATAGCGACATAAACCAAAACAAATATGTGGATTTTTTTTGCTTTGTTGATTGGCGGTGAAAACTACAAATGGTTTCTAAACTGCTATGAATAGACTAAAATTTGCTCTAATACCATATTAACTAGTTATATTAAGAAAATACAAACAAAATAGGGGAGAGAATAAGGTTTTATTGATATTACAATGGAGTTTAATTAACCTAATTTCAAAGAGAAAAAAAATAAAGAAAACTAAGAAAAACCAAAAGAATATTTCTACTCTTCAATTTTAAAATAATCCTTTATTTTTAAGAGTGTTTACTAACATTAACGTTATATTTATGTCCGTTTAACTAGGGATGGTAACAGTCACGAGGTCAGGTTTCCTGCGCCTCTCAACCCCTTGCGGCACTTAGCTTCTCTATCCACGGTCCGCTAAGTTTAGCCTTTGAGGGTTGAAGCGCACGTAGACTGGTTTCGCCCTGCCACTGGGCTCATCAGGAGAACGGCTCCGGTTCCCGACCGGTTGTGTAAGGATGGCCAAATCCCTTCTTCAACGTCAAGTCCTCGACTAGCGGCGTGCTCCCCGCATTCAACCGGGTCGGCACGTCTGAACTCCGAAGGGGTTCCATCCGTTCTCCTCCACGAACTGCCTGGAACCTTCTCGCTGCGCACCATCTACGCTTCAACCAACCCCTCTCCTTTACGTAGCATGAATCCATTCCTGAATCGTGCCACTAAGAAACGTCCCGCCAGCACCATGCTGCTCGGGTCGCGACATTCTCCTCCACCCAATCCTCGCAACGTCCTCGTTGCGCTTGTCGACATCGCTTCCCCGCAGGCGATGGCATCGTTACCTCGACGCCCTCCTACTCGCCCAATGTCAACAGCTTAGACATCGCTTCCCCGCAGGTTGCAACACCTTTACCAAGATGCTCGCCCCACTCGCCCAATGTCCAAAGGATAGGAGGCTTCCAAGATCGCTCCGACGCGCTCCTTCGTACTCCCTTGCCCAACTCTGTATCACACTCTAGGATACTCCAACTCTATGGACGCAAGGCGTGCAAGACACTATCGGTCGACTCACCTCTGTGAGCTCCCACCTTGGGATCACGCTACTCGCGAGAGTGCTCGGCGAGTCTTCAGGATACGGGCCGGTTCGGCTTTGATACCACTTGTCACGGGGTCAGGTTTCCTGCGCCTCTCAACCCCTTGCGGCACTTAGCTTCTCTATCCACGGTCCGCTAAGTTTAGCCTTTGAGGGTTGAAGCGCACGTAGACCGGTTTCGCCCTGCCACCGGGCTCATCGGAGAACGGCTCCGGTTCCCGACCGGTTTGTGTAAGGATGGCCAAATCCCTTCTTCAACGTCAAGTCCTCGACTAGCGGCGTGCTCCCCGCATTCAACCGGGTCGGCACGTCGAACTCCGAAGGGGTTCCATCCGTTCTCCTCCACGAATCGCCTGGAACCTTCTCGCCGCGCACCATCTACGCTTCAACCAACCCCTCTCCTTTACGTAGCACGAATCCATTCCTGAATCGTGCCACTAAGAAACGTCCCGCCGGCGCCACGCTGCTCGGGTCGTGACATTCTCCTCCACCCAATCCTCGCAACGTCCTCGTTGCGCTTGTCGACATCGCTTCCCAGCGGCGATGGCATCGTTACCTCGACGCCCTCCCACTCGCCCAATGTCAACGACTTAGACATCGCTTCCCCGCAGGTTGCAACACCTTTACCAAGATGCTCGCCCCACTCGCCCAATGTCCAAAGGATAGGAGGCTTCCAAGATCGCTCCGACGCGCTCCTTCGTACTCCCTTGCCCAACTCTGTATCACACTCTAGGATACTCCAACTCTATGGACGCAAGGCGTGCAAGACACTATCGGTCGACTCACCTCTGTGAGCTCCCACCTTGGGATCACGCTACTCGCGAGAGTGCTCGGCGAGTCTTCGGGATACGGGCCGGTTCGGCTTTGATACCACTTGTCACGGGGTCAGGTTTCCGGCGCCTCTCAACCCCTTGCGGCACTTAGCTTCTCTATCCACGGTCCGCTAAGTTTAGCCTTTGAGGGTTGAAGCGCACGTAGACCGGTTTCGCCTTGCCACCTGGGCTCATCGGGAGAACGGCTCCGGTTCCCGACCGGTTTGTGTAAGGATGGCCAAATCCCTTCTTCAACGTCAAGTCCTCGACTAGCGGCGTGCTCCCCGCATTCAACCGGGTCGGCACGTCTGAACTCCGAAGGGGTTCCATCCGTTCTCCTCCACGAACTGCCTGGAACCTTCTCGCTGCGCACCATCTACGCTTCAACCAACCCCTCTCCTTTACGTAGCACGAATCCATTCCTGAATCGTGCCACTAAGAAACGTCCGCCAGCACCACGCTGCTCGGGTCGTGACATTCTCCTCCACCCAATCCTCGCAACGTCCTCGTTGCGCTTGTCGACATCGCTTCCCCCGCAGGCGATGGCATCGTTACCTCGACGCCCTCCCACTCGCCCAATGTCAACAGCTTAGACATCGCTTCCCCGCAGGTTGCAACACCTTTACCAAGATGCTCGCCCCACTCGCCCAATGTCCAAAGGATAGGAGGCTTCCAAGATCGCTCCTTCGTACTCCCTTGCCCAACTCTATATCACACTCTAGGATACTCCAACTCTATGGACGCAAGGCGTGCAAGACACTATCGGTCGACTCACCTCTGTGAGCTCCCATCTTGGGATCACGCTACTCGCGAGAGTGCTCGGCGAGTCTTCAGGATACGGGCCGGTTTGGCTTTGATACCACTTGTCACGGGGTCAGGTTTCTGCGCCTCTCAACCCCTTGCGGCACTTAGCTTCTCTATCCACGGTCCGCTAAGTTTAGCCTTTGAGGGTTGAAGCGCACGTAGACTGGTTTCGCCCTGCCACTGGGCTCATCAGGAGAACGGCTCCAGTTCCCGACCAGTTTGTGTAAGGATGGCCAAATCCCTTCTTCAACGTCAAGTCCTCGACTAGCGGCGTGCTCCCCGCATTCAACCGGGTCGGCACGTCTGAACTCCGAAGGGGTTCCATCCGTTCTCCTCCACGAACTGCCTGGAACCTTCTCGCTGCGCACCATCTACGCTTCAACCAACCCCTCTCCTTTACGTAGCACGAATCCATTCCTGAATCGTGCCACTAAGAAACGTCCCGCCAGCGCCACGCTGCTCGGGTCGTGACATTCTCCTCCACCCAATCCTCGCAACGTCCTCGTTGCGCTTGTCGACATCGCTTCCCCGCAGGCGATGGCATCGTTACCTCGACGCCCTCCCACTCGCCCAATGTCAACGGCTTAGACATCGCTTCCCCCGCAGTTGCAACACCTTTACCAAGATGCTCGCCCCACTCGCCCAATGTCCAAAGGATAGGAGGCTTCCAAGATCGCTCCGACGCGCTCCTTCGTACTCCCTTGCCCAACTCGTATCACACTCTAGGATACTCCAACTCTATGGACGCAAGGCGTGCAAGACACTATCGGTCGACTCACCTCTGTGAGCTCCCACCTTAGGATCACGCTACTCGCGAGAGTGCTCGGCGAGTCTTCAGGATACGGGCCGGTTCGGCTTTGATACCACTTGTCACGGGGTCAGGGGTTTCCTGCGCCTCTCAACCCCTTGCGGCACTTAGCTTCTCTATCCACGGTCCGCTAAGTTTAGCCTTTGAGGGTTGAAGCGCACGTAGACTGGTTTCGCCCGCCACCGGGCTCATCGGAGAACGGCTCCGGTTCCCGACCGGTTTGTGTAAGGATGGCCAAATCCCTTCTTCAACGTCAAGTCCTCGACTAGCGGCGTGCTCCCCGCATTCAACCGGGTCGGCACGTCCGAACTCCGAAGGGGTTCCATCCGTTCTCCTCCACGAACCGCCTGGAACCTTCTCGCCGCGCACCATCTACGCTTCAACCAACCCCTCTCCTTTACGTAGCACGAATCCATTCCTGAATCGTGCCACTAAGAAACGTCCCGCCAGCACCACGCGCTCGGGTCGTGACATTCTCCTCCACCCAATCCTCGCAACGTCCTCGTTGCGCTTGTCGACATCGCTTCCCCGCGGGCGATGGCATCGTTACCTCGACGCCCTCCCACTCGCCCAATGTCAACAACTTAGACATCGCTTCCCCGCAGGTTGCAACACCTTTACCAAGATGCTCGCCCCACTCGCCCAATGTCCAAAGGATAGGAGGCTTCCAAGATCGCTCCTTCGTACTCCCTTGCCCAACTCGTATCACACTCTAGGATACTCCAACTCTATGGACGCAAGGCGTGCAAGACACTATCGGTCGACTCACCTCTTGTGAGCTCCCATCTTGGGATCACGCTACTCGCGAGAGTGCTCGGCGAGTCTTCGGGATACGGGCCGGTTCGGCTTTGATACCACTTGTCACGGGGTCGGGTTTCTGCGCCTCTCAACCCCTTGCGGCACTTAGCTTCTCTATCCACGGTCCGCTAAGTTTAGCCTTTGAGGGTTGAAGCGCACGTAGACCGGTTTCGCCCGCCACCTGGGCTCATCAGGAGAACGGCTCCGGTTCCCGACCGGTTTGTGTAAGGATGGCCAAATCCCTTCTTCAACGTCAAGTCCTCGACTAGCGGCGTGCTCCCCGCATTCAACCGGGTCGGCACGTCTGAACTCCGAAGGGGTTCCATCCGTTCTCCTCCACGAACGCCTGGAACCTTCTCGCCGCGCACCATCTACGCTTCAACCAACCCCTCTCCTTTACGTAGCACGAATCCATTCCTGAATCGTGCCACTAAGAAACGTCCCGCCGGCCGCACGCTGCTCGGGTCGTGACATTCTCCTCCACCCAATCCTCGCAACGTCCTCGTTGCGCTTGTCGACATCGCTTCCCCGCAGGGCGATGGCATCGTTACCTCGACGCCCTCCCACTCGCCCAATGTCAACGGCTTAGACATCGCTTCCCCGCAGGTTGCAACACCTTTACCAAGATGCTCGCCCCACTCGCCCAATGTCCAAAGGATAGGAGGCTTCCAAGATCGCTCCGACGCGCTCCTTCGTACTCCCTTGCCCAACTCGTATCACACTCTAGGATACTCCAACTCTATGGACGCAAGGCGTGCAAGACACTATCGGTCGACTCACCTCTCGTGAGCTCCCACCTTGGGATCACGCTACTCGCGAGAGTGCTCGGCGAGTCTTCGGGATACGGGCCGGTTCGGCTTTGATACCACTTGTCACGGGGTCGGGTTTCTGCGCCTCTCAACCCCTTGCGGCACTTAGCTTCTCTATCCACGGTCCGCTAAGTTTAGCCTTTGAGGGTTGAAGCGCACGTAGACCGGTTTCGCCCTGCCACCGGGCTCATCAGGAGAACGGCTCCTGATACCATATTAACTAGTTATATTAAGGCCAAATCCCTCTTAACGTCAAGTCCTCAAGAATAACGGTGTTCTTCCGCATTCAACCAGTGGCACGTTTAACCTAAGGGGTTCCAACCGTTCTCTCCACGAAACCTAAGAAACACCAAAAGCATATTCTACGCTTCAATCTTAACCCTTCCTTTATATTCACGAATCCATTCCTGAATCGTGCCACTAAGAAACGTCCCGCTAGCACCACGCTGCTCGGGTCGTGACATAACGGTGCGGGTCGGGACCGGGTAGTGGGTGACCCGAGCCTGTCCCAGATGAGTTTGGGGCGGGGCGGGACGGGACAAATCAATGCGGCGGGTCGGGTCGGCGGGTATTTAAAGGCAAAACTGTTAAAAAATCTGTTAAAATATCGGAACGGGACGGGACGGCCAGTACCCGTAACCGCCCCATTATCTCATCGAGACCAGACGGGAAAAAAGAGCCCGAGTCAGAGCGGGACGGGACGGGCCAGAATTGCCATCCCCCGTTTAACTAAGGCTTTGTTTTAGATCCAAAATCATGATGAGATAGCGCATGCGAGGGACAGTTGGGCTAGCTTTTAAAAGCAAAAGGTTCGTATCAGTGTACAATGCAAACCCAATTAATGTAGCCGTACGTGCATGATGAAAAAACGGATCAAATCCAATTTCCAAACTGCCACAACTAACAAAGCAGACAATCGTACCAGTGACTCTGTAGCGTCCCCATGTCATTGAATCATTTTAGTTAGCATAATAATAAGGGAAGCGTATGTGTTGGTGTGCATTGGTCCCCATTCCATCTCATCATCTTGTCTCTTCCGCGAGAAATTCAAACCCCTGGACTACACTGCCATTGCAAGAATCGGAAGACCGTCGTCCTCTGTGCCTCGATTGCTCGGGCAAGCTCGAGTACCTGTTTTTTAACCACCGCCACCACCAAAATGAATATATGGGCTGCGTTGAGTAAACAAATATGAGGACAGAATTGACCATTTGCGTATGTAGCAACACAGTAAATAAATCACACGGTTACAAACAAACTCATGTTCGATTGGAGATTGCTTATACTCGTTTAAGAAATAGTATTGTTTACGAATGTGAATATATTATTATTATACTTACAAACATATTCATAAAAATTAATAAATATTTCATGAATATTATTCATAATTATAAAAATTTATAAGTTAATTAATATGTATAAAAATTATTTTATTAAATATAAATATACTTATTTATTTATTATAATATTTTTATGAATTACATATAATATATTAAACAAGGATAACATAGCTAATAATTAATTAATTATATTTTTATAAATAATTATATAATATAAATTATTATTTTTACGTAAGATTTTATAATTATGTTTATAAATATTTACAAATAAGAGTTCATGAATACTTATTTAAGAACAACGTTTGTGAATATTATAAATTTATAATTTAAGTCTTAACGTAGAATGATCAATACTTTATTATTGGACTCGGTTCAATTTATTTACGACCACAGTATTGAGTATCTGCGACCAATTTGATACCATTGCCCACAAATATATATACATATATATATATATATCATCAGATAAATTAATCAAATTTGCAGTCAATGTAGCGCAATATGAGCTGAATGTGTTTTTGCAATATAATTTAGTCTTTAAAACACAACAGTTAATATTACATTACGGTACCACCCAATTACGAATCCGATTTAAAGTATCCATGCTCGATTTCAATTTGGTCTTCACCGTTGGTATTGGGCTCCAATCCTCCTCGCTTATATTTAATGCTGAATACGGATGGGCTTCAACGAAGTGGCTTATTTATTACGCGAGTCCATGTCTTGTTCTGAACCCATGCATACCTGTTGGTCCATTATTCAGTGTCGTGCGCTCCGCTGGCCGTGTTTCCGTACCGACCCCATCTTTAATTAATTTCTTTATATTGGTCGACTCGAAAACTCCGGGAAGATTATTGAATTAAAGCTAACGATAATTTTATGCACACGCACACAATGATTTTCACAAAACGTTTCGTTCATTAATTTTAAGAAAAGATTATAGATATAACAACGGGAATCAAGCCTTCCGCCTCGAGGTCGGCGAGAACGACGTAGGAAAGGTAGCTTGGAACAGCATGCATGGTCAATGCCGTGCCGGAGCTGCAGTTCTTAGCTATGGGGATTGCCTACGCCATGCACAGGGAGTTGACTTTCTGTCTTCTTCTTCTTCTTCTTCTTTTTCATTTGTTGAATTAGCTTATTTATTTCTTTATTAAAGGCATAGTAGCTTTATGAGACATCCTCTATATTCTCGATCGCTCATTCACATTGCATCTTGTTAGTAGTAGATATTAAGTTTATATTAATAAATTTTCAAAATTTATATAAATTTAATTAAAATTTAAATATAATGAGTTTAAATTTTATTTATATTTGGAAGCCTTCCCTTGGATTGAGCAGGTATGTTGTTATTATATGTTGATATGTTTTTTTTTATCGATACATGTTTTTCCTCTATATTGTCTGTGTATAACTATGTTAGTTTGTCATTGGTTAGGTATTGGTGTCATTGGCTCACTCACGATAAATTATTGATCATTGGATATCAATATATGTAGTGGTCGTTGGTTATCAGTTTGTGGGTTGGTCGGATTATAATATTAGTTTTGAACTCGTAGCACATTAATTAGTTGTGTCATTTTTTTATGGTATTGGCTATGCTCGATTTGGCTAGTTAGAGCAATTTCAATACTAGCAGTTATATTTTTTAAGCTAAAATCATATTTAGTTTGTCAAATATAACTTTAACTAAGACTTGAATATCAGTTATTTTTTTGCTATACTTATATTTTTTCTAATTTACCCTTTGCTACAATATCATTTTTTTTCCCAAATTCCTAATCCACAACTTATTTGGTCCTTACACGATGCAGAGGACGATGCAAAGGCGGCATGCACAGGCAACGTGAGGGAATGGAGAGGTAGAGCCAAAGCGTGGTGGAGGGCTTCGAGCTTGAGGAGATAGGCGCACTTGGAGGCCTCGGTGGCGATCTCCTTAGATCAGCGAGTGGTCTCAGAGACGAGGTCGGAGATCTTGTAGGAGGAGGAGGCAACCGGTGAGGGCGTTCTCTCGGTTGACGAGGACGAAGCCAAGGGATGCAAAGGCAACGCGGGGGACGGTGGACGAGGATGGGGCCAGGGGACGCAGAGGTGATGCTGGGGACGGTGAACGGGATTGGGGGCAACAGGGACGGGAGACGGTGGACGGGGACGTGGGGTGCAGGATAGGGCGGCGGGCGGTTGGAGAGAGAGAGAGAGGCATAAAAGGGTAGGGTTTTTTAGTCTTTCAAAGTGTAAATGATGATGTGGCATTTTACCTGAAAGTTAAAATTTTAGGTAAATTTTACTAAAATTATAGCTGAAGTTATATTTAGCTGAGCCTATCAGAGATGCTCTTATGACACACTAGAAATGTATATTGTTGATTAGTGTTAGACTGATAGATTGGTTATTAGGAGATTGTGGTTGTTACTTACTAGGTTGGTTGTTGGGTGATTTTGGTGGGCATTTTTAGTAATTTGAGTGAATTATTTGGGTTAAAATAATAGATTAAATAATTAGATATATTATTTTAATATAATATTGGTTCACGCATGTTCAGATATATATAGGGGGGAGGGTGATAAAGAGTCTTGGTTATTTCTTGTTGTTTTAATCAATTCCAACTAATCATGTAGGTAATTCTATTACTCCTACTCCTTATGAGTCCCTTCATTCTACGAATGTAAAATGGACCAGTGGTCCGTGGACCGTACCAAACCGGAAAAAATTTGATCCAATTCAATCACGAGCCTAAACAAACTGGTCCATTTAGGCCTGATTCGCGTGAACACGGACCGGTCCGCGAACCATGTTTATTTATTTTATTTATTTAAACTTATTATTCATTCTACCTAATATATTAATATTTAAATCATAAACCTATTAATTTTAAAATTAAAGTATAGAAACATAAATACTTAAATATGATTTTTAAATTAAAAATTTTAAAATATTTAATAAAAATTAATTTATTATATTTAAATAAATAAATAAATACGGACTGGTCCGCCGACCAGACCGGACCAGTCCATCCTTGGTCTACGATGGACCGACAGGACTAATATGTTTTACACTCTTACTCCATTCTTAAAAAATAATGAATTTGGCTATTCGTTCATGAAAGGGTCATAAAACCCTAGAGTTTGTGTGGATTTGATTTTGGCTTGAATTTTTATATTTGATACATACTTAATTATCTTAACTTAATTGATAATTATGCTTCTCTCAAGCTTTAAGGTTTCTAAAAATAATTGGAATTCATTGTTGGGATGTTAATTTAGATGAAAGTCTTAATATTGGGTGTTTTAACCTAAGAATTTACAGTTAATTTAGTATTGTTTTGGTATAAAATGTGTATATGATTTGCTTAGAATGTTGGAACTATGGTTTGGTTGTTCAAATTCCAAGGAAATGGTGAATTGGCATGTTGGAAGGGATGAAAAGTCAACTTTCATTGATTATGTAGGAACAAAAATGAAAAAGAAACCAAATTTGGGGATTTGTCGCAAGGTCGTGGCTGTTCGCTGTGGTTCGGGACTTGCGTCGGGGCATTGTTTGGGTTGGTTTCATGCGTAGGGGAGGCCATCGCGATCGAAGCACTACAGCCGGAGTTAATCCTCTTTCATTTATTTTCGTTATTTTTTGTGGTTTATATCCATTTTAGAGTTATTCCTAATATAGTTTTGATGATATTGATGTGAAACCATGAAATAGGATTTATGTTGATATTGTTGTTTTTTTTTTGTTTTCGATGTTGGTTTCAGGTGGATGTTTATTTGCTTATTTGATAGACTTTGATATTGGTATTGAAAAGTTCATTTGGTTGGCTAATGCTCTATTTGGTTGGTCATGTGTTAATATAGGTTATTGCCTCTTGTTGTTATCACTTATTGATATGAGTGTTAGTGGATGATAACATTGGTAGCTTGATAAGGTTTGTGGGTTGTCCCTATCTTGCTTGTTGAGAATTGATGGGGGTTAGAGTGGAATTTATTATTACAACTTTGATCATTGGGAGTTGGTGGTGGTAGAAGACATTGGTTGTCTTTACATATTGACGGTGGTTGGATTCAATTGTTGGCATTGATTGTTACAATTTGAACTTTTGGAGTTGGTGGTGATAGATAACACTATTTACTCTTACATATAATTTCTTGGTTAGGTTGGACTGTGTGATAGTGTTAAGTTGTAAGTCATGTACTGTATTCATGCTCACCTTATAATGTTGATGTTCTTTACAAATACCAACAAGAGGTAGATGTTGATACAATAAGACCAATTATTATTTTGCCGATGTATGGTGAAATCCTATTGATTGTATTGAATCACTTGATGTGTAGAAGTTGTTCGTTTTTGTCGATAGCTCGTTTTTAAGCTGCTCCACCAATTTTTAATTCAAAGATCAGAGAGAGACTTAGCAAGTGACATTTTTTTTAAACGCTAAAAGGGGGTAATTAATTATTGTATATTGTTTATTATTTTAGCCATATGTCATATTAATTTTGATTGTTAGATTTCTGCTTTTTATTAATGTTTTAATTATTTTAACAATATGATTATATTAATTTTATTTAATGGTAAATATTTTTTTAAATTAATACATTTTTTAAAATTAAAATTGATATGCACTTCTTATTATCATGTTATTTTGTTTTTATCACTAACAAGGATATTTATGAAAAAAAATTATTTTTTTTTAAAATTTAAATAGTTTATTTTAATTAGGTTGATGTTTATATATTATTATCTTCTTATTATATGTTTATCATTATAAAAATATTTATGTCAAAACATTAAAATCTTAGTTACAAATTCATGATTTTTTTTATTACATTAAAATCTTAAAATATTTATCTTTGTGTGTATAACACACTCACCAATGCAAAAGATATTATTTAAAACAAAATAAAAATCATTATATCTTTCATAATTTTCATGTGAAATGCTAATATATTAAAATTTATATTATATTATATTTACAATCTATCATAATCACTACCCAATAACTATAATTACAAGTGAATAACTGTATACAAATAATCTTGTACATGTTTCAATTAGACTGAGTCGAGTTGAATTGATTTATGGCATGCTCAACTCTGCTCATTTAAAGAAAATTAAAAATAATCAAGTCGAGTTTGAAACTCTTTGCTCAAGCTTGATTTGTTTAGCACTTTGCCTCGAGCTTTAACTCAAACTATTGTAAGTTAATTTTGTGAGCTAAGTCGAGTCGAGCTGAGTCGAGTCAAATCCTTGATTTTCATTGTAAATTGTACTATTATCTAAAAATATCAAGTAATTATTTTTTAAAAAATATGAGTATGTTTGTTAATACTCAATAAATTAAATTCTTAAAATTAATTTATAATATTTGTATATAAATTTATTAAATTATAAGAACACATATTAATTACTATTAATTTATTAACTAATAAATAAATAATATATATTAGTTAACATGCAAATAACATTTACCTTTAATAATAATATTTTAATATAAATTTTATATGACTAACAAATAAATAATTTACTAATTTTAAGCATTAATACATCAATAAAAAAACTAATAACATAAATAACATATATACTATAATTTATAAATATAATTACATTACATATATCAATTATTTTATACTTGTTCTTAAAAGAACTGAATTTAAGCAAGTCAAATATGTCACTAACTAACATATCAACAATAACGATCCAATTTTTATTATGTCGAAGTTAGTCAATCTAAAAGCAAAGCAAAGCATCAATCAATTGAAGGGAGAATACCGACAATACAATAGCAATATATAACTACATAAAGGAGATTGCTGTAAATTAACAGTTCGAAGAGAAGACCGATTCAACAATATTGGGGTCATCGAGACCGAAGACGAGTAAACATAATCAGCCGCCGGCAGTGATGCGCGTCGAGAGCCGATCGAATAAGAGAGGCGTACACGTTTCCCAACCTCCTCTCCTCTGCATGTGCTCTCCTTTATCCCAAAAAGTGGCTTGAAAGCGACTATTCAACGAATAATCAAAAACGAAGGTATCGCCTTTCATTATTTATGGAAATCATTTTTCAAATGGTGCGGTAGTCCTCCACTGCTTAATTGGGTTCACATGTCTAAAAACATCGACGTATGGCTTCATGGCTTAAAATTTTGTGATTATTGGACTTCCCATGCACGGCATGCTAGAGCGAGAGAGATCAATCATCTAAACATTTTTGTTTTTCTGTTTTTTTTTTTGAAACATCCATATCATCAAGTTATCAACTATAGTTTAGCAATCCCACAAATTTTAAATGACTTTCATTGCTCAATGATATGATTTTGTTTTCATCAATAAAGTTAAGAGTTTTTATGATTAATAGAATGCTTAACGCTTGCACGTACGTTTAAAAAAATCATACATACATAAAAATGATAAGATTTGTTTTAAAAATTAATATTTATTTAGATTAAAATGATACGTACATATCCTGTTATTTTGTTTGTATCACTAAAAAGAATATTTATGAAAAATATTACTTTTAAAATGTAAACTATTTAATCTCATTCGGATAACATATACATTATTATTATGTTTTTATTATTAAAAATTTTTATATCAAAATATTAAAATCTTAATTTATATATTTATGTATGTACGACATATCTAAAATATTATCACATTATATTTTAAATCTATAACCATCGCTACCCAAGAAATATAACAAAACGGCAAACGCGAATAATTGTACACAAATAATCTTGCCTTCGTTTGAACAAGTTAATGTAAAGCAAAGCAATGGTATTAATCAAAGTGAGAATACCCAAAAAAAAAATATTTGTGTAACCGACTTGTGACATCATCGCGAAACTGTGAGAAATTGGACGGCTATGATCTTTTTTTCTTTTTCTCTTCTCCCATTCCGATGAATTGGTAGACTGCCATATCGTCACAGTTACCTAAAGATTACCCAACTCCGGTTATACTTAGTATTGCTCCCCACAAAAATAATACATATCAACTATAATGCGGTCAACTAGGGGTACATATCGACTACAATGCAATCAACTAGGGATGGGAGTGGGTAATTGATACCTGCACCTGTTAACTTGCCCGTTATCCGCTCCTCTCCTATTATGAGAGGCGAGTTACCCCATCTAAGTAAGAATATAATTATGTCGATATATATATATATATATAATATGATTATTAATTGAATAAGGCATAATAATAAACCGCTATATGTGGATAAATTATACTTGTGATAACCATGACTTATAATTATTGTCAATATCATAATATCATAATTATGTCTTGTAATTATATTATGATATATCATAATTTTATATCAGTATATCATAATTGAATAAGGTATTAATATAATTATATAATTGGATTGTATAATATATACATAACCTATATACATTATCAATATACATAATTATATCCAATAATGTTATATTGACAATAAGGCATAAGAATGACTATTATGTATGCAAATATAACCCATCCCGGCTTGGTACAATTATTTAATAATCAGTGTGTGACATAATCCTTATAGTTGTGATAAACATATTTCAATATATATATATATATATATATATATATATATTATATTAAATTAATAAAATGATATTAATAATCTTAATATATCGGCGCCTAATAAGGTTTACTATTTCAAATTCTAATAATATATACATTTACAATAAAAAATTAATTAGTAATATGATTTATTATTTCAAAGTGTTTGCGATACATATGTTACTAACTGTAATAGTAATAAATAGATTATAAAATTTTAAAAAGTTGTCTAACTTAGTTATAAAATGCTTTGGGAAGTTTTTTTTGTTTTTATGTCATTACTTGTGACTTAGACAGTATTAATCGTAATTTAAAATCATATTTTTTAAATATAAATTATGTGATTTATATTTCGGCTCTCCCTAATCAAGCTTTCTGGATTCGTCCCTGGTATCCCGCCCCGCCCCCATCTTGCCAAATTTTAATCATTTTTATTTATAATTTTGTGATATTTTAAATATTATTATCTAATTAGTTTGTAACTTTTGTTTATGATTTTTGAATAGTATTTATTATTGTAAAGTTAAATTATTTTTGATAATTTTTTGAGTTAAAAATAAGGTATTTATTTGATTTAAGTCAAAATTATTCATATAGACAGATCCAATAAAGAACAATAGCAGGATATAAACGAATGAAACCTCATTTACAGATCCGTTAAAAAATGAAATATCTTGTACCTACACATAGAATGAGATATAATTTTAAAATTTAACCCCAACCTAAGCGGGTCCAAGAGACAGTAATAGGTTATTTTCACTCCAGTAGAACTGAAATTACCTTTATTAACTCTTTATAAAATCTCTAAATGATAGACTTATTTTAAAATAAATTAATAAAAATCAACAGGAAACAGGTGAATAAAGCCTCCCCGCTAAGCTCGCAAATAAAGTATCGCAAAAATAAAATACAATTGTAAGTAAATTCAGCCCCCGCTACCCAGGGTCAACGACACCCAGAGACCGAAGACAAGTAAACAAATCAGGCCACTTTGGACAAAGCCGCCGGCCGTGCGGAGCGTGTAGGGCCGAATGACACGTTGCTTGAAAGCGACTATTCCACTAGTAGTCAAAAACAAAGGCATCGCCTCTCAGTCCCACCGTCGTTTTCATTATTTGTGTAATCATTTTTCAAATAGTGCGGTAGTCCCCCACTGCATGATTGGGTTCACATGTTTAAAAACATCGACGTATGGCTTAGTCGCAAAAACGTTGTCGTCATTAGTTGGACTTGCCATGCACGGCATGCGAGATGAATCATGCATCTAAACTTTTTTTTTTTTTTGGAAAAACAAAATTAATTGTCTAAACCTCCATATCAACTACAGTTTAACAGCCCCACAAAATTAAGTGTCTGTCAGTGTCACTGTCTCGTGATATGATTTTGTTTCCTCGATAAGATAAAGAGTTTTTATGATAAATAACGCATGCACGTACCCGTATGTGAAAAAAAATCAAAGAAATAAATAATTTTTATAAAAAAAAACCATATAATTATATAAAGATAGTCTAATCGAATAGTTTAAACGGTAAATAAAACGGACTTGATCCGGTTTTTTTTTACCGATCAAGTAAATAAGACCCAGCCTCTGAAATCAACACATAACAACCTAGTTGACTGCCTTGATCGTTGATCGTCGCCCCCGAAACACACCACCGCGTCGCAGGCATGTCTCCACGACACGTACCGCTGTTACACAGACTCCATTGCCTCCGCCACTACAGCCCAATACTTTATCACCGTCGCCGTCGCCCCACAAGCATCAAATTCAAACACCCAGACAAAATTTTCAAATTAAGGCTGAAAACCCCGCCCCTTGAGTTGATTAAAGATCTAGTCCATATAAAAGCTGCAATCAGAAGATATATATGACAAATAAGTGCTCACAGAGGGGATATCTAAGGCGTAGGTGCGTTGCGAGGCTACATAGTCTATCTTAGTGCGGCGGGGTAGATATGCTGCATGCGGGGTGTGGAGTGGTGTGGTACGGGGGGGACTGCGAAGGCAGCAAAAGTGAGTTGTTGTTTTTCCTGTTGCAATTACTTAAGTTATCTATTGCAATTTCCACCCATCGTACACTTTTTATAATGACTTTGCAAGCCCCGTTGTGACTTATGATTTATAGTGTTGCTCGTTATATATCCTATAAACTTTTCTTACCTTGATGTTCCTAATTTCTTTTGTTGCTAACATTTGATCACCTGGGGTGTGACGCCATTTTTCCAAAGTCACGGCATTACTAATCCTCGCCTCTCCCATTGTAACACCAAGTTTAAGTTCATTATCATACTAGATTGTCTCAAACCCAATTCTAATCATATACATATCGAAAACACTAATTTTATATATTATAACATGCATGCCTTATCAATGTTCAACAGCAAGTTCTATGATAGATAAAACTCGAGGATTTTAATAAATGTATACAAAAATCTTATAATCATGTAGTGTTATATATGTATTCTTAATTTATTAATCCCAATCCAAATTAGCATGTTATTAACCGATCTAAGCATGGAGAAACACAAAAGGTGGTGAAACACAAATCTCATATTTCCAATAGCAACAAAAAGATAATTAAAAGTCTTGATCTTGATTAAATCATCCTAAAAAAATTGAATAAGCGATTCTACATGCGAGTCAAGAGATTAGTGATTAATACATAAAAAAGACTACCTATATATCATCAACAAGAATATGTCTATATATTTCCAAAGAAATGCATTTCACATAAATCAAATCATTATCATTTATCAATCATAGATGTATACATGTCAATAAATTATAACTTCTACCGACCCATGTCTAAAAAACAAAATTAGTATGAATCCACAAATATCAATATATAAAAAGCAAATCATTACATTGGTATGAGAGCTAGTGCGAATCCACACTCGCAAACCCAATAGCTAATCTCAAATGCAATTAAAATATACAAATACAAATTCACTCTGATTTGAAGTTCTCAATCTACTAAACTCATAAGAACTCATTAGAAACATAAGCAAACTCGTTTTAATTGTTTGAAAGAGAACAAAAATCTATTAATCATTGTAAAACTCGCCAGACTCCTTTCTTAGTCAAACTTGTCGATGGAGTAGCTGATCTAGAGAAAATCTCCACAAATTACTTGTAATATCCACCTAACCAACAAAACTTTGAGTTTTAAACATTTTTGTGGGCTCTCATATCATTGTGCTCTAATCTTCTCGGAATCCACTATAACACCTTCATATGGCATTGCATCATTGTCTTAGAGCCCCAATCTACTAGCATCTATGGTTCATTCACCTACAATAGTATCCCGTGTTGGAGGTACTATTATAGAATAAAATATTTATTAATTTAAATAAGTGCAGTTAGATGATGGCGAAACTATTATTCCTTAGATATGTGGTTAACTCAAAAGAAATTTTAGTGGATGACAAAATATTTAAGTTATCAGTGACTTACTTATGCTAAAGATGATAGGAGGGATAAAAAGTTTCCATGGGTTAGCAACACTTTAACGTGTGTGTGGAATTTTAGCAACATTGTAGTACCCATTGTCAAGTGTTTTAAGAAAGGAAAATTCCTTGGATATGTGGTTAACTCAAAAGAAATTTTAGTGGATGACAAAATATTTAAGTTATCGGTGACTAACTTATGCTAAAGATGGTAGGATGGATAAAAAGTTTCCATGGGTTAGCAACGCTTTATCATGTGTGTGGAATTTTAGCAACATTGTAGTACCCATTGTCAAGTGTTTGAAGAAAGGAAAATTCTAGTAAAGTGAGATAGTTGATAAAACCTTTGCAATCATCAAAGATAAGTTGTGCAACATTGGTATCCTCACTCTACTAGGTTTGAGAAGTTGTTTAAAGCAAAGTGTGATGCTAACAGGGTTAGATTGGGAGCAGTCCTATCTTAAGAGAAGAAACTAATGACATTTATTAGCGATAAATTGATGTATATATAGGCAGCCCCCTAAGCGTGTGTTGGATCAGGCGAGATATCCAAAGGCTGCAGGAAAGAGTGACACCTAAATACATTTGTGATGTCAATGCAGAGGTCAAGAAGATGCTGTTGGAGAAGAAAAATATAAACTACAAGGCTAGTGTAGATGTCAAAAGGCACAAGAAAGTATTTACTGTGGGAAATCAAGTCATGCTATTTCTACGAAAGGAGAAATTTTCAATGGACACCTACAATAAATTGAAATAGAGGATATATGGGCCATGCAAAGTGAAGAAATTTTTGATGTAATATAAATATCTCATGTGCATTTAATGTGATGAATTTTTATAAGTATTGTGATCCTTTTTATTCCAATAATAACACTAGATCGAGTTTTTTTACAAGCAGTAGAGACCAATGTAGCAGGATAATTGACCCTTCAATTTTAAAAAGAAATGGACCACAAACGTTCCAATGGAGGCACACCAAAGAAGCTTAATTTTAAATTTCAATATACTTTCATTTTAATTATATTTCTTGTGTTTAATTATGTTTTTATTTTAATTATATTTTTTTTATTTCTAGTTTGAGAATAAATAAGTATATGCCCCTAGGGGTTCGAGCGATCAAGAGGCAATTTACACACTTTGTAACTGTTTTTGCAGGAGAATAGAATATTGTTTTCCCTTATTTTTCAAACACAAACTTGCTTCTTCTTTTTTCTGGATTCCAATGCCCTCTTGTGAAGACTTCGCACTGCCGGTTTCTTCTTTCATTCTATGGCTTAGTTTGGTAATGATGTGCTTTTAGAAGAAGCTGCTTTTAGCTGTGCTTTTAAAATAAGCTGCTGTTAAAATAAGTAGGTTAGTGTTTGGTAAAATATAATTTTAAAAGTGTTTTAAATTTTAAAAGCAGGTGATAATTGTTTGGTAATTTTTTAAAAAAAGTGTTGTGAAGAATTAAAAGTCAAAAATATCCTTTGTAATATATTTTAATTTTAAAAATATTAACCTCGTTGACGACAGCCAACCTTATCTCTGCCACCTCCTCGTCGAAGTCCGCGGCAGTAGGCGTCCCCATCATCTGCGCATCGAACTCTCGGAGGATGTCCCGCACGGCCTCCGCGTCCCCTCGCCGTGCCGCCAGATGCAGCTCTGTGTTGTTGTGGCAGCCGGTCACCTGCCTCACGTACTTCCGCTTCCCGTAAAAATCCATCCGCTTACCGGACGAGTTGGAGACCACCGAGAGGAGAGACTTGCTCGAATTCGACACGAGCAGGCACTTGCCGGAGTTTGACACGACTAGGTTCTTGCCTGAGTTTGATGCCGCCAAGGAAGGCGTAAACGCCGGTGCCAGACCCTTCTCCAGGTCCCTCTCGCATCCTTCAGGATAAAAGGCATCACCCACCATTACGTATCAACAACAAAAGTGCGTCTGTGCGTGTATGGTCTCGTCAGGGATGAGAAAAATGCTGTGGAGATTTAATATATTTTCTCGAGAAATTAAATACTGGTGTTTGCAGGGACGGATGCAAGGACTAAATTGATATTTAAAATTTTTTAAACTTATAGAACCAACCTTTAAATTGTTTCTGAGAAAAAAACGTAGAAACTTATTTTATAAGTACTTTTTTTAAATTTATCAAACACTTTTTGCTGCTTCTGCTTATAAAATAAGCAGAAGCAGCCTCTCAACCACAATGCCAAACTGGCCCTATGTACATTAACAAAGTATACTGATAAAAAAATAAAAATAGTATGATGAAACTATTAAAGTAAATATAAAATATAAAATAATTGAAGTATTTTTTTTACCTGGTAACGAAACAAATATTTTTTCCGTATCATTACACCACAAATTTATTTTATCATAACAATAATAGTTTTTTTTCAAAAGTAATAAAAAATAATTAATTTCATAAAAATATGTTGAAACACCAATCATATTTCATAATCCAAAATCCTTATACTCTTGTTTTTATCATTATTGGATAGAGAAAACAACAATAATGTTGATGTGGCAAAGTAATGGGGTTGACTTTGACTCAATAATGGCAAACAAAACAAATAACAATAATAGTTTTTTTCAAAACTAATAAAAAATAATTAATTTCGTAAAATATGTTGACGTGGCGAAGTAATGGGGTTGACTTTGACTCATATAATGGCAAACAAAACAAATAATGAAAAGCTACGCGGATGGGGCATCCACGTCAGATTGCGCGTTGGCACCGTCAAGAGATGGAGCACCGCAATGCGGTAGTGTGAATCCATATAAATAATTTATTCAATGAAACTTTTTATTCTTTTAAAACCAAAAAATCGTGAGGGACGATTTTATTGGGGCATCAGATATGGAAAATCCTTTGGGTGGTGTTTGAGGAAATAAATAAATAAGGGTCGTGGTAGTGGAATTTTGGTCAAGAGCATGATTGGTTGCTGTCAGTGTGTGTATTGTATATACGAATCCTCTGTTTCTGATGGACTTGCTGCCGACCCCCATGCCTGATAATGATACTGATATTGCTTGAATGGAGTGGCTCTGAAATCTGAATCAGACAAGCCATGAGGGGGTTGACTGGTTTTCACATTAGATATTTATGATTTTGCGTATGCAACGAAGGTTGCACGAAACCAAATGTATTGTATATATTTGGTTTGTTTTTAATTATTATTACTTAGATTAAGTGAAAATCACCTGAGAGTATTTTTAATACTATTAGCTAAAATTTAATAGTTAATAGTTAAAGTAAAATTTAATTTCTTCCGGTATCACTTTAACTAATTATATTTTAATAGTACATTAATTATTTTTTTCTTGATTATAAATTTTCAGATTAATCCTTAATTCCTTATTCATTAAGCATGGCAAAATCGGCAACAAATTTGTAATAGATTAATAAGATCTTATGACAAAGACTCCAAAAATTTAGTTTGTTCCGGCATCATTTTAACTAATCATTTGTTTAGTAGTGTACCATTTATTTATTTTTTTATTGATTATAAGTTTTCAAATTCACCCTTATTCATCAAGGCATTAATAAGTAGGGATGACAATTTAACATGTATCCTCCTCAACCCGCCCCATCGGGGCGGGTTTTTTTGAATTTATCGGGTATGGGGCGAGAACGGGGCAATAATATTTTGTCCCACCGGAGTATGGGACGGGGACGAGATAATAATATTTTATCCACTGAGTTTTGAACCCAGGACCTCTCCATTGCATGTGCAGTTGTCAAACTATCAAGTTAACTCTATTTTATTGTTTAAATTTATGTAAATGATATATATACTTATCATATCACATAATAATAATAATAATATTAAAGAGTGCATACTTTATTTAAAAATAATAATTACAAAGTATATATATTTGTATTATAAAAAAATTAAATGTATTATTACTATTTTGATATAAAATATAAATTAATTAGATTCAAATTTAGTTTTAAATTTATTAATAAATTGATTTATGATTAGGTGATCCAATCAAATATTATTTGATTGAAAATATATTAATATTTAAATTACTAATATCATTTACATATTTTATTACTTTAAATTCAAATATGAATTACATACTATCAAATGTCAAAAAACTCAAAACTCAATCTCACCGTGTATGACTCATATCAGGCATAAAATAAATTAAGGATATCATATTAATTTGATTAAAATTTAGTTTTAGAATTATTAATACGTTAATTTAAAACTAAATGATCAAATCAAATATTATTTGATTGATAAATACATTTATATATGAACTTGTAATATCATTTACATGATTTATTACTTAAGCTTTTAATCCAAATATGAAATATATATTATCAAAAGTCAAAACTCACTCTCATCATGTATTTTTTAGTATATCAAACTTGTTAGTATTATTTAATTAACTAATGACATTAGTTATAATTATAATAGTATAGATATACTTATCATACCAAAAAATATATATACACTTACACTCAATAATTAATATTATACAAAAATAATCATATTATTGTATTACTTATAACAAAAATAAGTTTTTATTACATTAAGAAAAACAAGTTTGAGAAACATGACTTTTCATAATATTGTATTACTTATAACAAAAATAATATGATAACTATGTTATATAATTATATTAATTAGATTTTCAATAATGTGTTATCATTTATTACCAATGATAATTGTATTATTTAAATTATTACTACTTGATATTCAAGTTATTACTTATTGATTATAATTTATAAATGCATATATATAGTGACAATTATACAACTATATATATCATATATAACATAAGTAAGATGATAATTGTTGAGTATCTAAAATATAATAATTGATGTCAGAGAGTTCGTTGATAATTATATATGTCATAGATGATTATTGTTACTATGTTTACATAATTAACGTATATACTTTAAATGTGACATATAAAAAATATTAGTAGCAATAATAATAATAATAATAACAACAACAACAACATTACTATTAGTATTAATGATAATAATAATAAGGAGTAAATGTTTTACTTTAAAAAGAATATCAATTACAAAGTATATATACTTATATTTTAATAAAAATAACATTGAAAAGTAGAAGCAATGTTTTAATATAAAATACAAGTGATATAATTATATATTATATTAGTATAAACTAATATATTACGTATGAAATCAGTAATCTTATAATTATTCGACCAAATAATATTTAATTAGATTATTTAGTATTAAATTAACATATTAATGTTTTTCAAAACTAAATTTGAATCTAATTAATGTCCATCTACAAATTATTTTATTCATGATATGAGTCATGTATTATGAGAGTGACTTTAACTTTTTATAGTATGTATTTCATATTTAAATTAAAAGTAATAAAATATGTAAATGATATTATTAGTTTAAATATTAATACATTTTCAATCAAATAATATTTGATTGGATCACCTAATCATAAATCAACTTATTAATAAATTTAAAACTAAATTTGAATCTAATTAATTTGTATTTTATATCAAAATAGTAATAGTATATTTAATTTTTATTATAATACAATATATATATACTTTGTAATTATTATTTTTTAAAATAAAGTATGCACTCTTTATTATTATTATTATTATTATTATTATTTTTATTATTATTAGTATTTATATGTAATATGATAAGTATATATATCATTTACATAAATTTAAACAAAAAAATAAGAGTTAGCTTGATGGTTTGGCGATTGCACATGTAAAGAGGAGGTCTTAGGTTCAAAATTCAGGCAAGCATTATATTTTACTTCATTTTTGGGCGTGCGCTATCGGGCCTGGTGTGTGGGCGGGCCTGGGGCTTGCTGTTCGTGCTGGGTTGGGTTGGGTGCGTGTTGGGCTAGGCTGGGCTGGTGCTTGTTGGGATGGGTTGGACGCGCGCTGGGTGTGCTTGGACATGTTGGACTATGACTAGAGGGGGACAGGGAATCCCCACGCCGCCGCATGCTCCGATGGGCACGGGGCGGGAACGGTGTGTATTTTTGTTACTGGGGATGGGGACGGGGCAACCCAAAACCCACACCTTCCCCGCCCCACCCCATTGCCATATCTATTAATAAGATCTTACGACAAAGGCCATAATTAGGTTGCGACCTATTTTGTTTTTATGCCACTCACTTTTTATTTATGGTAGGTATCACTAGGGTTGACAATTCTATCTTGATCCACCCTGTCCCAAGTGTTGCAGGATTAGGTTTCATATGCTTCTCAACCTGTTACAGCACTTAGCTTTTCTTTACTTGATCTGTTAAGTTTAGCTTTTGAGACTTGAAGTGCACGTAAACTAGTTTTGCCCTCCCATTAGGCTCATCAGGAGAATGACTCCAGTTCTCGGTCAGTTTGTGTAAGGATGGCCAAATCTCTTCTTCAACGTTAAGTCCTTAACTAGCGATGTGCTCTTCGCACTCAAGCGGCACGTCTGAACTCCGAAAGGGCTCCATCCATTTTCTAACACGAACTATCTAGAGCCTTCCACTGTGCATCATTTATACTTCAACCTGCTCCTCTCCTACAAATAGCACTTCTTCCTATTCGAAAAGTGCCACTGAGAGACGTTTCGGATTCCCGGGGCGTGACATTCTCTTCCACCCAATCCTTGTAACACCCTTATTACGGTTGTTGCCATCGCTTCCCCACGGGTTGTGGCATCTTCACCTTGACGCCTGCTTGCCTAATGTCAACTGGTTAGATATTGTTTCCCTGCATGCTGCAACACCTTCACCAAGATGTTCCTCGTTTGTCTAATGTCCAACGGATATGAGGCTTCTAAGATTTCCCCAATGCGCTCCTTTGTACCCGTTGCCCAACTCTATATCATACTCTAGGATACTCTACCTCTGCGGACACAAAGTGTGCAAGACACTACCGGTCAACTCACCTTGTGAGCACCTCCCATTGGGATCACGCTACTTGCGAGAATGCTCGGCGAGCTTTTAGGATACAAGACGGATTGACACTGATACCACTTGTCACGAGATCAAATTTCTTGCACCTCTCAACCTATTGTGCCACTTAGCTTTCCTTTACTCGGTCCACTAAGTTGAGCCTTTGAGGGTTGAATCGCACGTAGACTGATTTTGCTTTGCCATCTTGCTCATTGGGAGAGCGGCTTTAGTTCTCGACCAATTTGTGTAAGAACAACCAAATTGCTTCTTCAATGTTAAGTCCTTGACTAGCAACGTACTCTCCACATTCAAGCGGGTCGGCACGTTTGAACACCGATGGGGCTTCATCTATTCTCTAACACAAATTGCCTAGAGCCTTCTGTTATACAGCATCTAAGCTTCAACCTACCCCTCTCATATAAGTAGCACTTCTTATTATTCGAAAAGCATAAGCCATGCCATTTTTACCCGACTCATACTGCCCCAAAGAGATAATGGGATGGGCACGGTATTGACTAACCCGACCCATTTTTTAAATTATTTTTAAGTAATTTTATCTTAAAATATCCGTCTCGCCCCAACCCACCGCTCTATTTGGTCTTGTCCCATCTCAACTTAAACTCACTTGGGGCAGGTTCAGGTTACTCACTATTTGGCATAAACATGCCTCGTTATCATTCTTAGATATTATTGATTTATAGGCTTTTTTATCGGACACAATCTGTGTGGGATCCATTTGCTAGCCTTTGGGGCAGATACATCTTTCAATCTATACAAAGTGACTAATGACAAATGAAGATCAAATACTGTTTACATGTAGTTTTATTGTGTATCCTATCGACTAATGTGGTAGGATATGATTAAGGTTTGCAGTACATTAATAATGTGTCATCCAATTACATGTCATCTCATCAATTACTAATACAAAGGCTTGTATAATAAAACTGCAAGAAGACATTTTTATGAATATTGGTCCATATATACACATTGCCCTCAGACAAAAAGCAACTGTTAATCAGAATGTTTTTAAAATCTAATTTAATAATTATAATATTAAAGTCAATAAAAAATAATAATAATTTCCATGTTTAAGTGGTATGCATATGTTTTTTTGAAATTATTAATCATTGCTCATCTCAAGGCCGTAGCAAAGGTAGTTCTAAAAGAGGTTGAAAATTTGTCCAAAAATGGACTCAACATGATTCATACCTAGGATGCTAAATGGTACAAGTACTATAGCTGATAACATATGAAATTTTTATTGTCCGAGATTGTGTTAATATATACAAAAAACCTAGCTACAAAAAGTTAAATATGAAAATTTTTAAGAGATTACAACCGTTAATGTGACAATTGATGAAGAGATATATAGATTACAAAAATATATAATATATAAATATAAAAAGTATAATTTTAATAAAAATATAATTGTTGGGTCTCTAACGTCCCATAGATCAATCCCACATCGGTTGGGGCGAACATTGAGGTCGTCCTAATGAGGAGGCTCATGTGCACCTTGTCACAACGCGTTTTAACAGTCGCGGCCCGTTAGAAAGAAATCCGTGCGGGCTGCGGCCCATGGGTGGGCGCGCAGTGCCAAAGCGGACAATATTGTGATAGTGAGTGCCCTGGCCGAGGTCCAACAATAATAATATTAATATATATTATATAAATTTATTTTTGGGACAGAGAGTGGAGGCGCAATGTAGGGAGATGGGGATTGGGGGCAGAGGCACTTGGGGTGGGAGGCAGAGATTAGGTGGTGGGATTTAGATTAGAGAGAGAGAGAGACACGTAAATGGTATTTTAAGTTGTTAAAATAATTGTGGTGTGAATGATAATGTGTTATCTTAGATAAAAATTAATTTACTTAAAATTATAGTTGAAATTATATTTAACTATAATGATATAGTTAACCTACTGGAGTAAATAATTAATTAAATATGTTTTTAACTATTGATATAGCTAAGTTACTATAAATGCTCTGAGGCCATTACTTTTTTCATCTATTTATTTTTATTCTTACAGTAATGACTCAATGAGCAAAAAGCCTAGTTTTTTTTTCTAAAATTTATTTAGAATAGGATAGTATTTTATCCAAAAATGTTTGTCACAAAAAGCTATGGGACAATCTTAGATGGTAAGGAAACCCTAAATTAAGGTTTCATTATCTTTTGATTTTTTAGGGAAAAAGGTGAAAGAAAGTCTTTTTGATTTTTTTTAAAATGACATTGAATCTAAAAAGTACTTTTGTTCGTAAATTTTGTTAAAAAAAGATTATAAAGAAGGTTTTTTTAAAGAAGAATGAATTTTAAAAGATGCATTGGAAAAAGCCTTTATTTTTTAAAATTGAATTTTTAGGGTTTTATTTTTTTTTGATTTTTAGAATTTTAGATTTTTTAGGCAATATTGTCAATTCTATTTTATTTTTTAAACAGATAAATTTCTATCACTCATAATATTTTTAAATTCATCGAATTCACTATTTTAAAAAATAATACCATCTTAACAAATGCTCCCATAGATTTTGATTTATTTTCTTAAAAAAATAGGTTTTAAGGGATTTGTTTTGAAAAAAGAATCATGTTTGTTTTTTTGAAGTAGTTTTGAAAACTTTTATTTTGGGCATCTAATAAAATGAGGACTTAAGAAAAGAAGCTAGTATAAGGATATATTTGCATGCCAGTAGCACCATTACAACCATGAAAATACCTCTTGCATGTCCTGTAGACTTGAATTTTTTTTTTTGACAAAACTAGGAAGTTTGAATTTTCATTACATAATTAAATACAAAACTAAAATATTTTTTTTAAAAACTTAATTTTAAAACTAGTCCAATTAAGTGAAATAATTGTGAGAATTGTTTTATGTTTTTATTTGTTTTCTATAACATTCTATCATGTATATGAAAATACAAAAAAAAATTCATTTTCAAAATCTTTCTCACATGAGACATTGCATCCCACATTTTAAATATTTTAAAAAATTTAAAAAATTTAAAAATTATTTTCTTTAATAAAATAAAAACCAAGTAAAACAGTAAAATTTCACATGTCCTATGATATGTATTAATTTAGGGTATTGTGAGAATGTTAGACCATTTAGGTGACTCATTTTCTTTCATTTGTTTATTTTTCATTGATTTGAGCCCATTGCACTAAAAATTTCAGGACCCACCTAAGACTAAGTCAAAAGCAATTCCAAAAGAAAGAAATAAGGTGATGATAATGAACAGTTTTTTTAATAGTAAATCAAATTATTTAAAATTTTTATTGACACCATATAATATAATTATTTTTAAAACCTATCAATTTTAATGAATACAATTAAGGATAAAGTTAGTAAATTTATAAATACTATACAGATTTTAATAAAATTGCTAGGTGGTGATGAATGTAGTAGACCCGCACGTGATTGAGGGGCTTCACGCACCCCTCCACTAGGCTAAGGCTACAATGCCTCGTATCCCCTCGACCCATATCCGTAGGCCATGAAAGCGACTACTGTAAAAATAGGCGGTGTTATGAAATTTGCTGAAGGACAGGCGTAGCAAACGAATTGAATGCAGACAACCGTTCCCAGCCGTATGGCTTTAATACCACCGTGACTCTTTTTTTTTTTTTTTGGTATTACCTTATTTATTATATAAGGTAATATAATAAATTTATTGAATATACCCTTTATTTGATTCCAATAAACAGATTTCAATTTGAAACGATTTTAAAATATAATTTTTTTTTGAAGGAATTTTCGTAAATGAATTGTGAATTACCCCCATCGCTAAATTAAAATAATTCTCACCTTTAAAATAAAGAATTAAAATAAATATAAATGCGAACCCCCTTTATTTCTCTAATAAGTCTCACCTTCTTCGCCTACCAACCGGAGATATAATAAACACACACACATTCCATCAGTGTTGCAATAAATCTTCGAACAATTCCATAAGCTTAGCTGGCCTGAGCGGGTCTATCGGAGGAGAGGCCAGACATGGGACACCCAGAACACTCCCATCGCCGGCGCTGGCGGCGGCTGACGACATTCTCCGGTGACGTTTGAATGCGTGGTGGTTTCTGTTGGAGAGGAGATGATTAGTGAGTGTCACTCTGATGTTATATGTATTGTATTAAATATATAAGACATGTTATCATACCCGCCCGAGTTGTAGGAGTTTGATGTTTAGTAGGAGTAGTATTTTTCAGCGTGTTTACGCTCAGCAACACGCATGTGCAATTTCTCTGATTTAGGTAAAACCGGTAAGAGTTTTAAGAGAGAGAGAGAGAGGGGAGAGGGGAGAGAGAGAGAGAGACAAAGATAAATTATTGTTGTCGTTGTTTGTTGCGGTTGTTGTGTTTTGTCGAACTCTAAAAATCCCTTTTTGTTCGCAGGACAACCATGAAGCGTAGATCACTGCAAGGCGGCTTGTAGTCATGGTGGGTCTGCGGCTGGCTTTGGGTGCTCTGTTCGTGGTGTTTCACTGCACATTGGGGCAGTCCCTTGTGCCGCGGAGCTTGCCCAGCGAGCGTTTGGCTCTGCTTCAACTGAGATCGTCGCTAGGGTTGAGAGCTAGAGACTGGCCGAGGAAGGCCGACCACTGCTCCAACTGGACCGGGGTTCGGTGCCAGAATGGCCGGGTCGTCGGCATCCACATCTCCGGCTTCGCTCGAACTCGGCTTGGCGCCGTAAACCCACAATTCGCGGTCGACCCTCTAGCTAACCTCACCTCGTTGTCGTCGTTCAACTCGTCCGGGTTTGCGCTTCCCGGCCCCATTCCTGCATGGTTCGGGCTGCGACTCGCCGCGCTCCGAGTGCTCGATCTTAGTTCCTGTTCGATCGTTGGAACTATTCCTCGGAGTCTAGGAAACTTGACCAACCTCACGGCTCTGTCTTTGTCCCACAACAGGATTGGTGGTGTCATTCCATCTAGTTTGGGTCAATTGCAGCTGCTTTCGTTTCTTGGTCTTTCCCATAATTTGCTTAACGGGTCAATCCCCTCGCCCTTGTTTTCCCTTAGGAATCTCTCCCGCCTCGACGTTTCGTCCAACACCTTATTCGGGGCAATCCCCTCCAGCATTGGAGCTTTGTCTAGTCTTCGATTCTTAAATCTTTCCAACAATGGCTTGTCTTCTTCCATGCCTCCCCAACTCGGTAACCTTGTTAGTTTGGTGGAAATTGATCTCAGCTCGAATCTGTTGTCCGGGCCACTGCCTACGGATCTGAGGAGGTTGAGTAAGTTACAGAAATTCGTGGTTAGAAACAATACTTTAGTAAGTTCGTTGCCGGGTGGTTTGTTTTCTGGCTTTACTAGCTTGCAGATGGTAATTTTGAGTGATAATAAGTTTAATGGTTCGCTTCCTGATGTGCTGTGGTCAATGCCGCTACTGCGTGTTCTTGACATCTCAAACAATGCGTTCACTGGTAATTTGGCCAATGCGCGATTGAATTCCAATACGAAGTTTGCAGTACTCAACATATCTGGGAATCTGTTTTATGGTGGCCTCCCAATGGTATTGACGGCGTTCAGCTCTATTGATCTGGCCAGGAATTATTTTGAAGGCAGAGTTCCAGATTATGCCCAGCGGAATGTTTCTTTCGATTCAAATTGCCTACAAGATGTGTCTAATCAGAGGAATCTGTGGGAATGCAAATCCTTCTATGCTGAGAGGAACCTCGTTTTTGATGATTTTGGACGCCCAAACAATACACAGCGCCCTGCTTCACCAAGCTCACGCAAGAGTCAAAGAAAGTGGATAATACTGGGAGCTGTTTTAGGGGGAGCTGGGTTAATTGTTCTTTTGTTGGTGATTCTGGTGCTGCTGTTTATATGCTGCCGCAGAACGGGTTCCACAAGTCAAAGAGGCAATGGTGTGGGGCCTGTTCCGGAAGAGGGGTTTCGTACACCGCTGCCCGGACATTCAGTTAACTTCTCGAGTCTAGGAGAAGCATTTACGTATCAGCAGATGCTCCTAGCTACTGATGATTTTAGTGATACAAACCTCATCAAACATGGCCACTCTGGTGATCTTTTCCAAGGTATCTTGGAAAGTGGGATACTCGTTGTTATCAAAAGAGTTGACCTAAATTTGATCAAGAAGGAAGCACACCTGTTGGAGATGGAATGTTTTAGTAAGGCTTCACATGCTCGATTGGTACCTCTCGTGGGACACTGCTTCGAAAATGAGACTCTAAAGTTCCTGGTTTACAAATACATGCCAAATGGAGACCTGTCAAACTCCTTGTATAGAAAGAAAATTTTGGAGGATGATAGTTTACAGTCATTGGATTGGATCACAAGATTGAAAATTGCAATAGGGGCTGCGGAGGGTCTCTCCTATCTTCATCATGAATGCACCCCACCCCTTGTTCACAGGTATTCCTCTAGGACCTTTCTTGTGTTGTTGTTTCTAATGAGGATCAAATGCATCGTAATGGTTTTATGCTTTATGATTATTATCTATGATTAAACACATCGCATCACTGCATGATGCATTCTTTACTAGTTTTCCTGTTATGCCTAGTTGTGTAAATAATAACATGTGCATCTTCATTAAAGGGATGTTCAAGCCAGTAGTATACTTCTTGATGATAAGTTCGAAGTGCGGTTGGGAAGTTTGAGCGAAGTTTCTGTTCAAGGAGATACTCATCAACATGGGATTACTAGATTCCTGCAGCTGCAACGGTAAGTTGTTTCATTTGGTAACTGCTTTAGGTATGTTCATAGTGGAGTGTCTGCCTTACTGTCGTGAGAATTAATAGCTAATTATGCTTGGGTCAATAAGCTCCTTAAATGCTTATAAATGTTATATATGCGTGTTCCAGTAGCAACAGCATTTAGCTTTAAGTGGTACTGTTCCTTGATACAAATGAATTGAAGTCTAAGCAGACAAGAGTAATAAGTTGGATACTTGGATAATGGCATTTGAAGTTTATCACAATTATCTTGTCCGGCTGTACCTAGCAGGAAAGAAATGGACAATATATATTTTGAGCATGTAGCTTGCCTAAACAAAATCGATTAGGAATCTTTGCATGAAAACCCATGACATTGTATAAAATAATGAGTAAATCATTTGTCCTCGCAACCTATAACGTGAAGTAGTTTCCTAAATGCAATCAAATGTTAGCTTAGATCAGAGTACAAGCCTTTGAACTTTGCAATCAACTCAACATGGTATCACGTATTGACATTTTGTTTGTTTTTTCTAAAAGAAGGCTATTGACATTTTGTGGTCATCTAAATATTTTCTAGGTTTTTCATATTTATACGAAATCAATAGCTTATCAGGCTTTTTTTCTTTTTCTTTCAGCTGCCTTCATTGTTATTATCAATACTGCAACTGCCATATTTGCTTGTTTACAACTTGGTGATCTTTGTTTTTTCTTGACATGTACGACCACCAGAGCAAGGCCCTTCAGGTATTTATAATATTTGTTTGACATATTTATTTATAATTTTTGACCTTTCTCGTGTCTTATCATAAATTTTCTGTTTGCAGCTTTAGTAACATTAGCTTTTTATGTATTGATCAAATGATAAAGATCAGACTATTGAATATTAAATTATGTATATATTAATTAGCATGCTACCTTGGGCTATCAGTTGATTCGAAGCTTGTAGTAGGCTGGTCTGGCATAGAAAAGGTTTTAACTAATAGTTTGGCATCTCACCTTGACATCTGATCAGATAGGGCTGTTTCTTTTGTTCCATGACACGTTTAGCATTTAGGAAAATACCTGTTTAAGGACCTTTTATTAATCACTATGACGGGGAGAGTTGCATATCGGGGTTTTGGGCTTCAAAGGAAAAGTTAATCCATTGCTGCGTTCAGCTAAGAGGATGCAATAAACATTCTGACCAGATTGGTTAGTGAAAATTTGAAGCTTATAATGTACAAATGATGCAAATCTACTGATGGAACAATTGGATGTATTATAAATGCACAATAATGTACTTTGGGCTTTGTTTGGCTTCTTGCGTCACATCCACTTACTCCCGCTTTCATATACTAGTTTAAGCAATACGTGTCTTAATCTTGTACATGATTTTATGTATTATTTAGTTATATAGGCAATTTTGTATTATCTTTTTATTTTTGTTGTTAATTTTTAGTTGTGTTTGATTATAATATTTTAAGTAATTATTGTTTATGATGTATTATGTTTATTATTTTAGTTGTATATTGTATTAGTTTTTATTGTAAATTTTTTACTTTTTATTAACGTTTAAATTACTTTGTCAATATGATTTTATTATTTTTAATTAATATATAAATTTATTTATCTATATTACTTTAATTTTATTTACGGTCATAGAGATAATTATTTTTTAAAAATAAACTATTTATTTAAAAGTATTACCATGTTTTTATAGCTAGAAAATATTATTCTTTTGAAGTTAAACTATTTATTTAGATGACTCTTTTTATTATGTCCTTATCATTAAAAACGTATTTATGACCGAACATTAAAATCTTAAATTTAAAACTCATACTTCTTTCGATTTTTATCGAATGGTTCCTATTGCTATTTCATTTAAGTGTAGCAGAACACTGTAGCAGGCACGATAACAAATAAACAATTAAATGAAACTGCGGTCCGGACTGTCAAACAGCCCTGATTGCATTGCAGCTGTACTCATTGAATTGCTTTTCTCGTTAGCATATATATATAGATATATATTGGTTTGCTTCTGTTTTGCTATTGGTTTCTTATAGCCGTTTTTGTTAAACTTCGCATTTTCATTTGGGAATGGTCAGTGCATCAGCAGTAAATTGTGCTTATGATGTTTACTGCTTCGGAAAGGTCCTCTTGGAGCTAATAACTGGTAAGCTGGGCATCGGAACATCAGGTGATGAAAATGTAAAGGAATGGCTAGATCGACCCTACCTTGCATCAGTATATACGACAAGGAACTCGTGACAAAGATAGTAGACCCCTCCCTGATCATAGACGAGGATCTCCTAAGAGGAAATGTGGGCCATGGCTATTGTTGCTAGGTCTTGCCTCAACCCCAAGTCGTCAAAGCGACCCCTCATGAGACACATCGTCAAAGCTCTTGAGAACCCATTGAAGGTGGTGAGGGAGGAAAATTTTAGCTCCGAGAGGCTTAGAACCACTTCTTCCAGAGGGTCTTGGAATGCAACTTTGTTTGGCAGCTGGCGGCTCAGCCTGTCAGACCCTGCTAACAGAGCAGAAGCTGGGAGTAGCTATAAGCGATCCGGGACTGGTGGGTCTCATGGAAGTGGGCATAGTGGTGGAGGTGATCCCTGCCCTCTCAGAGAGGCACTCAAAAGGAAGTATTCCCTGAGCCAGCCAGTGTGCATGATGTAGAGAGACCGGGCGAGGAGTAGCCAGGATGGGTTTATTATATATTGATTTCTTAGTGATTATAGGCAGCAGCCTCTGGTCGGCCTCATTGGAAATCCTGCTCTTGGTACCTACATGGCACTGTTTTTTGTTACTTGGGAGTTCGACGGTGGTTGTTTGGTGCCATTTTCCGCATTGGTAGGCTGAATGGCACAGAACAAGTTGAGATTTGCATTAGTAGAAATTGCTGAGATGGGTCGTGTCCCAAGGGTGATGATCAGCCACCACTTCAACCGGCCGGTATGGTGGTTATTTTTTCGCCGGGCTTGGTCATTGTGAGTTGCTAGCACAGGCTGCAATGCAGTTTCATTGTTCCATGTATTTTGATTCAGGTCCTCATTGTGAAATGTAAAGTGTATTTTTTTGGGGGCCATTCCATTTCTCTCCATTTAAACCATATTTTGGCTGTGCATTTAAAGGAAAGAAAGCAGCGATGAAATTGTTTATTCTGTTCTTCATTCTCTCCCTAGTCGGTCCCTAGTCATTAGCTGTTACAGACTCGCACGTTCCAAGGTTTACCAAACGGTAAGTAAATCGGTTATATTTTTCAATTTTCATGAGCTCACACATTTGTCAAAAGAAAAGAAAAGTAATAGCACTAGTATAACTATTTTATTGGTTTCTTTAAATTTATAATTTTAAATTATTTTTTACTTTTTAATATGAATATATATCATAATAAATTTTTTAAATCAAATTTAATATTATTAAAATAATATTTTATATTACTTATTTTATTTAATAATAATTTTTTATAATTTAATATGAAATAAAAATTAATATTAGAAGAAATGGGAAAAAGAGAAATAAAAGAAATTTTTTAAATATAATTTAATAATTATAAAAATAAATAGTAATTTCTAATATATATATTATGACGTTATGACTTTAGTGATCTAATATTTTATAACTTTTTAATTTGTTTTTCACGGAAAAAAAAAACTTATTTGTGCTCTGACGATTTGACTTTTTCCATACCTTGAAACGACGTCGTTTGTCTGCATCGGAATTCTTGCTTTTATCTCCTCCGCTGCAATACAATACACTGGTGGGGGTGGAAGCGGCGTTGCCAGTTGCCACCGCTAACCAGTAACCCGAAGATGCTAACGTGCGCACAGCCCATCACTCTCAACACTTCCTCCAACATGTCTCCTCCTCCCCCTGCTCCCACCACTCTCAACACTTCCTCACCGCCACTTCTCCTTGGCTATCCTCCGCCGCCGTCCGATTCTCCAAAACCATCGCCGCCGCCGCCGCCTTCAACAGCCAAGACATTCTGCGCAGGCACAACGCCCAGTCCACGGCGACCCTCCTCCGCCTCCTCTCTCATCAATCCCAGGAACAAATTCAAAACCCTACAAAACCAGCGGATGAGCGAGAAACCAGCGTTCCCGAAGAAGAAAGAGTTCAAATTCTGGAGATGTCGGCCGTAAAGAACAGGGTTCGTCAATTTCCGGGCACCATAAACGTGCAAACCCCGGGCGGGGGCGATATGGTTGGTTCGTCTCCGCCGCCGCCCCCTCTGCACGGTTTCTTCCGTGGAGGAGACGGCGCCGGCGACTACGACGATGATAGGAACTGCGGCAGGCGATTGAGATACGCCGGAACGTGACGGCGGAGATCTTTAAGGAGGCCATGGGAAAGGGCGGGTTTGGGATCACATACTCCACCAATTTGATGTCTAGGATGCCAGATTTTATTGATTATGTCATGATTGAAGCTGCCTTAATGAAGCAAATGCCCGAATTTTCCAACTCCCCGTTTAATGTTCGCGCCAAGACAGTAATCTGTGATTCAAAGGTGGTTTCTCTCGTCAGGTACGTGGACCCTGTAGTTCAAATTTTTATGTTCTAGTTGTTACCCGTTGCACTCATGTTTTTCTGATAGACTCTAAAATTAGCCGTATGTTTATTTCTGAATTTGTGGAAATGCTCGGGGGAGCTGAAATGAGAGAATGAATGAATCAATGACTTATGATCTCAAATTGTGAGTCCTGATCTTTTATAGGTGGTTGAAACACCATTCACTGTCTTATCCCCAAATTGGGAAGATCATATGCTTGTCAACTAGGAACCTTGACATCATAAGGCGCCGTGTTGACTGGCTCAAGTCGTTTCATGTGAAGGGTAGATTTATCGGGGTTGTGTTTATGATATCCGGGCAGAGTATTTTGGACCGCAGCATTGAGGAATTGGATGAGATTGTTAGTTACTTGGAGTGTCAAGGAGTTAGAAGGGATTGGATGGGTTATGTGATAGGTCGCTGTCCAGAGTTGTTGTCATCCAGCATAGAAGAAGTAAAGACTCGAGTTGGGTTCTACATGGATATGGGAATGAATGAAAATGATTTTGGCACTATGGTATATGACTATCCCAAGGTGCTTGGTTACTTCACTTTTGAAGAGATGAACCAAAAGGTTTCCCAACTCAAGTTCATATTCTTCCATTAATGTCGTCTCATACTTAGCATGTTTATAGTATATTTTAAAATGAGATTTTGCTTCTGTGTCTTCAGGTTAATTATCTCAAGGAGTTTGGGCTGGATATAAAAAATGTTGGGAGGTTGCTAGCATTCAAACCTCATCTGATGGGTTGCAGTATCGATGAAAGATGGAAGCCTCTCATTAAGTACCTGTACTACCTTGGGATTAATCGAGACGGCATGAGAAAAATACTTGTTAAGAAACCAGTGATTTTCTGCATTAGTTGGGAAACAGTTGTTGTGCCAAAGGTAGCCATGGTGGTAGTTGCTACATGCTTGAGATTTAATAAATTGGCAACTATTTATCCCGAAGGCAAATTAATTGTCAACTGGAATCTGCGCTTTAACCTGGAGTTCATTTATATAAACTCTCATTTTATCTTGAACTGCATGCACTTAGTCAAACATAAACAAAAAGGCAAATGATTCATTTCTCGTTGTTTTTTCCTAGGATTACCGAGTTTAAGAGATACTTACAAATAGTAGCTTTTATTATAAAGGTGCGATTTTTTTCAAGACATAGGCATTCAAGAAGATGCAATTGGCAACATGCTTGTCAAGTTTCCTTCCCTGCTAACATACAGCCTGTACAAAAAAATTGGCCTGTGGTGAGTTATTTCTTATACCGTTACCTATATGTTTCTTTTTATCACTTTTGTGTTAGAAGCTGCTATTTCCTAAATTTCATACATGAGAGCTTAATCTCTAAGATTTTTTGGCTGTCGAGAATATTTGTACATTTCAATCAGAAAAAACTTATCTGATAAATGGAGTTCACCAAGCATGCTGCAAGTCTGTAATGTGTCTAACATTATAATTTTGTTGTGTTATGTTTGGTAAGAAAGATTGTTTAATGTTGCACTTGTTGATATCTTTTTTAGCTACAGGTTTATTTGTCTGTAATGTCTCTAACATTATAATTTGGCTGTGTTATGTCTCTAACATTAATGTTGCACTTATTGATATCTTTTTTAGCTACAGGGTTATTTGTGTCAGTAAAACCTTTATTTTAAAAAAATGTTTAATTATCATTGATAATGTTTTGGGAAATCAATTAATTTGGATATAGAGATCTCTTAGAGCTTAACAATTAACCCATCTGGGATTGAAACATCATACAGGTCATATTCTTGATCACAAATGCTGGAGTCTCCCAGAAGAATGTGGGGAAGGTATTAGCTTTAGGACCCGAGCTCCTGGGATGCAGCATAGTGCATAAGCTGGAGGTTAGCGTCAAATATTTTCTGTCACTTGGCCTTACTCGGCGACAACTTGGTGAAATGATTGTCGATTTTCCTTCATTACTTCGGTACAATATAGATCTTCTGCGCCCAAAGTATCGTTACCTACGAAGAACCATGGTCCGCCCTCTCCAGGATGTTATTGAGTTTCCAAGGCAAGCAACTTTAAACTACACATCAATACCAACCTTTGTTGTTTTTCTTTAGATTCCTTTTGAGTTATGTGTATGTATATGAGAAAATGAGATATGAGTGCCCTTCTATCCTATTTTAGTTGAGCCATTGTAAATTTCTTTAAGTGAACTAAAAAGGTTTTAAGAAGTGAGATTTAAAGACCAACCATTGTGGAGTTGCTTTCAGGTTTTTCAGCTACTCATTGGAGGACCGCATTAAACCAAGGCACAATGTTCTGGTGGACAATCGGTTAAACTTTAAACTGCAGTACATGTTAGCAACCTCAGATGAAGAGTTTGATCATAGAGTTGAAACTGAAGTAGAAAGGCGCCTGGAAATTTGAATCCGGTATCCCATATGAAGTTCCCTCTGATTCTGGGATCAATGATGGGTGTGGAGAGAAAATGACAGACTCTGCTGTTCATCCTGATGGTGAAATTGGATTCTCTTGTTCCCCAGAAAGTGTGCTAATTTGAAATATTCAGCATTAGATTCTTCTGAAATTTGAAACTTTGATGGCACGCTTTCAGAATGAACAAAACGTTGTCTTCAATTTCATGCTGATTTTTCGTGCGTCTCAGCCATTCAGAATTTATACCACACCATTTTACGTTTATGTATATAATATTGTATGAATCATTTGATGCATTGTACCCCAAAAGTGATAATTATAATTCTATTTTGCATGGAAGGAGAATGCATACACGGACAATTCCCAACTCTAATTCCCTGCGAGATGAAATGCCAATGAGATTTTGAGATGGCCTGATATGATATTTATTTGTCAGCAACTTACAGGACATATGTTTCACATAAAAGAAATCTGAACATAAGGTCAAAAGTTTTTTTTATCAGTTTAGTTGTGTAGAACTTGGCAACAAGAGTTATATATCCACTTGATGGCCTAGGAATGAACCGAAGGATTCAGGAAATTGTCTTCATCTTAAAAGAGTAGCTGTTGCAGCACTTGCATTGACAGCCTGAAGCTTATGTCCACCCTTATGGCCACCAGCGACATGCACCCACTTATGGCCGCTCAGCTTGTGCATATCAAACTTGAAGTGTCTTCCGTAATCTTTGGAGTTGCTGCTGCAGCATCTGCATACAGGATGAGGCATATGTCCATCCTTGGGCTCAACATGAACCCAGTTGCAGCTACTCAGTTTGTGTGTTTCAAGCTTGACGTGGCCTTCATGGCGACAAGCGTGTGGTCTGTTCCCATTCCTACAGTGTCCTGGATGAAACTGGGTGCCTCTTTGTCAGACAATGATGTTCCCTGATATTACTTTCTGCATCTTTAACCTGATGGATTAGCAGAGTAAGCGATACAATCACATATGCTTGTACAACAAGAAGAAATCCCAAGTTCGCAGGTGAGGGAGGGAAAATGAAAGCACCAAGGCTGCCCGCTGTTATAGTTTGGAATGAAAGGGGTGTGTAACAGAGATAAGAGAAGGATGGTTTTGGTCTCCCCCTCATCTTATTTTTCTGGTATGGTTTAACCTTGAGCAACATATTCTTACCTCACCTCCATATTTTTTCACTCCAAGGTATGGTTTTGAGTACCCATCATTCTTTGTGGATCCGGCAGTCCTTTTGGTGGCCCAGCGCCTGAGGCCCTGAACATTATGCTCAATCCTTCCCCACAGGCATCTAAAGACATGTAGGAATAATGAGCATGAGGCATATTAATCATAACAGTTGAAAAAGCTTTATGAGAATCTGTAAGCAACATTACTGCAACTTTGTACCAGTAGCGCTACTGAAAACAAGAAAATTTGTGACCATCATCCCTTTGATATTTATTCTTCTGTACAGTGATGCAGCAACATTCATCATTCATCATTATGCTGATCTGGAACAACCGAGACTGGAGAGAAAGCTGGAAATAAATTGCTAATTCACTATTTTAAATACCCACTACACAACATGAAATGGATTTCCTGATCAAACAACAAGGAATGACAAACAGACAAGGGCCATTGAGGTCCTCGACCAAACCAAACAGATTGTGCTAAGCAAGGTGCTCCAAAGTCGAAGTCAGACCAGCCAAAGAAGAAATACAAAGACAAAGGCAGAGCCGGGGGATTCCTACCCTACTCGACCATGATTATCTCCACCTGGAATGTGAGGGGGTTTTTGGTTCTCCCCTCAAGCACCGTATGATGCGGCCACCTTCGCGACAAGGACATTATTGTTATCAGTTTCCTTGAAACTAAGTTACCAATTGTTAGAATAACTTCAAAAGAAGTTTGTAACCTGACAATTTCTGCATAATTTTGAGGAGCACTAAGCTGGCCATATCCTTGTACTTTGGAGGCCTAATAGAATTACTCACTGTTTTAGAAAGGATGGATCAAGTGCTCCATTGTTCTGTCTACTGCAAAGTCACCAACAGCAGAGCCATAGTTACTTTTGTTTATGGCATAAATTCCATTTCTGCAAGAAGGTCACTTTGGGACAACCTTGTTCACCTTTCAAGTTTTATTTCCTCTTTCTGGCTTCTTTTGGGAGATTTTAAATTTTGTATTAGGGCCTGAGGACAGGCTCAATGTCACAACAACATTGACATATGAATATCAAGGCCTTGGCAATTGTTGCAACTCCTCTGGCTTATTCCCCCTAAAATCATTTGGAGAATTTTTCACATGGACAAATGGCTCTATTTGGAGTAACATGGATTGAGTCTTTTACGATCAACAATGGGTTGAGTATTTTCTGAATTACTCGTGTGATGTTTCCTTTCAGATCATGCCTTTATTGTTTGTATGGAGCAACAAGTTTTAAGAGGTAAAGCTCCCTTTTAATTTCGCAATGTTATTACTCATCACCCTTTACTTTTAATAATAGTCTAGACCACTGGAGGATCACCTCTCTGGGTCGTAAGGTGTTTTCTATTTATAGAAGATTGAAGTCTTTTAAAGGGTTGTTGAAATGAGTCTATAAATGGGACTTCAGCAATTTAGCTGAGTGCGTTAAGCAGGCAGGGTTTGAGCACAAAGATATGCTTCTTGCACACCAAAATCAGCCCCATGATACAGGCCAGCTACCCCAAGTTAATGAAAATTGTGCATGCTCCATTCACCTTCAAAAAATAGAAATTATTGTGTGCCAAGCTCATCAAGAATAATTATCTCATGAAGGCTAATAAGAGAACAAATTAAATTTCTTTCATGGTCTGATAAAGCATGACTGGCATCAATAGTTTATTGCTTCAGTTAAAAGCGCAGATGAGTCTTTTTACTCCATCCATCAAAGAGGTAGAAGATGCTTTTGTGGGATACTTTCGTGGCTTATTTGGGACCCCCCAAGCATGTTGTCACCCCAATGCTAGAAAATTGTCACTAAGGGCCATTGGTAGACCCTTCCAAATTCCATTATCTTGTTGCTCTCATATCTCAACAAGAAGTTTGGCAAGTGGTTTTTACCATGGATAACAATAAATCTCCTAGTCCAAACGAATATGGAGCTTGTTTTTTCGAGTGTGCCTGACATATTGTAGGCCTAGTTGTTTTTTGAAACTATTCAAGATTTCTTTATAATAGGGCAACTTCTCAAGTTGGTCAACCATGCTTTAATTCCCCTCATCCCCTAGTGTCTAGAGGCCCAGGATGTAACTCAGTTTATTGCTTGTTGTAATATTTTCTACAAGATTATTTTCAAGTAATAGGTTAACTTCAGTCTTAAATTCTATCATTGGAGAATAGCAGTCTGCCTTTATTAAGCATCGTGCCATGGTGGACAACATCTTCCTTGTCCAAGAGAGTCTTCACAAATGTGCAAGGAATCGATGCTCACCAGGAGACTCTTTATTTTACGTTGGATGTTGTACTGGTTTGGATTCCCAGAACCATTTTCAAGAATCGCGACTTGTGTCACTACTAGTTCTTATAGTGTTGTGGTGAATGGATATTTGTATGGTCACTTCCTAGGAAACGAGGTCTTTGACCGGAAGACTCTCTTTATTGTCGTATCTATTTGTTATTTGCTTGAGTACTTAAACCCGTTGTCTCAAATCTTTGGAAGGGATAGAAAATTTCAAATTTCACCCCTCTGATGCCCCTTTGAAGTTGACCAACTTAGACTTTGTAGACGATCTCATGTTGTTTTACAGGGGTGATCACAACTCAATTGCAGGAATTCTATAATGTCTTTGACATCTCTATGAAGTCTCAAGGCTGGTTATAATTAAATACTAATAAGTAATCTTTTATGTACAACAAGTGTAGATTCCAGCACCTTGAATAATTTGCTTTCTCTGATGGGGTTTGTTAAAGGGGAGTTCCCCTTCCATTATTTGTGGTACGTACCTTTTCTTCCCCTTCTCTCCTTTTTTTTTTTCCTGATTTTCTTTAAATTCTTCGCGCCGACGTCAATCGTTTCCATCTTCCTCGTCTTTTCTTCTTCCTCTGCACACGCATCACGCCGTGCGCCACTCTGCCGACTGCCAACTCGCGGTTGATCGCCGGATTTTGGAGAATCTTCTTCCTCGACGCTTTGCTGCGATCGCCGGAATCTTTCTTCCTCTGCGCTCACGCATGCTCGTTGCCGATGTTTTCTTGTTGGTTGCCGACTCGCTGTATGCACGAGGTGTGTTTTATATTATCATTTAATAATATTTAACGTTGTTAAGATTTATTTAATTTAACCATTATTTTATTTTTTCTATTTGCTGTTATATTTTTAAAATCTGTTAAAATTTATTTAAATTGGTTTTAAATTTATTCCTACCTGCATTTAAATTAAAAATAAAATATGTAATAAGTTTGTAGCTAAATTTATGTTGTATGTTGTAAGTTAAATTAAAAAACTTTAATACACAAACCCGTAAATTTAAGAATATTTAATATATTATAAATTAAATTAAAAATATTTAATGTTGTATAAATTAAGTTAAGAATATTTAATATGGTATATATTTAATATTGGTCCATGAAAATTTAATATGCTATAAAATTTTATTTATGTATGTTATTTTAATACAGTGTAAATTTAAAATAGATGTGTAAATTAAGTTAATTTATAATGACATATGTGTTTTTTTAATAAATTTATGATGTTAATGGATATTCCTTTTCAGTTTATTATTGTATTTATGCTCTCTGACCACCCCTTGTGTGTAATTTTTTTCTAATAAAATTTGTTATTTTTTAATAAAAAAATTTGTGCTCTAGTGTCTCTTTTTATGTTTGAAATCATAATATACAATTTAAATTATTTATTTTACTTGTTTAATGGTTATAGTGTAATAATTTAATTTTTTTATTTTTCTATGATTTTATTTTTTATTGAATATTATTTCATGTCTAAATTTGTATCTCGCTCGAAATGTAACGAGTTGTTCGCGATCGTGACATTTGCGACTGCGATACAATGATGTCTGTGGCTGCAACTGCGACTTCAAACCATGCAAAGGAGGAATGATTGGGAGTATTTAGGGTCATCTACATATTTTACCCTACTAAAAAGAAGAATGATTGGTTTTCGTGATGCCCTTATTGACTGTCAATAGAAATTGGAATCTTGGATCCAATTAGATAAGCTCATTGATGGTCTATGACTATATTTGTAACCATAAAACAGAGTTCAAATGCCACAGTGTGGTCGGGCACCAGGCCATTTTGGAAAAACTCACATTCATTTCATTGCAAGTGAGTAAATTGATGATTCTTGACAAAGCTGAATTCCTTAACAAAGGAGACATTTGCAAACTTTGCAAATGGGATACAAAATCCCATCAGAACTTGTTCTTTACTTTCCTTGTCGCTAATCATGTCTAGACAATTATCATGGACTAATAACCCTTTTCTTGGCATATAAGCTCTCTTATGGCAAACTTGGATGTCTTGTAAGGCTCTAATTCTCTTTCAGGTGTTGCAGGAAAGATTAGATGTCTTGTCCTTGCCACAACTATGTATATCATTAGGATAAAGCATAAAGCTCTTCTATTTTGTAATGAACCTTTTGTTTTAAGTAAGGTGGTTAATAAAATTAAGATCTGTGTTTTACTTCATGCTCACTTAATCTATTTGTATTAGCTATATTCTAGCTTTGCTCTTCGATAGTTGTGTTTTGGCACTATTTTTTCATTTGTTTGAATCTTGCTTGATCCATAGTTTGCATGTACTCACCTTGACTCATATATATGTATAAATTTTTTAAGTAAATATAATTCTTACATTTCTAAAAAAAATATGATTTCATTGATTTATTATCTTTTTATGATAAACGACTCACTCATCGTGACTAAGTAATTGAGGTGGCCACTTGATATTTTATGTTTTATGTCTTATTTTTATTGTTGCCTTTTTTTCAAAACTTTTAGAGGGTTATAAGGAAAAACAAAAAAAATGATAAAATTGCTTGGTAAACTATCTTTAAAGTTTCAACCTTTGCAAAGAAAATACCATTGTAGGTTATTTAACAACATTAAAAATAACAAGACAAAATGAGAACGGTAATAAAAAACGACAAGGCAATACTAAATGTTTCTTTATAGAAGCTTTCAATCAGTAAATGGAAAATCAAATTCTAATTTAAGTGACAGTTGAAGAAAAAGAGAGGTTTATGATTCGTTTAGTCCATGTTTTTATTTTTATATTTTATTTTCAAAACTTTATATTTTATTATTGTTAGAATTTAAATCCTATTTTTTAAAAAATTATTTATTAAGAGAGGAATGTGTTTTAAAAAATAATTTTTTTAAAGATCGATTCTCATTAAAATTTTAAAAATATATATGATGGGCACAATTAGTAAAACACATAAAATGATAAGCAAACAATTTTACTTTATTTTAAAAAAACATAATGCAAATATTACAATTTTTGTCTCACTTCACCGACCAAGCGTTACCCATATTTTATTTGTTATTCTATTAACAAATCATTAAGTCATAGAACTTTGCTATTTAATAAACTCATAGTTGATATATATAATTTGACTTCTTAAAGAGATTAAACACTTCAAAGAACAAATTCACTTACTCAAATAGAAAACACAATATCTCACAGAATAATCATGACAATCAGACAAGATTTTTTACTTTTCCAACTTTTATCCTACAATCTCGTTCAATCAAGGGTATGCACATTTTAAATTTTATTTTAAATTAAAGATCATACTTAACTTTGCACCATATTATTAAGATTTTAATCCTAAACTTGAAAGGTATCATTAACCACTCATAGTATCCATAATGAAAAATGAACAATGTCCTCCAAATATTTGCCTAACTCACCCCTAATATGGCTTGTGATAACAGATTCATTCCCCATTAATTACATGGTATAAAAACTCAATAAAACCCTTATAAATAAGTTTAGGAACTATAAAGATGAAATTATAAAAAATTGTTTTGCAAGTATAAAATAATGATTTAAAATGGAAGTAAAGTTATATACATATAATTAGCAGTTGATAAAATAATGTCCATATAATAACAATATAATTTGCAACTAAATGTCTTTCCTTTGAAGGCCCTTAACGATCAAAGGTTAAACATGGTAAAAGTATTAACAAAATACAAACTAATAAAAGGTTGAACTTGATGCCATCAACCAAATACAATCCCGATGGATGATCCTCTACCTGTACTACCATTATACCCATTTTTGCGGCAAATCAGAATGTAGTGTAACCCTCTTATTCAAACATTTTGTTGCTGCTTCAAACCGTATTTTTTAGAGAATAACGCTAAATTAACAATCATGTAATATGACCTCACTCGTGCGATATAAATAATTAATCCATTTCTTGTTTTTCTATTGCCCGATTTATTATCCTTGTTGGTGTCTTATTTTCGTCGATGTATAAGTATGTAATTTTACAAAATTGGAAAATGGGCCATTGCAGATTTTGAAAACACGTCTAGCTTAAGTGATCGTTGACTTCATGTGTAACCGAGAATAGGGGCAGAGGGATCGAAATGGTATCATCCAGCGACGCAAGTAAACAATAATAGATTATAGAAATAGGGGCACGTGAGCAAATTAACCAGATCAGCAAAGGGAACACAAAAAGAAGGTATCGCGGAGTGAGTACAGGTTCAGGGACCCCCGGTCATATTCCCAAATTTCATTTCTACTCCGTGGTGTGCATACATTTCTTTTTTCCATTTTAGTGTGGGCCTTAAATCAATCGGGTTTGTCTCGGGGCCTTAACGTTGAGGCCGATTCATAACTCCATTGCAGCAATTTAAGTCATACAGTGAAAAGTTATTAGAACATATAGCCCCCGTAACTTGAATTTCCATTCTTACAGCACTCTTCTTAACCAACAATCAATTGGTCATTGACTTGCTTACAAAATAAGTTCACTTAAATACAATGATTTAATCATTTCAAGAAAAAAAATGTGGGAACAAGCAAATGGTTTTTGAAAACTTCTCCATCGCTGCGATGCATCCACTTCAATCAATGTAGTAAACATTTAAATTAACCCACACATCTATTATTATTGTATCCATCAGAACATAACTACATGATTCAAACTAGGAAATACTCCAGTCCTACAGATTTAGTATTAGGAGCTATTGCCGTAGTTTTGTCAAGGATTCTATCAAGATCGCAGCGAGAGTTAAATCATTTATGGGGCATTATTCTAGTACTCTTAATCAACACTCATTACACAACAATATGACTTTCAGTGCATTTTACAAGTGGCCTTTGATTCAGTGCAATCAGTTGCTATCTCTCTCTGCAGTACAATACAGGGATTGTGATAAGGGTGGGCATAAAAGAACCATTCTAACCACACGCTTTGGATTGTAGAGCATGGTCACAGGCAAAAGCCACAGGTAGAGCCAAACCTTTAAGTGCAATCTGACTGTTGCTATACAACTTGTAATGTTCTACAACTTTGTAAAGATCCAAGCACAAAAAAGCATTCAAAATTCATGTTTACAACTGTTTCAACTTTAACTTGTACAAATACATCTCTCCATGCTCTACAACTTTTAACTAGTAAAGATCCAACAAAGTATAAGCTTTAAAATTCTTGTTTACAACTATTTCTTTTATCCTATACAGATGCATCCTTCATATTCTACAACTCAAAGGTGTGCCAAACCTTACACAAATTGATTATGACTATAATTAGCATACACCATAGATGGTAGAGAATGATCACAGGCAAAAGCCACAGGTAGAGCCAAACCTTTAGGTGTAATCTGACTCTAGGTATAAAACTTGTTTTGTTCTATAATTTTTTATTAGTAAAGACCCAAGTACATAAAAGTATTAAAATTCATGGTTACAACTGTTTCAATTTTTACTTGTACAAATACATCTTTTCATACTGGTCGTATTAGCTTTTGTTCTACAACTTTTTATTAGTTCTTTTTTATAAGTAATTTTTACAAGTAAAAATTGAAACAGTTGTAAACATGAATTTTTATGTACTTGGGTGTTTACTAATAAAAAATTGTAGAACAAAACAAGTTTTATACCTAGAGTCAGATTACTACAACATTTTATTAGTAAAGATCCAACAAAGTATAATCTTTGAAATTCTTGTCTACAACTATTTCTTTTATCCTATACAGACGCATCTCTTCAGAATCTGCCATGCTAGCTTTTATTGGCGTACATTCATTCAACATTGACTTGCTTTAAGACAGTATATACAAGAACTTGACATGGTGTAGTGATCTACTTGCACACACGTTACTAATATTCACTAATGCACAATTCATCATATATTGAAATCAGTACATTGATTCTTTATTTGCTTTCCCCTTCCTTATCACTTCCCCTGTCGTATCCTCAAATTCTAGTTGTTGATTATACTCTTGTTCTAAATGAAATAACTTTACTAAAAAAACATAATTTCTTAGTTTCCAATTCCCACAAATCTGCCCTACATCAATTTTGTGGTATGACTGGTACCACACCTATACCGTCTTGGATGCATGAATCAATTTGGATTGGGCTAAACGAGTTATGTATTATTGTATAAATATAAATATCAAAATAATGCAAAATTATAATTAACAAATACATTGGTGAAACAGAACTACAACAATAACTAATAAACATTAGTTATAATCATAATATAACCAAATTGGTAAATGCTGCCACATTTAAAAACTAAAAAGACCAACTAGTCATCAAAATCTTCAAATGCAGTATAATCATTTGCATTGTCATTTGATTACATCCTTGTAAATTACAAAATAGCATTAAAAATATCTACAACTGACGCCAGGGTTTTATTTTTCTCAAAAAGGAAAGGATAATCTTGTGTGGAGGTTCTGAAAAAAAATGTAATATACTTTGAAAGCAAAAGCAAACTGAGCAAAATGATGATAATTTTTTAACAAAACTAGATGGTAAGTTTTACGTTTGCAAATCATACATTAGTATTAGAAACTAACAAATTACGTATTAAAATCTACATGAAGCAACACTGCAAAAAGGGATGCTAAGACCCAACTAAAAACCTACTAACAGCCTCAGCAAAAAAAGCATATGGCCACATAACTTGTATAGTGCGCTATGTAAACTATATTTTAGGCCATTTGCATCCTGTACCACTTCGTTAAAAAACATTTTACCCTTTTTTTGGTCTCATCTTATTCCATGACAGCCACCCTAACATATACAGTCACATCATAGCGCCTTCATTTGTGTAGAAAAGAGAAATTGATGCTACTTCTTTGTGGTCATCTCATTTATGAGGTCATTTCATTTTAGCCCTATCAATTCTATGGGGTCATTACATTTTAGTCCTTCACTTTTATCACTTACTTTTTTCAAGTCCTTCAATTTTGGCGTCTCTTGAATCCTCAGCAACAAGTCATCAGTGGAATTTGAATACTGTTGAAACTATTCATAAAATGACAAAAATTCAGCATCAGGTTGTATTAACACCAAATATGAAGGAATATGCATGGATAAAAATTTGTCCAGGTCAATAATTTAAAGTTAACATTTACAACATATGTATTGTATAACATTTGGATGCAATAAAAGACATGCACACACTATTTAAAAAATAAATAAAACTAACACACCTCTTTCACAATCTCTTCAGCCTTTTGAAGTAAGAGTTGTTGTTTTGCTACTCCAGATTCCTTTAACGAACTAATCTCTGAGTATGTTACATCCGCCTAGAAAAATACATGAAGGGGAGAAGCCACTCAGGATTTAACCCCATAGAGAGTAACATAGAAGCATGGAATGTACCTCCGCTACTATAGCTTCGATTTTCTTTTGCCTAACTTCAAGATCATGTCTTCTCAATGCCGCCTCTGACTTTACTCCATCTAGTTCTTTCAAAGATTCCTCATACTTACGATCTCTTTCCTTTTCTAACTGCCTTTTGACTTCATCCAGGTGTTCAGCTGGGAAAAATAAATTAAAAATAGGCTCACTTTAGGATGCAGGACAACTAGTCAACATTGTTTTTAGAAAAATAATCTCCAAAATCTAATTAATAACTGCAGAGACCTTTCCCCTCCTGTTCAATTAATTTGGCCAGAAGCGACTTATCCAACATTTCATCATCAACTAGCTTCGCCTTCAGAGCTTTAACATCTTTCTCCATAGCCTTGGATGAATTAACCTGTAAATACTGCCACTATTACTGAAAATATCATGGAAGCTGGGTACTAACATAAAATATGGGCACAATGTTGGTAATAAAGCATAATATTCATTATTAGAGAGACCACAGACAAAAAATTGACAATAATGTAACCTAACTAATTTCCGAAATTTTATTGACTAGTCTGATACTTTAGGACAAGAATAATTAAAATCAGCAGTGTTGTAGAAGAGAGCTAACAAATGATATGAAAAGAAAGACAAGTCAAATAGTGGGTTCAAAAAACATCTTGAGTTTATAACAAGTACGGAGATTTTACCTTACGTTGAATTTAATTATAAAAAAAATAAAAAAAATAAATAGGAAAAGATTCTTAAATGCTGTTCAAGTCATAGAATCCCAAAAGAAACTAAGGTAATTTTGAAAACTTTTGAAAGGCATTGAAGGTTTAGAATCATAGATTCACCTGCTCTTGTACTGCTTGCACCTGGGAAAACTGCTTTTTCATTTTCTTCAAAGCCTGCAGAAGAAAAACGGTCACCACACAATATAGCTTTTTCAAACTCGCTATGAACAAATTTTTTTGCCTACAGAAAGCCAATGATTCCCTAAAGATTTCACATTAGACTTTGAAATGCTACTATTACTAAATGAAAACATAAAACTACTATTCACTAGTTTAACATTTTTGTTTCCTCAAAATTTGTTTTCAGAAAAATCCATCTGTCCACAAAAAAACAACTCCAAATACTCTCCATCTCAATCCCAAAGTTTAACTGAAGAACCAGTGATTGCTAAAACCCATTGGTATCATTATCAAGGTTGTCAAAAGCGCAAGGCACACTTGAACCGCAAAGAGTACCCTATCACTTTAAACGAAAAAAACAATAGCTTCAGTTAAGTGAAGCACATATTATAAAAGAAATATATTTATTATTCATAAATTATAATTCATCCAAAAAAATTTATGATCTTCCTAATGTTTATGAATCATCTTCAAAATCTGAAACTACTATATTAATATCCATGTAAAATAACATTGAATTATTTTGATAAAATAAATTAACGAAACAATAATGTCTGTTGACTTTGTCTCATCAACATTATGAGGAATCTAAAACACGCCTGACTAATCAAGGCAATGTATATAAATGTTTTCTAGAATAGAGATTTTTATATTTGGAACATTATAATGCACCATATATTGTCAATCTGCATCATGTAGAATTCGACTCAATATTGTGACCATTATTGCAAAGACAAAAGGAAAATGAAGAGGGTAAAGTTGGAATAAAACTGTCAATTACCTGTAATTAGTTATTAATTAGATTATTCAAATTAATTTCTTATCTAATTAGGTCTACTCCATCCTTTATATATGTATGTTGTCATCATTCAATTGATAATGACAAGAAATATGATTTTTTTCTGGCCGCCACAACCATTACAAATGCTCTCATTTGGCTCTTCCCTTGTGTGGACAAACAACATCTCTTCTCTTTTCTATGTCATGCTTGCAGCTTCAAACTCGCACCTAGATTAGGGTCATTGTAGAACCGCCATAGAGTGCCACACATTTCAATCGCTACCACAGCAAAACCCTTGCGCAACTCATCTGCAGCTGCTTCCATCATACAACTTGATCGGGACTGCAACCATCTTGCGCCAAAACCATCACCATTGTCATGCACCAGAACCGTCACACCAACAATGAATGCTGCAAAGCCATAGCAAGTCATCACCAGACAGACTGCCCATGCGAGTTGACCCTTTTAACCATAGTTTTTAAGGTGTACGCGTAGGTGCCGCCTAGGCGCTTAAGCGCTGGAGAGATCGTTAGGTGCCATGGCGCCTAGCTTGAAGTGAGAAAGGCAAGCGCCAAAGTGCTATCGTCGCCCAAGCAATTTTTTTAATTATAAATGAATAGCAGAAAATGATGACGTTGGTTAGTTCGTATCTACACATCAAACGCCCTTTGTTGATATATCTTGTGCAGCCGAACTGCCAAAGCATCTACAGCATAGGGTCCTCTCGATCTTCTCCCTGTAGTGAAATCACCGTCGCCAGCAGCATCGTCGCCAGCAGCGTCATCTTCTTCAATCGTTTAGTTCACGCGTGATCGACATCGTCCGTCACTGTCACCAGTTGTCATCACCATCGTTGTCGCCTAAGTCTGGCTCTTCGATTCGATCGTTGTCATCCATGGCTTTGGCTTTAACCTTAACTTAATGAGAAATGAAGAGTTCTTAGACTCAAAAGTAGAAAAAGCTTTGGAAGTTGAGATAAATAGTTAATAATGATGAAAACATTGAAGACGATTTTGGTTTATCAGCTTCTAATACTACACGAGAGAGTCAATCACTTGAGCAAACTCAGGACAATGATTTTCTTGTTGACTTTTAATTTAATGTCTTGTATTTCAAATTTCGACATTTATCTATTTTAAATTTTCAATGATATAGGCTTGCGTTAAATTTGTTATATTTATGAATTTCTGTATTACATTTATGAATTTTTACATTATAAATTCTTATATAAAATAAATATATTATAAATGCCTAGTTCGCCTAGTCACTACCTAGGCAACGCCCACCCAGACCTAGATCGTCTAACGCCTAGGCCGCCTATATGCCTTGAAAACAATGCTTGTAAATCTATGGGCTAATCATTGTCATCTCCTATGAGTTTCACACCATGCAGTTCAATCTAGGGAAACTAGTTTTGCACCATAAGTGCAAGATTCACACCACCTTTTAAATTAATCCTAGAATTCTAGCTTCGCACCAAAGGTTTGAGTTATGCATTTTCACACCCAAAAATTTTGGGTGTTTATTTAATACTAGTCTCGTGGAGTTTTCGTTTGAAGTTTCTAATCAATTTTAATTGCAAGGCATTCTTTGGCGTGATGAGTGGCTTGGTTATATATGGCGTTACCTTGTGCTATCAAATTATCAATCACAGCTACTGAATTTCCTTTTGAGTCTAATATCAAAGGTCCATGCCCCTGACAAGAAGGTAACACCAAAAGGAATTCAAACTTACTATGGGGTAAATAGTTATAAAAGTTCAGCACTTACTGTCTAAAGGGTAATTTTCGGACAACATCTCCTACTAGTCCTACTCATTGCACTCATGGCAAAAGTACTACACATGGTTGATAACTTAGAAAAAACATGATTATCCAAAATTGTATTAAAAAGGAAAAACAACAAGAATCCATTACACTTCATGTCTCCCAAGGGTACTATTTGTAATGTCATTCTAATGTGATATTATTTTTCTATATCAACAATACTATCACATGAAGAGTAATTTTTCCTTAATTATCTCTTTCCTGTATTTAGTCTGTTCAAATTACTAATGAAACTCTTTTGCCAATTATTGGAACTAGAAATGCCTCACTATCGCCTACTCTTTTTATGTCATCTACTTTACTTGTTCTAGTTTTTCTAATAATATTATCTCTATGAGCCAAATTAGTTGCAAAGAGAGAACGTGAGAGGAAAAATTTTGTCTTCCTTTATCTTTTTCACTAAGTTAATATAATCATATATATGTTTATATACACAAACTAAGTAAAACTTAATTTACTTATAATTGACAACCAATGACAACTAGTCAATAATACAACTCATTCTAACTCTCCCTTTCAAGTTAGCACGAAGATATTACACATGCCCTACTTAAACAAAGATATATGAAAAGAAGCATCAAAAATCGCGTGAGTCATCATATCAGTCAATTATTACTCCAAAATTTAGATTATCCTTAATGTAATTTCTATCGAATTTAATATCATTGATATGATCATGTTGCATTAAATTATTAACTATCTCAATGGCAGTGTGTTATCACAAAATAACATCACCAACTTCGGAGGGCTATAACCAAGGTCTCTCAAAATAATACATAACCATATGAGCTTTTAAGTGGCATGATGAAAAATACAATATTCATCTTCTACACTAACAAATAAATCATATTCTGCTTTTTGCATTTGCAAGTCACCAAATTATCACCTACAAATAATACATACCCTAAAGTAGACTTTTTGTCTAATTTGAAACTAATAAAGTCATAGTCAATATATCCCATAATGTCTAGGTGTATAAGTTCGAAAAAAATGTTAGAATACGATTCACAACACTGATATATCAATCACTTGAATTATACATGAATTAACTCACAACACTAATTGCGTATAAATATCAAGTCTAGTGTGAATCAGATAGATCAATTTTACCACTAACCTCTGATATCTTTCTTTGTTCGTTGGAACTGATCATAATAGATAGCTAGACCATAGTTCACCTCAATAGGAGCTGATACACATGCAAGTTACTGATTTCAATTAAGAGGCCTAAAACATACTTGTGTTGAGAGAAAAATTCTTTGTTTGGATAAGCATACTTCAATGACGAGAAAGTATTTTAAAGCCCCCAAGTCCTTCATCTCAAACTCCTTCATCAAATGACAACAAAGTTTTTCTATTTCAATTGTGTTATTACCTATAATAATCATGTCATCAACATAAATAAAAAGCAAGGTAACATCATTACCATCTCTTAGTATAATTAGCCGGTCAGAGCCTCCTTGAAATCATACACCAACATTTAGTGACTAAAATCAACCAAACCAAGTTCTCGGTGATTGTTTTAAATCATATAATGTCTTTTCCAGTTTGTATACTATGGCATCTTTTGATGTAAAACTAGAAAAATCCATATACACCTCTTATATCAAGTCACAATGACGAAAAGCATTCTTCACATCAAATTGCCATAATGACTAGTCTATATTAGCTGTAAGAGAAAGAATAATTCTAGCAGTATTCATCTTGGTCATCGGAGCAAAGTTTTCTTGCTAGTCAATCACATTCATCTAAGTGTAACCTTTAAAAGCGACTATCAATGCAGTAATTCTAATGTTTTACTTTGATACCATGTTTCAAATAGGAAACTTAAGAGGGAAAAATCCTTCCTTTCTTATCTTTTTCACTAAGATAACACAATCATATTTATACACAAACTACGTAAAACCTAACTAGGCAATCGCCTAATTTTCCTATAATTGGCAGCTAATGACATCCAATTGATAATACAACTCATTCTAACTAAATTATCAAACATCATAATTATTTTATAACTTTTTATCCTGTTTATTGTGACAATTAGTTGAAAACATTAATTAGAATCCAACAATAATCTAGAAAATAATAACCGAATATTCAAAATCTAAACCAAGCAATTCATGTGACAAGTAATCAACTAAAAAAGCTTAAATATAAGAACAAACATCTACTTAAAAATTTATTATTGATAAAAAGCTAATATTTTCACTGAATTAATACGTCCAAATACAAGATCTCTTTATAGACAAACTATCATCAAAGAATTGAAAATCAAAGACAATTACAAAACTAAAACTAAATATCAAAATATCTTAATACTAATTAAATAAAAAAATTAATAAAAAAAATTATAATAAAAAAAAGTAAATATAAAAAGAGTCCAAGCGATAGAAGATGTCTTGCGTAACACGATACGTACACGTGACAATACGCATATCGCATGTCATGGACAACAACTCAATTTGGACACACCACGGGCGGCATAAACAAATACGAGTTGACATGGACACCAACTGCCACAAGCATCTAATTCGTGTAGGTAGGCACGATCATTAGCATAAGGTCTTCATCATTCCCCCACCCTTCGAAACTTCCCTTGTTTTAAGGGAAAATTAAAGAAATTATTCTACATCCAAAGTATAATACTCCATTAATCCCAAAAACTCAAAATCCTTTACAAATTCCCCATCCTCCTTTATGCAAACCTCCTGCCCAAAATTAAACTACTACAAAAACAAAAAACGAATTAGATCTCGAATCTATCATAAGCCGATATCTCTAGCTTATAGAATACTTTTGCAAATAAAGATGGCAAAGATGAAAAGTCGTGGCTTGAGGGGGTTGGTCGTTGGTTGGTCTAATTATGAAGGTCATGCTATCGAAAACGATTATGAGCTGAATGCACCTTGCGTCGAGGACACCGCCTAACTGGGCATTGTTGAGGACAAGGATCACATTGTCAGTAAAATCTTCAACAATGAAGGCCTTGACTTCGACTTGGACATCATTTGCCATGGTTAGTCGAGAAAAGAAAGTCAAATGGATCAGGAATTTTGGATTTGGATTTGGATTATCGATTCCTTTAAACGAGTCACCAGATGAGAACTCAACCTCACTATGATTCATGTGAGCTCTGATAATAGGGTTCATCTTCAACACTAGAATTATCTTCAATCTCCTGCAAAGATCATTGTGACCCATAGCCGTCTTTTTGAGTTTCTTTGTCTCCTACAATATCTTTCCCCTTGTATGCTAAAAATAATCGAGCAATTTTCTTGTTAGTCTTGTTGTGTGACCTAGCCATCCATGCCATAACCGCTGATAACTCTATCATGGAGTGTTTGAAAACTTCAAATCGTTGTTTGTTGCATCGTCCGACGTTCGTATGTTAAGGAAGAACACGCAAAAAAAAAACAATAACTCAATGAGAAATTTGGATTAAGATCTCTCAATAAAATTGATAACTTAATGAAAAATCTTAATTAGGATCTCTCAATAAAAACATCAAATTATTGAAGACTTTGACTAGGATACAATAATAATCTAGAGAAGAATAACTAAATATCCAAACTCTAACCCAAGCAATTCAAGTAATGAATTGAAAATGCCAAAATATAAGAATAAATATCTAATTAAGAGTTCATTACCGATAAAAAGCTAATAGTCTGAATGCATTAATACGTCCAAATACAAAATTTATTTATAGGCAAACTATCATATAGGAATTGAAAACCAAATATAATTAGAAAACTAAGATAAAATAACAAAATATCTTAATAGTAATTAAATAAAGAAAAATAGACAAAAGAAATAAATATATGAAGAGTTCTAGCAATAAAAAATATCTTGCGCAACACGATACGTGCACGTGACAATACATATATTGCATGTTTTGATACGGGCGGCACGAGAAGATACCAGCACATGCTAACACGGCAGGCATGGACAAAGGCTGACATGGGCACAAATAGACACAGGCAGGCTGGCATGGGCGTTAGCGCAAGATTTTCATCACAATCTCACGAAAATTACTATTGGCAATGATAGGGAAGATGAATGTATTATTGTGGGGCAAAATTATTGAAATCTGGGTCTAGTCATAGACTCCAAGTGGGGAACGAGTAATTTGCCAAAGAAAAAGTACTTTTATGATATTATTGTTTAGACACTCCTCTTTTGCCTATTTAGAATATTTATTTCCTCAATCATTTTTCAATATCTTCATTTCCAATCTAAAATATGAACAATGTATTATGCTAAAAATCATAGTATTCCATTCAAAATAAGTTTCAATAAAAACCCTATTCCTTTTTCATATATTTACATTCATGTCTAGAACCATTTCCTATTCCTACATTCTTATCAATGCTATCATGACCACTATCAATCTTATTTCCTATTCATGTCTAGAACCATAGTAGAACGTAAAACTAAGATCTCCTCGAGGTGGCCCATGCTTTATGTTTTACTATACATGTCTCTAAACGTTTTTGGATCGATCCTATCATGACCACTATCAATCTCATTAACCAAATTCATGCACACATCATTGAATATCTAAGCCATTTGAGGATGTGTCACACTTCCATCATATTCCTTTTACTTTTAACAATTACCCTAAGAATTTTTGTTATGTAAGTCATGTTTATGTGTACCAATTCTATAGGGATAAAATTGACTCTCGTGTTTGATACAAGTAGAAAAGAACAATGGAAAATCAATTGAAATTCAATCAACTAATTCAATTACTATAAACTAATAGCAAAGCCATTTCAAGTCCAAATGCTTAATCGGAAAAGAAACTTAATTCCATCACATTTACACCAACTATTTTTAAGGACAAGTTGGAGTTGTACATACTTAACTAAAATGCAAACCAAAAAAGAAACAAGAACTACACCTCAACACAACAGTATGTTAATATACATTTTAAAAAAACATTATCATGCAAATTAATTACAAGATTGCCAATATAGGAGTTCAGATTCAGTACCTTTGTAATAACCTCAACTGCAGCCGTTCTCTCCTGACAAGATTGCATTGCTGATCTTTCAGCATTTTTTGCCTCATCTCTAATTGATCTCTTTTCCTCCAACGCACTCTACAAATTTTACAAAAAAACCGAATTATTTTTGTGGGAACAACAATAATTAGGCCCAAAAAGTAACTGGTACCGTTGAATGCTACCAAAAGCTGAAGTGACTTCTTTTAGCAGCATAACAACAAAAGGTATCGGGTATATGTTTTTTTTTTTTGATAAGTAATAAAATTGCATTAAGAGAAAAAAAACACAAAAAAGGATAGAGGATAGTCATATCCAGGAAAAGAGAAGAACTCATACAAATATTACAATAAGACCACAAGAACCCAACAAGAAAACAACAAGACGAACAGCCCACCTATGAGAAGAATGCAAGATCTCCTAAGAGACAGACCACCCGACTACCTGACCTGAGAAGTCCGAAAACGTCCGGCATCATAATTAATAGAAAAGACAAGCCATTTAAGCTCCCGCACACTTTTAGACCCCAGCATTGAAGTAGCAGGGATTCAACCAGGCTTTATTTTGCAGGTGGGGCAACCTTGCACATACGGTGTGCTCTAGCAAAAGTGAATTGAGTATCCTACAGGATTTGGGGGCTGCTGTCATTCAATGGCAGACAATCATCTTCAGAGCCCAATTGCTTGAAAGTAGTCTGATTCTCAGGGGTGGTCTGATTTGCTGGTGACAGAGCTGGTTCACATGGTGAAGGATGTGAATAGTAGCAGGGGGATCTTATTAGTAGGGAGAGGCTTCATGCACAGCGAGGCTGTACAGTATTTGGTTGAACTCTCAATTTCACTAGCATGTTCCAGGGTTTCTCATTTTCTTTTAAAGGATATTTTGTTTCAAATTAGAATGGCATGAATGTCTTCTCAAAGGTTCTGTCAAAATGGTGCAGGTGGCACTAGGCCACAAAACCACACTGCGGTGAAGTGGATAATTTTGTACCATTGGAGGAATTTCAGTCACATGCTTTAACCGTAAGGGGGTAAACCACAGCAGGATCAGACATGGAAAAGGAGAATATAGGAAAGAAAAGTGTCTTCACATATTTCCAATATGTGGGGTCCCTTTAGCAAGAATTTTTTTCCCTTAGGTTGCTAAGGCCGATATCTATATCATACACATTTTGGATATTCTACTGTATTGGGTTCAACTACAAAAACCACAAGGAAATAACAACAAATGAAGAAGTAGTTGAATAGTTGGATAAGTCACGAGAAACCAAACTGTAGCGTTATCCTAAATAAAAACACTGACTAATCAATCAGAATTCAAGTATTCTTTCAAATCTAGAAATCACAGCCAATAATCACATCATCCTTTATCTTTTAAAAATTAAACATATACACTTATTACCATAAAATCCTATAGTAGAATGTGGGTGACAACACAACTCCCAAAAAACTTTTATCAGGAGAAAAAAAATTATTAAGAAAGTCACCACGATGGCACACAGCTACAAACTGATAACCCACACTTAAAGGTGTAGGAGTGCACTCAACAACCAACTAGGCCTATTATTACAGGAACAATTTCCCATTCTTATTAACCAATAACCATAGAACAAAGAAAGAAAAAGTAGTCACACTTGTAAAATCAGATTCATAGAATAGGGCGTTGTGATCTCAAAAGTAGGCTTCTAAGAGCAACTCCAATCAGACAAGACTTTGTATTTAATAAATTTTCTTTATGTATGAAAAGTAATTTTTTATATCCAACTCCAACAAGACTCTTCATTTTAATTTTATCTATATTAAAATAATTTTTTTAATGAAAACCCAATGAAAGAGATGAAGAAAGAAAAAAAATAATATAATAATAAATAAAAAATTAATAGTTACTCTTCAAAAATGAAAAGTAACTATAGCAAATTCTACTTGTAGAGAGTGAGATAGAAAATTTATTGTAGTAAATTTTTAGGTTTGACTTTCTATTTATAGAGAATAAAGAGCCTCTTGAAGTTGGTGTAATTGATTATTGTTGCTTGTTAGAATTATAAGTAATACCAAAGTCTTAAAACATGCTAATCCATACTGGTCAGTGCAGCACATACTAGAGATTGATTGATATGGCTTTTTTTCTAATTATTTTAATGAATTTAAACATCAAAATATTATAAATATCACAAATTTAACATAAACTTACAAATTTATAATTCAAAAAATATAATTTCTACATTGAACTTCAAATAAAACTAACACAAAATATAGTGAAACATAACAGGAAACTAATTTTAAACATATATAAAATTTTAAGTTAATTCAATTTAAGTTTTTTTAAAATGTTGTAAAGGTCAAGTCCCATTTAATGTGTAATGTGGTGCCAAAAGCTAGCCCAAGCCCAATGACGATACCCAAAGAGTTTAGGTTACAAATTGTAACCACATACTCCCTCCACTTTCCCGATCCAGATCTAGGGGCAGCTCAGCCATCAACGCTAGCACCCTCAAACCACACTCACAACCTACACTGTGAATACTTCCTTCCCATCGACCTCCCATCGATATCGTTGCCAGGACCAACAGAGGCCCTGTTTGTTCATCCCTAGAAAGAGAAGCAATAGCCTATCGCAGATACACGCTGGTCTGTGTCAAAGGTCTTTGCAGATCAAAGGTCATGGCTTGTCACAGCTTGCAAGTTGGCGCAGCCCATCGTTGATTGTCGCAGACATCGATTGAGCAGAGGTCTTCACAGATTGGAGGTCATTACAGCATGAAGCACCGCCTTTTCTTCGAATCCACACAGCACCATTTTGCAAATAATTGCTGATTCATCACGATTTTTAGACCATAGGGTAAAACAATCCTTAGGATAAGTAATAGCACTGTGTACCCTTTACAAAGTATTTTGAAGGTGATAAGAGGAAGGAAGAATAACTTATTAACTAATCTCCTATCAGTGCCACCCATAATACTTCAATTGGACAGAAGTGTTTTTGACATTTCTATAGACTCCAGCAGGCAACAGAGAAAGATTAAGGTAAAAAGATATACCGTTGGGGTCTAGGTGACTTTTTTGCTGAGAGGTGTATATGTTGACTGCATTGGCCCAGAAGTGAAGGAAATTACAATAACTATAGAAAGATTTTTTTTTTTAAGACAAAATTTATTAGATGAAAATCGCACACAATGAGTACGTAAAAAGCACGATTACAAAAAAAAACAATCATCTCAAAAGAAACCTTCATTTACAACATTCCAAATGGAAGAAAAATGAAAACCGAACATACATATAATCCCCAAACAACATAAAAAAAATACAAGAAAGCTTCGCAACAGGCCTCTCCTGATCACACAAGCGTTCCTCTCCCACCAGAAGTGAAGGAAATTACAATAGCTATAGAAAGAACTTATCAAGATACCATACATACTATCCTATAAAAAAATTTAGGCAATGCGTCTCTGGTACCTCTTAATCCATCCCAATTTAATAATCACGATGTACATCTACAACAAAATTTATGCTACGTCAAGATTTCTGTCACATTTGATCAGTCTTGTAGCTAACAACCACCTTGTAAACAAATATTAATCAGACACATATGCACACCTAGAACCATTGATGTAAAATGAAGTTACAAAAGCAATATGACAGAAAATTACCTGTAGCTTGTCTGGTGATTGAACAATTTGAGAATGTAGATTAGCATTTTCTTGGACAGCTTGTACCAACACAAACTCTGCATTAGAAATCTGAAATTTCAAAAAATGAAACGTCATTAGTGACGATTTGAGCGTCATAAAAATTTATGAACATAAAAAAATAAATAAATATCGTGACTTAAACTTCAAAAAATGATCTTTTATGAAAGTAAACAGGAATGACAAAAGCATGAGCTCAAGAAAGGGTGAAATGCCCATCTACAGGAGTGATAAAATCAAAGACTTAACAAACACCATTAATTTAAACTTGGTATTTTAGGATTATTATATTTTTGATAGACATATTAGCTCAAGGCCTCAAAAGATGATAAGTAAATATGACAATTGACGACACATTTAGTGAGGGCATCTAACATGAGAACAAAAATATATAACTTCATGAACACATAAAATAAAAATATAGAGATCACATAACAAAACAATAGAAGCTGATGACCCAATTGACAGAGAGAGGACAGTGACAAGGATAGCTGAAAAGCAACAAAGTAGCCAAATAATGAGATACCACAACACAGGCAAGCCCAAATGTCAATAAAAGTTAAGTCAACTAATGCATTTGATGCATAGCAGCCTTGAGACAATGAATACATAAATAATAAATCAACTGCTGTAGTTTCAGACAAACAACTGCCAAAACTAAGGTATGTAGGGAATTTGGTGACATGCAATCAGGTAAAATATTAACAACACCAAGCACACTGTGTAAATGGTAGATATGGTTTACAATAATATTTATTTAAAAAACGCTAAAGAGTAAACCATTGAGGTCCTGTGGCCCTGTCCACCCAGCTAAAGAACTTGCAAAACTCAAGGTCGTAAACTCTACCTATGGTTTTGAAAAAGGTCAGAAGATGATTATCCCACAAAAGAAATTTCGGTAGAAACAACATGCTCTGGGAGTTTTGCTGCCCACAGTCAAAAGGGGTAAAGAAGGAAGCGAGACAGTCAAACAAGGCATCTAGACAACCAAAAAAGTCACCAAAACTTATCTACCAGTGAATTTTTTTAAAGCTCATTTCAGGGTGACTACCTCCCTCCCTCTCCCTATGTACCATTATTTATTCACCTGTAAGTGAGCTCGAGTGATTTCTTATTGTTAAGGTATTCATAACTTTATAATTGGATTTGAGTGATTTATTCACTGTGCAAATGTTAGATTAAACTGTATATTAATATTTATTAAAAACTAAATAAAACTGTCTCAGATCATCTTAACTGTCAAGGAGCTTTCTAATCTTACTAAGTGCTAAATGACACCTTGACTGCCTTAATGTTTTACTGAACCATAAAATCATCAAGCAGACAGATCAGTCAGTGCCTAGACCGTCCTAAATCGTTTATGTATATTTTTTATAGATATTAAGCGTGTTGAAAATATAAATATATAAAAATAAATACAAAAAAGGTAGCAATTTGTATATAATTTATTAATATAATTGAGTCATCTAAAAAAAAAAAGGTTGCCAAAAAATTCCAGCTCACTTAGAAAAATACAGATTTCACACAAATGTGAAACAAATATGATATAACAATGGTGTCATTTGTTTTGAAACCCAGAGAAACTTAATTTTAGTTTTTCCAAAACTAGCTCGAGACAGAGGAAAATAGGATAATAGGGATGAACAAAAAAAATAAAATAAATATTAAAAACACTATTTGAAAGTGGAGTTGTGACAGGATGGATCTGGATCACAGATGGACTCTCTGACAATCATTTTTCTCTCTTATCCGTGGTGCTCATTGCCTCATTCTTCTCAACTTTTTTTCATAATGGTCAACCATTGGCTGTCAACCATTGACCAGCATAGAATGGCTAGTGCATTGTATACTCCATTCTAGACAGTGAACCTGACATTGTGAGCTAGGAAGCCATTCTAGCCTGCTTTCTACAAAACTACAAAACCTTCAGCACAAATATAGTCTGGTACACAGCTTCCCCGGTGCCAATTGTAAATATTACCTCTAAAATGGCCATCCACTAGCGCTCATTACAATTGCATATTATAATTTTTTTTTGTAAAATCCAATGGTTGGGTCACAACCAAATTAACATTTCCCATATCTATATCGAGTTGCACCAAAAGAAAAAAGTACCAAAACGTTGATAAACCTACCTTCTCATCCATCACTTGGACTTCCTCCTTCATTTTTCGGAAAGAAGACCTCAGAGACATTTGCTCATTGTTAAGCCCTGAAAGGGACATACGCAGCTCATTAACTTTTGTCTCAACCTCTTGAACTTGAGGCATTTCCTTTTCTCTTGCATCTTTAAAGTTCGCAATCTCTCCCTTAAACTGCAAGATTGATAAATAGCTGTCTTAAAATAACAATTTGATCCACACATTCCTTAATATAAACTTCAAGCTCAATCTTTCCATGTGAAATACCTTGCAAATGTTAGCCTCAAACTCTTGACGTCGCTCTTCAAGACTTGTCAGATCATCAATAAATGGTTTTATCATATTCATTTTTGTGTCTCTGAGATTAAAAACAAGCAAAGAAACAAAGGAGAAGAGAGTGAAATAATAATAACATTAAATAAAAATCTTCTTTCAAGATTCGACATAATGCAGTTGCATTCATATTAGTCAAATTTGACTCCATAGATTCAACAAAATAAACTAAATTTTGGGTTTTTCATGTAAGATGCCTCTTGTTGGCAATCACTAAATACAAAACTTATTTTATGAATTTATATGTCAATGTCAATTTGATCAGTACAATTTTCCAGCATACCAAAGATTCTACATATTAATATTGTACATGTGTCAATAATGCCCACATATATTATGGGGATCTAAATTGCACTTACTCTATAATATCAAAAATCTGAAGTTGGTGGATACATAAAGGAATGTGAGAATAAACATAAAGCGAAATAGAAATTAAAACTAATTTACAAACATATGATGCAAATAATGAATTTGATTAGACATAAAATTCAATGCTTAATCATACGATTCACGTCGAAATATTTACAGGACATATAGTTTACTTTATTTTTGGATTTAGAGGACATGCATATGAATGAATTACAATAATCACGGCAATAATGACAACAATAAATAGATAGGAGAGCTATCAAACATTTGAGAAATATGTTAGGCGCATTGTGGGATTTGTAAGTAGTTAGAATGATTTTTTTATGAATAATAAAATACTTTTATTAAAAAAATAATAATAAAGCACACAAGGAGTGCACCAAGAGGAACAACAAACAATAGTGAGAGAAAAACAAAAAAACAATAATAAGCATCAAAACGATCACTCCGCAATTACATTTAAAATACTAGAGAAATGCCCTTCCCCTGAAGTAGACATACAATCCAAGAGGGATTGAAAAAAGGATAATTTGAGCTCCCCCATACTCCTCTAACAATTCTCAAAAATAATAATAAGCATAAAACAAACATCCCACAATTACATTTAAAATACTAGAGAAACACCCTTCCCCTGAAGCAGACATCCAATCCAAGAGAAATCGAAAGAAGGATAATTTGAACTCCTCCATACTCCTCTAACAATTCTCAAAAAGATGTGCATTACACTCATGCCAAAGGTTCTAAATAAAGTAATGAGAAGCCACACATCAAACCAAAGAATGCTTATCCATCGAACCATACCAACAAAAGAAAAGAAAAGCAAGGGTAGGAGGCATCACCCAATGCACCCCAAACAAATTCAAAAGCAAAACCCATAGCATCCAAGCCACCAGACAGTGAAGAAGGATATGATCTACTGTCTCCTCAATCGCCTTTCACAAATAACACCAAGTGACAACTACCAACCCACATCAACGAACATTATGGGCAGTTAAAATCTTCCCCAACACTGCAAACCAAGAGAAGAAAGCCACCCTAGAGGAATTTGCACCTTCTAAATACTACACCAAGGGAAACAGTCATGCCTGGCTGGGGTGAGGTTAGAATAAAACGACTAAACTTGAAACCTTTTAGAGCGATCCGGGCACCAACACAACATATCGGGGGCAAAGAGACAAGGCATAACAGAATATAACAAGTCAAAAAACAAATAGAAAGCCTCAAGCTTCCAATCACGAGCTGCTCTAGAGAAATTCACCTCCCAATACATCAACTTATGTTGAGCAGAGACGAAATCTATCATCGTAGCATATGTTAAACAAGCAAGACAAGATAAATCCGGGTAAGCTTGCTTCAAGGGAATCAAACCACACCATAGGGGTGATCAAGAATCGAACCAAACTAAACCAAACCGATTTGACCAAAAAAAATAGTTTTTAAAATAAGATTGATTTATTTGATTTTTATTTTTGAAAAACCAATTGTATTTTATCGGTTTACAGTTTTAGCTGACCAAATCGACCGAACATACTATCTTGCGGTGAACATGCTTAGATGTTTGTTAATCCTTGAATTTAATATAGTCTGATAGATTTATACATACTTCGTGGTCCATGGTATGTTGTTTAAGAAGATTTAAACTTGATAATATTTCTCGTATCCCGGGTTTTATTTGTTGGGTTTTTAGATAATGACATTTTAAATTCAAATTTAATATCTCATTTTCTTATGTGAATGTCTAATATTTTTAAACTATTTTTTTATTATGATTTAGAAGCTGATTGATAATGATGTTTGAGATGAATGTATCTTTTCTTTTTTAATTTGCCGTTAAAATTTAAAAACCAATTCAAACCGATGAACCGAACCAAACTTTATGCACCGAGCCAAACAAAAAACCGATGGTTTTTAACCTTTATTGGATAGTTTTGGTTTGAATTTTTTTTAAACTAAATGTCTTTAGTTTAGTTTAAAAATTATACATAAACCGACTGACGATCACTCCTACCACACCACACATCCTTCCAAAAACAAACCGTGAATCCATCACCAATTTCAAAAGCCACCAAGGAAGAGAAAGAATTCCAGCCCTCCTAAATATACTTTTATAATCTCACGCCATGAGGCCCTCTAGGGCAAGAAGAAGTCCATCCGCCTGTAAGGATGCCATATTTGGCCACAATAACCTTCTGCTAGAAGGAATTCCTCTCCTGACCGAAATGCTACAACCACTTCCCAAGAAGAGCTTGATTGAACCTCCACACCTTCTTGATAGCAAGCCCTCCTTGCAAAAGAGGCTGACAAACCAAATTCCAATTAACCAAAAGAAAGTGCCTCCCTTTCCCCAAAGAACCCACAACGAGAGTGAAAGTCCGTTTAATCCTCTCAATACAATAAGCCACAGCAACTGGAATTGGAAAAAGTGATAAACGATAGGTCAGGAGATTAGAGAGGGTACTTTTAATCAATGTAATCCTCCCTCCCTTTGAAAGATAAACCCATTCCCAGTCCACCAAACGGCTGATATCAGTCCAGCAGAGGTAGCAATATCAATCAACCGACTGAGAGCCTCCATAACAATAAAAAACAACAAGGGGGACAAAGGATCCCCTTGGTAAAGCCCTCTGATTTTCATCAAGCAAGCAATTAAAAACTCTAACAGTGCCCAATCATCTGGCAGTAAATTTTCTCACGCTCGACTGATGTAACAGTTTTTAACATAGAAACCATTCAAAAAATTAAAAAATAAAAATATTTTACTCAGAGACATAATGGAACTGCTCCGACGACCCTTAAAATCCATACATACTGGTAAATAACCACAAAACTAGGGATTCGCGGACAAATGTTGTCCTTTATTATTTTATTTTTTTGCTTGAGGACAGGTGTAAATAAATCCGGTCTCCCTTCGTTACAAAATTCAAATAACACAATTATTATGACCGTCACTAGCACACTAAAATTACACAATCGTTTGTCTAATGAGTAAACACATTCCATATGTAAAATGAAAAACCAATTGAGGGAAGCAAAAGAGATACTTATAGACACAGAAATTGAGAATGGCGCTAAGGAACATTTCCGTCCTCCGAGGATTGGGACGTAACAAATCTCTGAGGGTAAATCTCTCCGGACACTCCACTGCGGACACCACCTTCCTAACCTTGTGCCACAAGTTGATGACACGGACAGATTCCACATGAAGTTCTGGATTCTCGAGCCTCCCGAGAGCTTCGAAATCGACTTGTCCCTCATCTTCCCTGCAAGCAAACAAAGAAATCACCGAAAATCAACCTCTCCGAGTGAAGAAACCTAGAAAGGGTGAATGTTAGAGTTAGGGTTTACGGAAGGTACCGGAGAAGGTCGAGGTAGGCCAAAATGTTGGAGAAGAGAACGGAAACGAACTCGAAGGTAGGGTTCTGAAGGTCGGTGGCGGAGATGGCGGCGATCTGCGACTGGACGAGGATGTCGATGATCTCTCCCCGATTGAGCGTGGGGTATTGAAACGCCGACATTTTTAGGGAGAGAGAGAGAGAGAGAGGTCGATTAAGCGAGTAGCAACTGATTTGATTAAGTGACTTCACAACATTCGTCGGTGTACAAAGATCTATTGTCTCTGGAAAAAATAGTTGCAGGGCGACATTAGTTGCAGGGCGGCAATTCTTTTAATTCACATCATTTATTTAAATCCAACTTTGACGCTCATAAAATCAACTCCGTCAACTCAACTAAAAAATGAGCTCCAACAGCCTTTTCATCAAGTTTTTTATATTTACAAATCGCTACACAAATGAAGAGTCACTATTCATTCTTCACATAATCTTTTATTATTTTTTATCTTCTTTTCCTCCCTCCCCTCTCATTTCTCTCTCCTCTTTCCTGTAATTAATATTATTATTAATAAATTATTATTTTAATAAAAATAGAGATTAAAAAATAGAGAGACTCTTGGAGTGTATGTTAAAAAACAGCTCTTTACATGTGAAAAAATTTGTATATGTGGAGAAAATTGTAAAGAGGCTCTTAGAGTTACTCTAAAATATTATTAGCTAATATTTTAAGTTATTTTTAATTGTTTAAATTAAAATTTTAATTTATTTAAAAATATTTAAAAAATATTTTTATGAATTTGAAGTGAATGAAAAATTAAATTTTTAAAATAAAAGAATAATGTTTCAGTAAAATTATAATTTTTATCAAATATAACTTAAATATTTAAGTTATTAAAAGAGCGTGTTTGGTTGTGATACTCATTTTTTGTTTTATGTATTAAAATACAAAAAATACCTATTTTTTTGTTTGATATTTGTTTTTTTTAGTTTTTGAAAATAAGTTGTTTCCAAGTAAAAAAAATGAAAACACATTATTGATGTTTTTCGATTTGGTGTTTTCTGTTTCCACTTATTTTTCAGTGACCCTGTCGTTGCCTGTCGCCGTCCTCAGCCGCCCGCCAATGCAACCCCCCTTGGCTCGTCGCCATCCATGCGCACGACTCCCGCCCGACTGTCACGGGGTCAAGTTTCCTGCGCCTCTCAACCCATTGCGACACTTAGCTTCTCTATCCACGGTCCGCTAAGTTTAGTCTTTGAGGATTGAAGCGCACGTAGACTGGTTTCACCCTGCCACTGGGCTCATCAGGAGAATGGTTCCAGTTCCCGATCAGTTTGTGTAAGGATGGCCAAATCCCTTCTTCAACATCAAGTCCTCGACTAGCGGCGTGCTACCCGCATTCAACCGGGTCGGCACGTCTGAAGGGGTTCCATCCGTTCTCCTTCACGAACTGCCTGGAACCTTTCGTTGCGCATCATCTACGCTTCAACCAACCCCTTTCATTTTAAGTAGCACGAATACATTCCTGAATCGTGCCACTAAGAAACGCCCCGAATCCTTGGGTAGTGACATTCTCCTCCACCTAATCCTCGCAACGTCCTCATTACGTTTATCGACATCGCTTCCCCGCAGGCTACAACACCTTTACCAAGATGCTCTCCCGCTCGCCCAATGTCCAACGGATAGGAGGCTTCTAAGATCGCTCCGACGCGTTCCTTCGTACTCCCTTGCCCAATTCTGTATCACACTCTAGGATACTCCAACTCTATGGACGCGAGGCGTGCAAGACACTACCAATCGACTCACCTCTGTGAGCTCCCACTTTGGGATCATGCTACTCGCGAGAGTGCTCGGCGAGTCTTCAGGATACGGGCTGGTTCGTCTCTAATACCACTTGTCACGGGGTCAGGTTTCTTGTGCCTCTCAACCCATTGCGGCACTTAGCTTCTCTATCCACGACCCGCTAAGTTTAGCCTTTGAGGTTTGAAGTGCACGTAGACTTGTTTCGCCCTACCACTGGACTTATCAGGAGAACGGCTCCAGTTCCCGACCCAGTTTGTGTAAGGATGGCCAAATTCCTTCTTCAACGTCAAGTCCTTGACTAGCGGCGTGCTCACCGCATTCAACCGAGTCGACACGTCTGAACTCTAAAAGGGTTCCATCTGTTCTCCACCACGAACTGCCTGGAACCTTCCTTTGCGCACCATCTATGCTTCAACCAACTCCTTTCCTTTGAGTAGCACGAATACATTCCTGAATCGTGTCACTGAGAAACGTCCCGCAAGCATTACGCTGCTCGGGTCGTGACACGACGCCCGATCTGCGCCCGCCCGCTGCGACCTCCCCCCTAGTGTGACGCCCGCCCGCTACGACCTCCCCCCTGGCACGACGCCCGCACGAGCTCCCCCCCCCCCCACCCCACGATGGATCGCCAGCACCCTGCGACACCCCCTGCACGAGTTTCCCCCCTTCCCCCTCCTGCATGAGCTTCCCACCCCCTGCACGAGCTTTCAGCGAACGAAAAACAAAAGCAGAAAACAGCAACCAAACAAAAAAACGAAATTCGATGATAATTTTTTAAAATATTAAGTATCAGTTTTCAGAAAACCAAAAATAAAATAACGGTGTCAAACATAGCCTTAATGAAATTAAGTTAACTTATGTTAACTTAAAAAAATTATAAAGTTTAAATTAAATTAAATTTTAACTTTTGTTTTAACTAAGTCTATTTAAAATGTTACCAACAAATGCTAACAATAAATAAATTATAATTATAATTATATTTTTAAATATATATATATATATATAATTATTATTATTAGTGCTAGCTTTAAACCCATAATAGTTGAAATAATAAATGCCTCGAAATTAACATGAATGCGCACTAGTTCTAAGCCATCATCTCACAAGCAACCACAAGTGTAAGTCGAGCAAGCCTCATAAATTAAAAAAGTATAAATGCAATCGGGCATTGCGTTTCAATTGTGTCTCCGACTAACGTGATAATTATTATGTCAGTAAAAATACTTAAAACTTAAAGCGCAGTGTACCACATCAGACACAAAAAGAAAGAGAGCATGGAGGTAGGGATGTGCCTGGAACGGTGCATCTGAACAAGAAAAGATAGAACACAACATAAAATTTGGATTTAGAGGCAAAAGAGTGTGTTTTTTTGAAATCTGAGAGCGGCAAACATCTTACGTGGTTTGAACATTGTAGCTCTCATCGATACCTACAAGTAAAAAATGAGTATAAATCGGATCACTTTGCGTAAAGTTATGATTGTTTAAAGTTTTTGTCAGAAATTACAGTTGATGAAACCCAGAAACCTATAGATTTGACTGTGGGAGAGATGATCAAGGCTTGCTTGAGACATACTCGAAGCTCAAGCCTCAGACTTGAGCAGGGCTCAAACATGCCTCTTGCAGGATGGCTCAAGCAGCGTGCTCGAGCCCTTGCTCGACGCTGGTCGAGCTTGAGGCTCGAGTAGGGGCTTGAGCAAACCTGCTCCAGTACTCCTCAAGCAGGGCCCGAGCAAGCCTCGAGCAGGATGACTCCGAGCGCATATACTCGAGTCTCTTCTCGACACCTGAGCTTAAGGCTTGAGTAGAGCCTTGAGCATATGCGGTTGAGCCCTGCTTGAATGATAATCTAAGAGTGTGCGGAATAGTAAAAAAATACTACTGTGACTTATTTCACGTCAGCCGTAAATGCAAAAATATCACAACGCCGGTTATATCTAGCACTGCACCATAATAAATAGACATTTCAAGCATGATAAAAGTGAGTTGTTTTGATTATGTACGTAGTTTATAAACTCCATTAATTGCTCATGTCCCGGGCAATGATTTAAATATATGATCATCCCAGAGATGGCTAGCCCGATAGCCTATCTCTTCTACCCCAGAGATGGCTGGCTATACAAGGCCAAATCCATCACCGGGGCTCCTGCGTTGCTCGATGGAACCATGTCTTAAATGCCGCGATATGGTGGGCCTGTAGAGTTTTAGAACCGAGGATGTGCTGCAGTGATTCTTTTGCCTCAAACATGGGTAGTGTGGACATGATTTTAAGGATCGTCTCTTCTACCTCTAGACAAACTGTTTTGTCTGTGGACCCCATGGCTGAAAATGTTTCCCTACATACAATCAGCAGCCGTACCCAATCTTTTACAAGTTTTATCCTTATCTGCAAGGAATGAATTCGAAAGGCTTGTACGTGTCAAAGAACATTGACAATATATATGTATGTATGTATGTATGACTTATCAAATATATATATATGTATGTATGTATCATGTGACTTGGGTTAATATATGTGTATTTTTGATGGGAGTAGTACTCTGTTGAATGCCCTGATCACAATCCTTGCGGGAGAGAAAAAAAGCTAAAATGTTATTATTTATTATTATTTTAATGTATTTCTCGCGTGCTCACTTATTGTTCATCCGTCCGAAACAATTAAAAGGCACGCCTACACGATTTGTTTGTTTGTTTTTTTAGAATATAATATTTCTTATTAAAAATAAGAAATATTATATTTTACATAAAATTAAAAATAATAAAAATAAAGTTAAAATTTTAAAAATAATATTTTATTATTTTTAATTTTTGGTTTTTAAATTTAAAAATAGCTATTATATATTTTTTTAAAATAAAAATAAAAAAAGTCCTAAACGTATAAGACACTTAAATGATTTAATAAGTGCATGCAATATTCCATAAAGACATGTAGTTTATGGGTATGCAAACTTAGAGCATTATATTAGTATTGTATTAACTGCTATTATATTTAAATGTATAATTTGATAAATATAAGATAAATATAATTATGAGATTCTTTAAATTTGAAAATTTTATTCATTAAATTATTATTTAAATATTTTATTTTATCCCTTTCTCTCATTTTTTTCTTTAGTTTTTTTGTTATATTATATTATATTATTATTTTAATAAATTAAATGGCTAATTCAATGTAATTAAATTATGAATAGAAACATTTAAGAGTTATTATTATTATTTTTTAATTTCCACTGTACATCACCTAGAATATTTACAACGTGCAAATGTGCAATATCCCTAATTAAAAAACAAAAAAACAAAACAAAAACGAAACAAAAATTACAGAAGAAACAAAACTAAAATACCTGTCTCGGAGCCAAAACGGTTCCGACAGCGACGGCATTGACAAGCCTATGAGTGCACTTAAGAAGAGTCTCTCGGAGGAAATGGTCGGATAAAGAACCCTTCATGTCCGAAAACGGGAGTTCACTCCACCCCTTCACAGCATTATCCGCCACTCTAAACTGAAGCATCGTGTCGATCAACCACAGTAAACCTTTCGCAACGACTCGTACTTCGCGTTCCATATTATAATAATGTTGTTGCCTCATCGACAACTTCCCCTTGAAGATGTTCAGTGTGCTCTCAAACGCTCGGACCAACGCCCTTCCCGCTAACTCCCTCATCGGAAAGTTCCTTATGAACTTGGCAACCGCCGGCAACTTACCGCTGTTTTCCTGCTCCAACTCCTTGCTCGGATCCACCACCGCAAGAACCATCTCATAAAGCAGTTCATCAACCGTCTCTTCACCCCTGTCAGGTAAGAATGAAACCCTACACAGCAGTTCACGCGACTCTTGTGCGTTGAGGTGCGGGATCAGATCCATAACCCTGAGCTCCTCCTCATCAGTCCACGGCACGGCCTCCAGGAATCGGACGCAAGCTCCGACGCAGTCCTCAAACAACAGTTCCTGTGCCACAGGGAGAATCTCTATGGCACACGAAGCTCGGTCGATCTCTCTAGATATATCATCCACATACAGGAGCCTCAGGACGGAGATATAGGTGTCGATCGATCCGCTAGTGAGCGAGACAGTACTAAAGTTCAGGCGTTCGGAGGAAACAATGACTTCCAACGGCTGCTGCTGCCACCGGTCGGATAATAGGGCGGCAAAGTACCCGGCGCGACAGCGGACGATGGCTGAATGAACGTAAATCTTGATCCCAGGGTTTCCGGTGATGGAGAGGACGACGTCTGCCGTGGATGGATCGTTGAAGCGGTAGCGGGTAAGAGGCAACCGGCTTGTGCCTTCCGCGCTTGGCTGCTTTGTGGTGGGTTCTCCGCCTTCCATCGAACTTGCTATTTCAATTATCTGTGCGATGGTGTGAGATGAAATACATAAATTAATGATCTAGAGTTCCTTTTCTTAAGACCTGAGTTTTTTTCTCTTTTTTTTGGGATGAAATACTAGACTTAGCGACATCGGTTTTAACAACAAAGGCCATTGGGTCAGTAGAATCGTTCGAACCCAAGGAAGTAGTGGTCCTCCGTTAATTGTTGTTACTCTTGAACGATCAAAGAGAAAGCATGATTGATTAGAAGCATCAGATCTTGTGAGAAAGAATTATCAACACCCATTAAGAAAGACATTAAATATTTTACTTGATGATGATGATCATTGAGGTTTTTAAGCCATCGGTTCTTCCCCACATAGTTTTTAGCTTTGTGAAATAAATACTATCATATCTTTGGTCTTGACGTAAATTCATATCGTTAAATTGAAAAATTCTAGTTCTGTGCCTCTATTGAAATTGATCCTCAAGGTCTACCCAATTAATCTCTTAGGTTGAATTAGTAAAAATTTCTTTTGATATTGAATTTAAGATCCAAGAAATAATTACAATATTATTAGTGCAAATCCATAGATTGATGAACAAATTATTGTCAGTACCTTGAGGGTGTGCCTATATTAATCTCAATTTATTCTTCAATATATATATAGAGTGCAATTGGTGTAGTAAGGTACCTTGAGAGGGTGCGTACCTTGACTCCAATTGGTGTAGTTATATATCACCGGTGACTTGCTGCGAGACAAGCACTTGCCCAATGCCCAAAGCAATGAAGATAGTAAGGATTCAGAGTTTTCCAATGACGAAATGATGAGGACAAGAACAATCAACGTGGGAAGAAACAAGTAACTTTTCAGCAGATCAAATATGCGCTCTTGATACCATATCAGGATTAATGACAAGAAACAGAGAAAAGAAGAGGAAAATCTTTCTTATCAAGATCGAGAAGAAGCAGAGATCGAGGGAAGAAGAGAAAAAAAGGCTTTCTTATTTATTTGTGAAAAAACCAGTCGGCCCTATATATATATATATGTCATGACTGGTATTACAATATTTACATTATTACCCTAATATACGCACTGCCTAGAAGCCGGTAGGAATAAATGAAGTTTCTTGAACTAACTACTCAGATTGGAATCTCCAATTATCACAGTGCGGGTGAAAGGATTTGAAGATTTCTCCCTCAAAGTCAAGAACCTGGTGCGCACCACTGCTATGATTTTTGCTTGAAGAGACAAACACATCGGGGGGCTTATTTTGAAACTAAGATTTACCAATGCATGCATGCATGGGACATATTAATTTATCATATTTGTAAAAAGATTGGCGACGCAGAGACTTGAAAAGATTTGTTTATCCCGGCACTCACTTTAAAAATAGCAAGATTTTTTTCTGTTTCTCAGTGTTAAAAAAAACGCCGGGAAATGATTTCTTTGAAAAAAAGATTCCTCATTTTAAAATGTTGGGATATAGATTCCAAAATAAACAACGGGAGAGAGGGAGGAGTTTTACTCTATATTTCACTTTTAATTTCAACAATATTATTCACCACTTTGAGTTTTCCATGATAATCAAAGAGTTTAATATAGCAGATAAAACAATTACAAATTAAATGTGCCTGCTACAATAAATTAAAGCATGAAGAAAACGAGAAGTCATTACAACTGATTTTCTACAAAAATTAATTCATAAATCATTTCTTGAAAACAAGAAATAAGAGAAAGGGCAAAGATCAAACTCAATTGAGCTTAAAAAAGGAAAAAAAAAAGAGCAGGAATACTTGAGCGGCCACACAACACAATAGCAGTTAACACCTGTTATTATAATAGTACTTAACACCAGCACATGCGGTCACAGTGGTTTCACTAATGCTAATTAAGCATTAATTAGTTGTAAATATATTCTTGCTTGCTATTATGAAGTAGTTACTCAGAGACTCAGAGTCAACGCTAAAATGTTGTTTTAGGGTATTAATGAACACCAATTGAATTATTTATATCGGAGGAATGAAAAAAATGCAAATTGTTTGGACATATGATTTAAATGAGAATAAAACAATTTCATACAAAACAGGGGTGTGCCAATCCTCATGAGAATCATTAATTGTTATTCATATATACTCATTGTGAAAAACGAAAGCTCCATCCATAGGGAAAACTACAAGCACCATATTGCTAAATCATGCCCAACCAACTTCGTGAAATAGTTAAATAATAAAATGCCTCGGAATTAACATGTATCTGGTCCTAAGCCATATCATCTCTCCCAAGAACCACATGTGTATACAAACGGAGAGATTTAATATACGAGAGCAAATCATCCTAAGTGTTAGCCCTATATAGCCTCTACTATTCTACCGCAGAGACGGCTGGCTACGGGGCCACAGATCCATCACCGGGGGCCCTGCTTTGCTCGATGGAACCATGTGTTAAATGCCGCGAGATATAGTGATTCTGTAGAGGTTAAGAACCGAGGCAGTGCTGCGGTGACTCTTTTGCCTCTAGCATGGGTAGTGTGGACATGATTTTCAGGATTGTCTCTTCTAGCTCCAGACAAACTGTTTTGTCACTGGGCAACATGATTGAAAAGTGTTCCTTGCATACAATCAGCAGCCGTACCCAATCTTCAACAAGTTTTATCCTTATCTGCAAGGAATAAATTCAAGGCGTGTACGTGTTAAAGAACATATCGACAATATATATATATATATATATTTATATATCATGTGAGTTGGGTTAATATGTGTGTTGTGTATATTTTTGATGGGAATGATTTCAAGGTGAGAACGCAGAGTACGCTCAACACTCTGTTGAGTGCACTTACAATCCTCACTGTACGGGAGAGAAAAATTCTATAAAATGTTTTTATGTATTTCTCGTGTCCTGATCTCGGTTTCTTCTCTCGTCTGAAACGATTAAAAGACGCGCCTAAATATAAGATTGATGTGCAAGACCCTTAAATGACTTAATAATAAGTGACTGCTGCAATATTCCAAAAAGACATGCAGATTATGGGAACTTGCAAGACAATAACTAATCATAGGAACACAAACAGTAAATGAAGGAAAGAAAACGCGCAGATCGACTCTTTGAAAAACACTAGGCTATAATAAAAACCACCGATTTTTTGTTTAATTTCCAACAATTTTCATAATGAATTATTTTACAATGTGCAAAATGCCTAACGAAAAAAAAACAACAAACAAACAAAAACAAAACAAGCAAACAAAATTTACAGAACAAACAAAACTAAAATACCTGTCTCGGAGCCAAAACGGCGTCGGCTGCAACGGCATTGGCAAACCTATGAGTGCACTTAAGAAGAGTGTCAGAGAACGGCTTCAACTGCAGCGCCTTTCCCAAGCCACTAATTTGCTGAAACTCCAGGCTTAAAGAAGCCTCCATGTCCGAGAATGGCAGTTTACTCCACCGCTTCATGGCATTATCCGCCACTCTCAACTGAAGCATCGTTTCGACCAACCACAGTAAATCTCTCCCAATGACTTGTGGAAACCACGACAGCTTCCCCTCGAAGAGGAAGAATGTCGTCCCAAACGCTCGGTCCAACGCCCTTCCCGCTGACTCCCTCGTCGAAAAGTCCCTTAAGACCTTGGCAACCCACAACTTATCACTTTTGTCCTGGTGCAACCCCTTGGGCTGATGATCTAGCGCCCCAAAAACAATGACAGAGAGCAGTTCATCAACCGCCTCTTCACCACTGTCAGGTAAGAGTGAAGCCCTACATAGAAGTTCTCGCGACTCTTCTGCGTTGAGGTGCGGGATCAGATCCACAACCCTGAGCTCCTCCTCATCAGTCCACGGCACGGCCTCCAGGAATCGGACGCAAGCGCTGACGCAGTCCTCAAACAGCAGTTCCTGTGCCACAGGGAGAATCTCTATGGCACACGAAGCACCGTCGATCTCTCTACATATATCATCCACATACAGGAGCCTCAGGACGGAGATATAGGTGTCGATCGATCCGCTAGTGAGCGAGATAGTAAAGTTCAGGCGTTGGGAGGAAACAACGACGTCGGAGGGCTGCTGCCGCCACCGGTCGGATAATAGGGCGGCGAAGTAGCCGGCGCGGCTGCGGACGATGGATGAATGAACGTAAATCTCGACGGCGGGGTTGCCGGTGATGGAGAGGACGACGTCTGCCGTGGATGGATCGTTGAAGCGGTAGAGGATAGGAGGCCACCGGCTTGTGGGTTTTCCGCCTTCCATCGAACGAACTTGCTTTTCGCGATGGTGTGTGATGAAATACGGAAGAATGACCTAGGCTTTTTTTTTCTTCAATCTTCCGTATAAAATATAAATACACATATTCCCTTACTTATTTCTTACGATTACTACTTTTCCAATACATTAAAAAGTTATATATATATAAATTCCTAAATATAAGACTTGTAAGAATGATGTTAAAACATTTTTACTCTTTTTTTTTTCTTAAATAAATGATGTTAGTGACATCTCTTTATCAATAAAGGCCATTGGGCATCCTTTGTTGTTTCCCTTGAACAATCAAAGAGAAAACATGATTGATAAGAGTCATTGATCTATATACGAAACGTGTGAGAAGTAATTATCAAGACCCATTAAGAATGTATTCTATTGGATGATGCCACACCATTGAGCTTTGTAAAGTAAATACTATCATTATCATATCTATGTTATTGACACAAATCCTTCCATTAGCTGAAAAAATCTAAAGTATTAATTCCTCTATTAAAATTGATCCTTATTAAAGTCTAGTCAAACTTTAGGTAGAAGAAGCAACAATTACGCTAGTAGAAATTTCTTTCAAAACCGAATTTAAGATCTATCATTTAACAATATTATCATTGTGAATCCGGGCAAATTATTATCCACACCTTGAGGCTGAGGAATAAAACATCAATAAATTTCAATCTGTTCTTAATTGAGAGTGCACTTAATATTGCATGGTATAGCTATCAATCATGAGTTGCTGCGAGCCAAGCACTTACCCAAGGCTATTAGAGTGATGAAGATATATAGTAAAGATTCAAAGGTTTTCTAATGATGAAATGAATTGAACTGAAATGCTCTAGAATTGAGATTATTTACCGATGGATGAGATGTTATATTTGTTGATTTAGGCAAATTAAAATTAAATAATTATGTGATATATGTGATGCTTGTGTCAATGTAAGTATGCATATTTGATATTGCATGAAGCTTGAAGATAGTGATAACATTTGCTGAAGATCGAAAATATGGCTAGAATTCAATCCGCCCAATGCCGTGAAGATATTGGTATTATATATATTACTAACTTGGCGGCCGAATTAGATTGTGAGCTGTCTTTTATCAAGTTGTGGGGAAATGTTACTATTTGTGTGAGTAAGACATGTGATATATCATTATTTGTATGGATATAATACGGCGTTGTATTGGAAGTGAGTATATATGAGTGTTGCGTCCGAGTAAGAAAATGAAAAAAGTGTGTGAGTTGTTCCGATATATAAAAAGAGCGACTCCAAGTGGAGTTTTTCTATATTGCTCTTGCAACTTATAAAATTTTATTTTACGTGTATTTATTTTACGTCAATATATTTTTTGGCTTCAACATTTGCACGTAGCCCAAATCGATCTTTGATGGCTTTAAACATGGCGTATTGCAAGCCCCGCACCATCGAAAGAAAATTTTGAAAATGGGGCATTCAATTCAAGGCGTTATTAGGTGTAAACGGGCTAAGCAGGGGGCTAAGCCCGCGGGCTAGCGGGCTAAGCCAGGTCCGGGTTCAGCAAAGCTCGGTCCGCTTAAACCGCAGGGCCCAAACGGCAGGCCATTTAAGCCCGGCCCATTTAGGCCCGGCTCATGCGGGCTTGGCCGGCCCGCAGGCTTTTTATTATTTTTTATTTTTATTTTTTTATCTATAAATACCTTAAAATTTAATATATATATTATGTTATATAATTTTAATCGAGTAATTTAATTTCATGGATTAACAAGCGTAAAAAATAAAATCAAATAATAGGTTTGATAAAATTATATTAATTACTTTATAATTTTAAAAATTAAAATCAAAAAATCAAAATAAAAATAAAAACGGGCCAGCCCGCGGCACATGATTGGTCAGCGTGGCGGTCGGGCCAAGTTCAGCTAGAACTGCAAGAACGTAGCCTAAACGGTTGGCACGGTGCCCGCCCTGTTAGGGGCCGGGCCGGCCGGGCCCGTTTACACCCCTAGGTATTATTTGGCTTGGGAGAGTTGTGGGGAATTGTTAGTGGACGACTTGGTCGATCTCACACCGGAGCAAGAAGCAGGTTAATCGTCGATCAAAGAGCCACACTAAGAGAGCAGTCAAAGCATGAGAGGCAAGAAGGTGTAGATTCTATATCAAGGATTCAACGATGCAACGTTCGAGAGTCATGGGAAGTTGATGCCAAGCAAGGCGGTATGGGACACCTTAAGCAATCGTCTTTAAGTTGTGTCGGATCGTGGTGAGGAGAATTCCGACAGGACTTCTACGGGGGAATTAAGCGGCCAAATGAAAGAGGACGAGCACTATTTCACTACCATTCCCAGTTACTTGTAACCGTGAACGAGATTTAGCATAATGGCGAGAAACTCGAAGATGTCCGAGTTATGAAAAATCCTACGTTCACTCACACCCAAATTTGAGCATAGTAACAGTCGATCGAGGAGTCGGCGGGACGGGAGCAGATGAGCGGTGAGCTGATAGCCTACTCAAAGTACACGAGCATCGCATTTAAAAAAATGCAGGAAATAGTACTTCCACGTCACATCAATCGGAGCAGAGAGGAAACAAAGTCGCACACCGGAAAGCCACAAGGAGGTGGTCGTGGACAAATAAGTCATCGACAATGGAATCTACAAGACGGTCGGGGACAATAAAACCAAAAGTGAGGTGGTGGCTCTAATTTTGCAGGATTCGAGGACGTGGTGCGTAGATTAAGCAACCACGATGGTTCATATCAAGAGAGAAATTTCTCATATCAAAGGAGGTCCATTGTCCGGTGCTACAAGCGAAGCTTGAACATATTACTTTCGAAGTGCCATTTTAAAAAGGAAGATCGAGCCAATTTTGCCTCAAGGAATGAAGAGAATGATAACCCTATCTGTTCTATTGGTACACACTAATTCAATGCCCAATACAACACTTCTGGTATCTTGACTGGAGCAAACCACATGTGTGTAAGAGGGTTATTCGTTGACCTTAAAGAAGAAGTGACGGAAATGTGAGTCTTGGAGATAACACCAAGCTTGAAGTCAGCGAAGAGGAAGAATTCGTATCTTCCAAAGAATGGTGATGAAGCCTTCATCGGAGATGTCTACTATATTCCAAGCATGAAGAATAATGTCCCAAGTCTTGGACAATTACCGCAAAGGGCCATACAAAGGCATGGAGAATAACACACTCATGTTGAGAGATAAAAGTAGTAGATTGATCGCATACGCGAATATGACGGATAATCGAATGTTTTCTTTGATGTTAAATACGAAGACGGGTAAAGTATCTTGGGGGACATATCAAAGACGAGTCATGGAGATGGTATACGATTCGGCCATCTCAATTTTCAAAGCTTGGAAATGCTCACATCTGTATGATTGTTCAAGGCTTCACATCTTAATACCGCAGGCTGTGATTATGTGAGTCGTGTTCTCGGGAAGCAATCTTGCTTGGCTTTCCAAGTGGCGAGTTTTGGAGAGCTAGAGTACTACTATATTGGCATGAGATTTTGTGGGGCATTGGATCCACTATTAATGGAAGTAATAAATATTTCATAACATTTATTGATAATTTTAACAGGAAGATGTGGGTGTACTTTTTAAAGGAGAAATCCAAAGTCTGACGGTATTGAAGGATTTCAAAAGACAAGTTGGGTTGAGAGCCAACATAGCCTTGTGATGATAAGATCGTGATGTAGGGGGTGAATACACTTCAAGGCGTTTCAAGATTTTTTGCAAAAGCAAACGGAGTTCAATATCAATTTACTTCTGTATTCACTTTACAATAGAACGAGTTAGGAAAAGGAGGAATCGAACTATCATGGACATGGTGCGGACTATGCTGAAGTAGCAAGGATCGCCACGACAATTTTGGGCGATGTCGTTCACACAACCGTTTATTTATTAAACAGAGACCGATGAGAAGTGTCAGAGACATGACACCGAAAGAAGCACGGAGCGGACGGAGCCACATGTGTCACATCTCCGAATCTTTGGATGTGTGCATATGCCCAAGTACCAAGAAAAAGAAGAAAAAGCCAGATGATCGTGGGGAGAAGGGGCATCTTTATCGGCGGCAGTAAGCAATTAAAGGCATACAAGCTTTACAACCCACTTACTAAAAAGTGGTAGTTAGTAGAGATGTCATCTTCTAAGAAGAGTCGTGGAATTTTAATGATAATGATCCATGAAAAGAAGTGGTAAGAATGAGCTGGATTTAGCAGTACGTGATGCTGCACCAGAGTCTCAACAACACCTAATCTTTTCACCCACCTTCGCACACCAAAACAACGAAGATTAAGCTCATTTACAACAAATGACGGAACCAAAGATTCAATGTCACTCCAGTCAAAATGAGGAGTTAGATGACATTTATATAAATGAAGAGGTAAACTTGTTTTATTTGTATGAGATTATAGTCAATAAACTTTGAAGAAGTCAAGAAAAGTGTTTGGAGAATCGCTATGGAAGAGGAGATCCAAGCCATTGAAAGAACGATACTTGGGAGTTGTCAACTCTCCCACCAAAGAAAAGGCATATGAGTCAAATGGGTGTATAGGATCAAGCAGAAGTTTAACGGTAGAAGGATCTAAGATGCTGCAAGATTAGAAGAAGGGCATGTGTTGTATGCACGAATTGATTGCGATGAGGTTTTGCTCATATTACATGGACGTAATACGGTAAGGTTGTTAATTTAATTAGTACACATCATAGTTGAAACTCTACCAATCGGATGTGAAATCAGATTTTAACGGTGTTTTGCGAGACGGAGTGGTGACGGGTCGAAGGGGGCATGGCCCTCTACGCAATCATTATTTTTAGTATAGGTTTTTTAAAAAATTATACTACTAATACATTTTACATGGGTTGGCATGGGTTTTAATTTGGCCCCACCGCCATGACCCTCTCTTTACAACATTCATGTGTTGACGCACGCTACACCCAAAGCCCTACCCTTCTTTGACTCTTTGTCATTGTTGAACATTATGAATTCCCCCAGCAGGGAAATTAAACACCATTGTGGGCGCTTAGTTGTTGATACCTTAGTCTTTATTTTTTAGTATAGTAGTGGCGCCTCCATCAAATGCACTTTCCTCTCTCGGTCTCTTTTCCTTAGTAGTGACATCTCCACCGTACCAAGCGACCAGGCTGACTAGGTTGCCTGCTGTGTATGCACAGTCATGGGGTGTCTCATTCGACCTTAAAATCGGAAAACTCAACTTTCCGAACTCTATCGGGTCGAATACGTTAGCCTTTCAGCTGGTTTTAGAAATCATGAATTGTACATGTGCTGTGTATATTTCTTATTCATAATTTATTATTATTATTTTTCTTTTGAATTAATAGTATCAAAATTACTCGTTTTGAATTTTGTATAATATGTGTTGACGCATAAAATAAACATAAATTTTATTTATTTTGTGATATTATGGGGAAGTCAACTACAATTACACATTTTTTTCAAAAGAAAGAGTTTGAATGATTCAGAAGCCATAACCGATAATGCAATATTGCCAACAACTAATGTTGAGATCCCAATTTCACGATGGTATTGAAATTCCAATTTAAAAAATATTGATATCCCAATTCAAGAAAATCCTCATCCAAAAATTCAAAAAAAGTTGATACTAGTTTGTTGGAGTGGGATCCTGGATTACGTCAACAAATATGGGATTACCATGTTAATCAATGTGATGAAATTTGTCGATCAGATCGTAACTATGGCCCTTTACAACCCAAATTGTCTTTAAAGAAAAATTCGACCAATTGCAAATAATCGCCACGTCAAGGTTTCAATTGATATTGTTTGACTTCTTGCATTGCAAGGTATTGCTTTATAGGTCGGGATTAAAGTTCCACTTAACTAATCGTGGAAACTTTCTTGAAATATTGACGTGGTAGCTTCATATGATAAAAATGTTGTTTAACCTATAAGAAAAAGCTCAAAAAATGCCACTTACATATCACCAGAATTCAAAAGAAATTTTACATGTTTTTTCAATGAAAGTGATGAATACAATTGTGAAGAAGAAATTGGTGATGTAAAATTTTGCATAATTGTTGATGACGCATTGATTAATAAGTGACAAATTAAACAACTATTGTTTCTGAGATTTGTTTGATAAGGATGGCTTTGTGCGAACGCTTTTTTGGAGTTGTTCATATTACTGATACTATGGCATTAACCCTAAAAGAAGAGATATATTCGTTGTTATCTTTGTATAATCTAGATATTCAAAATAATCGGGGGCAAGGATATGACGGTGCAAGTAATATGCGAGATGTGAAATGGATTACAAGCTTTGATTTCACATGATTGTCTATACGCCTATTACACCATTGTTTTGCACATGTTTACAATTGGCATTGGCAGCTAAGATCAAAAGCGCTTATTCCTGTTGGTAAATTTTAATCAATTGCTTCATTATCAATATTGTTAGCTTCATGCAAAGCGTAATGAACAATTAAAGCTTGCTCAAGATGCTAAATTTGCATTTATTTGATTTGATATTAGTGAGCTTGAGACTGGAAGGGGTCTTAATCATGGGTGCACTTTTGTAATGAGCTGAGATACTGGAGTTCTCACTTTAGATCAATTTCTAGCTTCGATAAAGATCTTTAGTCCAACATGTGAAGTTTTACTCAAAATCATCAAGGAAGGATCTACTTCTTCGATGACAGGTAGGCGGACACAACCTGCTAAACTCTAACTTCATTTTAATTTGTCTTTATCTTGCATCTTATTAAAAGAATTATGGAGTTTAGTGATAAACTTTGTCAAGTTTTGCAAAGGTCGACCCAAGATATTTTAACTGCAATGAGTATTATTTCATCTACTAAAAAACTTATTCAAGCATTCCAGGATGATAAATGGAATACTTACTCACCAATGTGATATCATTTTGTGGAGTTAATATCGATAGATGTGCCAGATTTGACTTCGTTATGTTGGTAAATGAGGTTTAGCGCCATCAAGAAGATAACTTTACGATCGAGCATCATTATCGAGTGGATATTCTTTATGTTGTAATTGATTCTCAGTTACAAGAACTAAATCATCGATTTAATGAGCAAACAAGTAGAGTTACTTGTGCTAGTTCAGCTTTAGATCCTTATCAAGCACGCCAATCTTTTAGAATCAATGATGTTTGTTTGTTGGTAATGAAGTTTTATCCACAAGACTTCATGGAGCATGAAAAAGAGGCTTTGAAACAGAACTTTGTCATTTTGAGCATAATGTAATTCGACATCCGTGAGTTCAAAGGTTTGTTAATCATTTCTGAATTGTGCCAATGGTTAGTGAGGACTCAAAATCAATTGCCTTTCAACTTGTTTTTAGAGTGATTATCCTTGTACTTATCTCTAGTCTCTCTTTGCTACTACGTAACTAGCATTTTCAGCACTTTAATATCGTCAAAACAAGGCTTCGCAACAAAATGGAAGATAATTTTCTTACAGACTCTATGCTTTTGTAGATTGAAAGAGAGATTGCTCGTTATTTAATACCGATTCAATTATATGATTTTTAGTAACGTGAAAACATGCCGGTTTTATTTTCTTTGAAAATACATTATAATAAATTGGGATAATTTTTTTATATTTTATATTTTAATGGAATATTTTACATCTTTATAGTTGTTAATGTTTTAATTTGATTAAGAACAGTATTTTAAATTTTCATGAAAAAATAGATGATATATTGGCTTTCCGTATATGAAATCCTAGCTTTATCCCCGTGTTTTGGAAAAGGAAGTGTATGCTGAACAGCCTAAGGGCTTTGTGGTTCAAGGAGCAGAAAATCAAGTGCTCCGTTTGAAGAAGGCCTTGTATGGACTAAAGCAAGCACCCCATGTGGAATGCTAGGATCGATGGTTATTTACAGAGAATGAGTTTATCCAATGCCCATATAAGGACTTCCACTCACGTGAAGACTGAAAATGGTGAATGCTTGATTGTGTTTATATGTTGATGACTTGTTGTTTATGGGAGCTATGAAAGAATGACTGACCAATTCAAGCAATTCATGTTTAAAGAATTTGACGCAGATAATGGTCCGATGTCATATTTTCTTGGCATCGGTGAAGAAATAAGCTAATGGATTTTTTATTTCCCAAGAAAATATAGGGCGGATATTTTAAAGAAATTCTGAATGGAAGACTGCATAGGCCATGAGTACTCTCGTGAACAGGATTAAAATTAACAAAGGAAGAAAGAAGAAAAAAGGATGGATACTACCTTCAGTATACAAGAGCCTCATGAAGTTTGAGGTATTTAACTATGATTAGACTGGATATACTTTACGGAGTTAGATTGGTAAGCCGGTATATGGAGACACCGTGAGAATCACATTGAGCAAGTTGCAAAAGAGAATTATTAGGTACATTAAAGGTACATCGCATTTCGGATTATTTTATACCTTTGGTGAAGTTACAGAACTTACTGGATATTCAGACAATGATTGGGGCGGAGACCAAGATGAAAGAAAGAGCACAACTAGTCATATGTTCTACTGGTCAACAATGCTCTCATGGACATCAAAGAAACAGAGTATTATAGCTCGTCATCATGTGAAGTCAATATGTTACGATTGCTTCAGATTTATGTGTAGAAGCAACTGATCGAAAAATTTATTGGAGTCATTAAATCATCCCAAGGAGAATACTACGTAATTCGGGGATAATAAATCAGCAATTAAGCTATCAAAGAACCCCTGTTCAACATGGAAAGAGTAAGCATATCGATATCGCGCTATCATTTTTAAGTGGCTACAGAGGAGAAAAACAATTGGAGTTGGAGTATTGCAATACTTGTAATCAAGTTCTTGATATTTTTACAAAGGCGTTACTAGTCACATCTTTCAGCAAATTACGATATGCTTGGAATGAAGATATTTTAATTTGAGGGGTGTGTTGATTTAGGTAAATTAAAATTAAATAATTATGTGATATATGTGATATGCCGTGTGCTCAATGCAAGTACGTCATATTTGATATTTACAGCACCGTTTGAAGACAGTGATAGCATGCACCAATGAAGATGAAAATATGGCTTGGAATTCAATCCGCCCAATGCTGTGAAAATATTATATTATATATATTAACTTGGCAGCTGAATTGGATTGCAGAGCATATGTCTTTTGTCAAGTTATAGGGACATGTTACTATTTGTATGAGTAAGAATGGTGATATGTCATTATTTATGTAAGGATATAATACGGCCGCTTGCATTGTAAGTGGGTATATATGGGTGTTATGGGAGTAAGAAAAACAAACAAAAAGTGTGAGATTGTCTCCCACATATAAAAAAAGAGAGAGTTACTCGTGGAGTTTGAGTTTTTCTATATTGCTCTTTTAATTTATTAAATTACATTTTATGTGTATTCATTTTAGTGCCAATATATTTTAGTTTCAACAATATTAAGGGACAAGTACAATCAAGGTGGGAAGAAATAAGAAAATTTTCAGTTGATCAAATTTATTTGATACCATATCATGATGAGAAGAGAGAGAGAAGAAATCTTTCCCATCAAGATCGAGAAGAGGGGGAGAAAGAAGGAGACAAAAAAGACCTACTTGGGAAAAACCAATCGGACCTGCATATGATGACCGGTATTACTTGTTTACAATATTATCCCAATATTAGCACTGCCTAGAACCTGATAGAATAACTGAGCCTTTTAATCTCCAATTATCAAATCACCACTTAACTAAAAAACAACTACTTAGCCGTCGTTATCAAAACACCAAAGATGCAAAAAAAATGTTGGCATAAACATTTGCCAATGTAACACAAAAATGTCGAGGTAATGTATAAGCAAGACGTTTCTAGGTGTTATTAAACGCTGGGTGAGAAAAGCCAAGCTGCCTGAAAGTTTTATTTTAAAAACTTGGACAAAAAAATGTTTACACCGGTATTTCAAAAAATGATGGGAAATCACTTTAAAAATGCATACAAAATGCATATGTACATTGCTATGGAGAAACTTATGGTAGATTCATTACTACGATACATTATTTACTATAGTTTAACCTTATAGATCCATCAACAACAACTAACTTTTTCAAAGGGAAACTTGAGGAGCATAATAATTAGTAATATATATAGATATATACAAGATAGCAGGATAATACTATAACCCAATTTTAGTTCCCAGGAGCACCACAATACATAACTAAAACGTAGACTAGCTTAAACAATTGCAAACATAAACATTAGCATATCCATATTATGTAAATAAAGCAGTTAAGACAGGCATTTTGAAAAGATAAGAATAATATCTAATATGACCATTAAAAAATTGCACTAATACGCTTGAATTGAAAGTACGATGGTATTTGTTGTAATTGGGAACAAATCAACAACTTCAACACCACAAAAGAAGAAGACCCAAAATTAGAAATCAGAAAAAACCCGGAATTAGATACAATTCATTACCCAACTACCGCAAACCAAATAACACCCTTTATTTACCTTTTATCCATTGGTTACCTATTCAAGAAACAAAGACACAAAAACAAGCTTTGCTACGTTTAATTATAACTGCCTGATAATGAAATTTCATATACTTGGCTTTACTTCTACATCGTTAACCTTGAACTTGATATTGAATGTCAGCTATTGGGTTTTTTCGGTTTAAAAGATTTTGTACCCAGAAAGTTACATTACTCTAGAATAAAGTCACCCCGCACCTTCGATGTTATCGATAAGGGCTTTGGGTGCCACTAAGAGCTTCTTACAATATTGGACTAAAATTTGGGGCATCCCAGGAAGTGGGATCCAAGTATCAAAAAATTGGTTAGAGGCCTCCCTAGACTTGTTTGCCCTTTTGATCAAATAACAAAGGCGAAAAGTAGGAAAAATAAGCAAATGTATTTTTTTTAAATGTTACGAAAGAGGCACAGAAAAAAATTGAACAAAAAGATAAAAGTTTTGGTGCACAATGGGAGTAAGCGTGCCTCAATGTGTTTCGATCCCTATTCTTCATATCCTCGTCCCCCTCTCTTTTCTCTTTTCATTACTATCCCAACTCGACTTCTCCCTCACCTCAAAGCTCAATGCTCACCTCCCTCACCTCACAACCGGCAACAAGAAATAAAAAAGGTCCAGAATTGAAGTTCATGCAATTAGGATCCGGACACCTTCGGAAAAAGCCAAACAAAATTTGAAAAAATGAAAACACAAATCGAAGATCTACATCATAAGCAAAGTAAAGATGATTCTAAACCCACTGAGATTGAGAACTACAAATGAATTAGAAGCATCCCAACAGATTCAAACGAATCGACTCAAGTGTTGGATTGGGTGCCCTGGACCCAACCACCGTACATGTATATATTGGGGATTTCATTGTATTATACATTATGTGTTTATATATTTATCGTTGTATGTTCATTATACTTCCGCGTTCACATACACGATAATGTCCATAGTATATTCGCATCAATCGGTTATGAGTCCCCTGCGCTTATAATGAGAACCTATTGGATGTTATGACAATATCTTAAACTATATGTCCTATGGTCCGTATACATCTTTCGATTGGACATGCAAGATGTTTGACTATCGGGTGTTAGGGTCTCATAAAGATTGAGACACTTTCATAGTGTTAAGACTTGGTGATCTCCAAGTTTGGGAGATCATGAGGACTGACCCATTAATGAGAACGGCACATCAAGATGCCATTGATCGTTTCTCATCTATAGACGTGTGTATTGGTCCTCGACTTGAGACTATCGTTATTGTATACCACGAATCACATACTTTGATTCCGATGAAAACCATGACATGATGCTCGTAGGCAGGTAGCTTGTGTTAGGTATGTCTGTCTGGATGACAATAATGAGATGGGTCAAGAGAGGATTTGTCCTTTCCGTGCTGGAAGATGACATCGCTGGCCCTTTGACTTGATGGTAGTATCTGGACTGAAATCCATGGCCATGGTGTTCCGTGAAGTCCATCGAAAGTCAAAGAAAAATATAACATGTAATAGGATCGATGGCATAGGTATGCATTCCGCTTGTTGCGATGTCCGTGACAAAAGGATTAAAATACACAAAGGAGCGTTAGGAGGCTGTCGACTTATACGATATATCTCATCCTGTCATTTTGGCAGGTGTCGTGTAATGTGGTACACATCAACGCTCACTCGGACTATGGTGGGACCATAGCCATTAAGGAAGGAACCAGAGGGTCACACAATAGTGTATTTGGTAGTCCAAGAGTTCAGTGGAACTACACAAAGCAATCGGTCCAGATTGATTCAAGTTCGAATCAATAAGAGCCCGGATTGCTAGATCGACTCAAAATCACTATTCGACAATAAGTGATTCGATCATCGCTTAGGAATTCGAGGGCATATCTAAGTTTAGGAGATTCCCACAAGTTAAACGTCCATTTCAAAATAGGGCCTTATAGGTCTAAAAATTCTGAAAAAATAACGGAAAATCCATAAAAATCAGATGATTGAGGTGGTAAAGTTTCAGAATTTTTGAACGTCTTGATTGTCCTAGAAAAATCAATTAGTGTTTGACCTAGTGTTTTAGCCTATCGATCCAGTTTTGAAATTTGGCCATTTAAATATTGCATAAATATTTTTTTATAGTTTGTGGCATGATCATGAGCTTAGACCAACCTGTGTATGTTTGGCGATAATTAATTATTTATTCAAGTGCGTGAATGTCTGTAATTATTTATTTGCATGCTGGTGGTCTGCGTACCATCCCTCTCCTATCCTATGTGGGGCCTGCGTGCCTATTTATTTGATGTAAATTTGAGCCTATGAGGCCCGCACATGGTGGATGGGACTGCGCCACTCGGACACGTAATCCAGACCCTGATGCAAGCCGATCCAAGCAGAGAGCTCGGGGACCCGGGCCATGAAAAGCTCAAGAGGAGACCCTAGGTTTAATGGTTGGTCTTCTACTCACTTAGTAGACCAACCAAAGCTCATGATCATGCATTTATTTGCTTTGATATCTGTTTGTATGGATATCTCTATGATCGCCACTTTTCCACCCTTGGCATGTGCGTGAGGTCTATGAGGCGATCACGTAGACATGTGCCTAAGTTAAAAAGGAAAAGCCGTATATATATTGATGTGACAAATATATATATCACATGGCCTAAAATCCCTCAAAAGCATATATAAAGTCGAAAGCCTTCCATTAATTAACTTAAAATGCACCCTTTGTGCTCGGGTATGGACGTGCCTCGCCGGGGATATCCTTTTGCTCGGGAGTTGTAAGTCAATTAATGGGTCGACTGAACCAAAAGGTGCATCAAAGAAGTAGCCCTAGCTAGCTTGATGCAGTTTTGGAGGCAAAGGTTGAGGAACCGAGTTAATGGTTCACGGACTGGGGGAGTCCACTCATCAACCAAGGAACTGCAAGTTTTTGCAGTTAGCGTAGTAAAGCCTACCTAAATACCTCTTTATGGTGGCGTAGCCTTAGCTTGGGCCATAAAGAGGGGAATATGGATCTTGCCACTAGATTATTTCAAATGACTTAAATAATCCGAATTCAATAGTGAGGGCTATTGAATTTGAGCAATAAGGGAGACATGTCCTATACATATGTCAATTTGAAATCATACTAAACCAAGATACTAATCGCTTAAGTTTACCTTGTTGGAGATCACATGGCAACTCCCATCACCAACCTATCATCATAGTCTGTTGGACAAAGAAAATGTCCTTACCGGTGCGAATTTCCGTGAGTGGTAGGGCGCTTACGCATAAGATTACGCCAAGAAAGGAAATTCTATGTACTGGAGACCCCACTCCCTAGTGAACCCCTCAAGATTCATCGCTTACGATTCTAGATTCTTATCTTAAACATAAAGAGGATTCACTAGACGTACGTTGCATCATGCTATCGCCTATGTCCAAAGAACTCCGTAGGCTTTATGAAGATAAGTCTCCTTTGATATTCTCTCAAGTCCGAGAGAGCTATATCAGGGAGAGGTCTAGACAGAGAGATATGACATCTCCCATGTCTGTTCACGAGCAAGATAGGAGATGGAGCCCGGCAGCCCGCACGTGATGTGAAATGATTACTTACATCGAGAGGCTCCAAATCTTAGTGGATCCAAATGGACACTAGCTATGTGTTGATCTCATCCTATCCTCCCTGCTCTAAGCTATTCACAACAGGCTGAACTATAACATGAATAACTTGGAGAAGTCGCTGTGGACCTTCTGACCATGATTCGTCAAGCCGATAAGGATATAAGAAAGATAAAGCTCAAGTCCTTATGCCGACTAAGAGGTCAGGGAAAGTGGCAAACGTCCAACCAAGAGACCATTGGCCAAGAGTGGGCCAAGGCACAGGTAGAACGTCCGCCAAGAAACAAAAGATCTTGAGGGAGTCCAACTAACAGACGCTGTTTGCTTTGCATGTGGCAAGAAGGGCCACCGGAAGAAAAACCCAAAGTAGTGGTGAAGAAGAGGCTGGGACGACGCTTAAACTTCGTAAGTATTCGTTATCAATGTAATCTTTCGCTTTCTCTTCTTGGGTATTAGATACAGCATGTCTCACATGTGTGTATCCAAATGCAGGAACCAAGTAAGTTCAGAAAAGTTGGATAGAGGCGAGGTAGATCTACGAGGTGCTAATGGTGTAAGGCCCGGCGCCATAGTTGTGGGAGATTATTACTTATCCTTGCCTAATGGTTTGTTTGTTGTACTAAGGAACCGTTATTATGTGCCTAGTGTAACCCGTAACATAATCTCCGTATCGAGTTTAGATATGGATGGTTTTATTTCAAGTTTGAAATAAATTGTGTTCCTTTTCAAAAGGAAATGTAAGTTATGGGACGGCAGTATTAATAAAATGGTTTGTATATACTGGAATTGAACAACCAAGTGTTAGCCATCGATAAAGCAAATACCACCACCACAAACATACATGACTCATAATGACACCCGGTTGTGGCATTGTCGTTTAGGCCATATAAACGAGAAGCGATTGACTAAGTTACATCGAGAAGGGTATTTGAGCCGTCTTGAACTCAAAACCCTTAGATTTATGTCATGCTTGTTTAAGGGGCAAAATGACAAAAGCACCTTTAGTGGTAAAGGTGAAAGAGCTACAGCTTCTCGAACTTATCCACACAGATGTTTGTGGACCGTTCCAAGTAGAAGCTAGAGGTGGTTATTCCTATTTCATCACTTTTACCGATGATCTCAGTAGATATGGATATATCTACCTAATGAGATATAAGTCAGATTCCTTTGACATGTTCAAGGAATATAAAAGTGAAGTAGAAAATCAACTTGGCAAAGATAAAGAAGCTTCGCCAGATCGAGGTGGCGAATATATTAGCCAAGAAGTTCACTGATTTTCTACAAGAATGTGGAATAATAACACAACGTATCTCTCCTTATACACCACAAAGGAATGGTGTTAGTGAGAGGAGAAATCGTACCCTGCTTGACATGGTTCGATCTATGATGAGTCATGCCACTCTTCCATTATCCTTTTGGGGATATGCATTGCAAACTGCAGCATACACACTTAATCGTGTACCGACTAAAGCAGCAGATGGGATTCCATACGAGTTCTGGTATGGTAAGAAACCCAATCGTCACACTTGCGCATTTGGGGATGCGAGGCGTTTGTTAAAACTGATTCCATGAATAAACCAAGACCCCGAAGCGCGAGGTAACTTTTATAGGGTATCCTAAAGAAACAAGAGGATACTACCTATATAACCCCTCAGATAGAAGTTAAGTGGCAAAGATATGCCATATTTCTGAGAGGGAACACATCTCCAAAAGAGATAAGTGGGAGCCCAATTGACTCAAATGAGGTCGCAGGCTCAAGATGTACAAAGTCTCTGACAGAGCAAGATCCACAAGAGCAAGTGGAAATAACAGCTCCAGAAACACATGAGTTGCGTAGGTCAAGTCGGGAAAGGAGAGAACCGAAAGGTATTATGGTTTTCTCATCACCGAAATGTGAATGCGTTGTTGGAGCACAACGACGAACCCGAGACCTACACGGCAGCATCACCGGCCGGTGAGGCTCAACAATGGCAAGAAGCCATAATTCTGAGATGGCCTCCATGTATCAAAACCAAGTTTGGGTTTTGGTAGATGCTCCCGTAGGAATAAGATCCATTGGGTGCAAATGGATATTCCAAAGAAATTGGACATGGAGGGTAACGTGGCACTATAGCAAGATCAGGTCTAAAGGTTTCAAACAACGCCAAGGAATTGACTATGATGAAACCTTTTCACCAGTGGCAATGCTTAAGTCCATCCGAATTCTATTAGCAATAGCAGCATTCCATGACTACGAGATTTGGGCGTATGGATGTCAAGACACACTTTCTAATGGGAATCGACTTAAGATGTCTATATGACACAGCCGAAGGATTTGTGACACCAGGCCAAGCTCATAAAGTCTGTAAGCTACAAAGATCGATTTATGGATTGAAGCAGGCTTCCGATCATGGAATCTTCGTTTGATGAAGCCGTAAGGCGCTTTGGTTTCATCAAAAATGAAAGTGAACCATGTGTTTACCAAAAGGTAAGTGAAAATGCTAAAGTGTTCTGGTGTTGGATGTTGATGACATACTACTTATAGGAAACTATATACCAGTCTTACAGTCAGTTAAGACGTGGTTAAATGAAAACTTTTCCATGAAGGACTTAGGGATGCATCCTATATTCTCAGGGATCAAAATCCATGAGATAGATCCAAGAGAATATTAGAGCCTAAGTCGAGTACATACATTGACAAAGTACTCAAAAGGTACAAGACGGAAGCCTCCAAGAGAGGATTACTCCAATGTCACATGGCATTAGTCTCTCAAGAAAATGTGTCCTAAAACACAAGAACAGAGAGAGAAGATGAGAGAGTCCCTTATGCTTCGGCTATGGGTTCCATCATGTATGCCATGTTATGTACTCGGCCCGATGTTGCCTAGGCATTGAGCATGGTAGGTAGATATTAGGCAGATCCATGTGAACTGCACTGGCTCGTAGTGGAAGACAATCCTTAAGTACTTGGAGACGTACTAAGGAGTTGTTCCTGGTATATGGAAAAGATGATGAGCTAGTCATGCGGGGTACACAGATGTTAGCTTTCAGAGATCATGATGATCCGAAGTCATCAGGATATGTTTTCATCTTGAATGGTGGTGCCGTGAGTTGGCGTAGCGCCAAGGTGCGCTAGATTCTACAGAGTAGTCCGAGTATATAAGGGCCTCGTATGCCGAAAAGGAAGCAGTTTGGATTCGCAGTTCCTCACTCGGCTGGGAGGTGCCTAAAGAAGAGATCCCGTCACAATCTATTGTGACAACACTGCAGCCGGTTGCCCTAGCTAAGGAGCCGAGATCACATCAAACCAAACATATACTCGTAAAATATCATCTTCTTCGAGACTTTACTAAGAGAGGTGACGTCGTGATTAGCAAAAGTAGCCACAGAGGATAATGTGGCGACCCCTTGACTAAAGCCATTACTCAATGGAAGCACGATGCTCATGTAAGTGCTAGCGGGTTACGTATGTTAGCAATTGGCTCTAGTGCAAGTGGGAGTTTGTTGGATTGGGTGCCCTGGACCCAACCACTCGTACATGTATATATTGGGGATTTCATTGTATTATACATTATGTGTTTATATATTTATCAGTGTATGTTCATTATACTTCCGTTCACATACACGATAATGTCCATAGTATATTGTCGATCAATCGGTTATAGCAGTCCCCGCTATAATGAGAACCTATTGATGTTATGACAATATCTTAAACTATATGTCCTATGGTCTAGATACATCTTTCTGATTGGACACAGAAGATGTTTGACTATCAGGTGTTGGGGGCTCATAAGCATTGAGACACTTTCTCATAGTGTTCGCACTTGGTGATCTCCAAGTTTGGGAGATCATGAGGATCGACCCATTAATGAGAACGGCACATCAAGATGCCATTGATCGTTCTCATCTATAGACGTGTGTATTGGTCCTCCGACTTGAGACCATTGCTATCAGTATACCACGAGTCACATACTTTGATACATGATGAAAACCATGACATAGATGCTCGTGCAGGTAGCTTGTGTTAGGTATGTCATGACGGTATGACAATAATGTATGGGTCAAGAGAGGATTTGTCCCTTCCAAGTTATGGAAGATGACATCGTTTGCCCTTTGACTTGATGGTAAGTTCCAGCATCAATCCATGGCCATGGTGTTCCGGACAAGTCCATCGTAAAGTCAAAGAAAATATAACAAGCATAGGTTCGATGGCATAGGTATGCATTCCGCTGTTGCGATGTCCGTGACAAAAGGATTAAAATACAAGTGAGCGTTTGTAGGAGGCCGTCGACTTATACGATATATCTCATCCTTTTTGGTCGCCGTGTCGTGTTGCTAGACAACGTTCACGGACTACAGGGACCATAGCCATTAAGGAAGGAACCTAGAGGGTCACACAATAGTGTATTTGGTAGGTCCAGTAGTTCAGTGGAACTACACAAAGCAACGGTCCGGATTGATTCAAGTTCTAATCAATAAGAGCCCTGATTGCTGATCGACTCAAAATCACTATTCGAGCCGTAATAAGTGATTCGGATCATCGTTTAGGAATTCCGAGGGCATATCTAAGTTCAGGAGATTCCCACACTGAACGTGTCCGCCTGGATTTTTCGGCGCCAGTTCCAAAGTGGGGCCCACACAAAGCGCAGGGGGCCCACACGAGATGAGACGAGAGGGGACATATGTCACACCATGTGAAAACATGAGTGGCCCATGTTTTTTGGTTTATTAGTAGCCTATTTTCAAAGGGTTACATCCTAGTTTGAAAACGGGTGGCTAATAAAACAAAATAAATAAAATAAAAGTGTTATTTTATTAATAATGGGTTTTTGGCATACATTATTAAGGAGTGAGAGGAAAAACGTGGGAGATGAATTTTTGGGTGCTTTGGAGAACAAAGAACTCATTCTCCCACTTCTCTCCTCCCCTTGTTTCTAAGTTACATTGGGCAGAAATGTTCCTTTTTTGCCGTACGCAGCAAAATGTGGAGCACTAGGTTGATCAAACGGACGAATCCGAGGAGTCTCTACGCTCGTGCTAGCACCTGAACGTGGGACGGACGTCCGTGGACCGCCGGTGCACGTGGACCGCTTAGTAGAGCTCCCGGTCGAGTTTCGCACCGACGAGCACATATATTACCTGAAATTACGGTATGTAATTTTCCGTTTTGCTTGCTTAAAATTTCAATTAAACACCTCTAGATGAAGGTTCCACCTCTTAGGATGCCGTGTATAAAATTTCATAATTTTATACGGTCGTTGAGACCCGAACGGCACGCTTCCGCCGTATACGGAACTTTACACAAAGAACTCAAGATCGAAAGCAACAACACATGAATTTAAATCAAATAGTCAAAATTGATTGATTCACCTTATCGGGAGCTGAGATCTGGGAGAGAGAGAGAGAGAGAGAGAGAGAGAGAGAGAGAGTAGAAGAGTAGAGAGAGAGAGAGAGAGAGAGAGAGAGAGAGAGAGAGAGAGAGAGCCGTTGTACGTATCATTTATCTTCCCAGAAACCTCGTGATTTCAGAATTTGGAAATAACACATGCGGAGGTGGTCTCCAAATTACCCTACCAAATACACATTAATACAATCTATCTTACCTTCATCATCAAATTTTGATCATTAATTATACTTTAATTAGTTTATTATTTTTTAACCAGGCTTTCGTAACGATGTTTTGTCAAAAATAATGCTTAGGTTCTTCATTGTCCCTTTGCCCAATTCAATTATAGAGCCTGTCATTTATTGCAAGATACAATATCGTTGGCATTGGTAGAGTAGGGATCGTATTTCGTGGAATTTTTTCGAGAAACGTAGGCCTTGGCTTCTGAGGTACCTCAAATGTGGCAAAATTTATTTCAAATTGAAGATCGGGGGTCGGGTTGGATGTATATGAGAAATTGTTGAGAAGTGTTGTCCCACATGGAAAGATTTGGGAAAGGCCTAGGGGTTTATAAGGTGGAGCAAGCCTAAAAATGTCACAACGCATTTTAAAACCGTCCGAACCGATGCGGCGAGCCCAAAGCGGACAATATTGTGACATGCGGGTGGGCTTGCGCCTTGACCCGATCCTAACAAGTGGTATCAAAGCTTGGTTGGCCCCAAAAAAGGTATTTTATGATATCGAAAGTCTTCTCAATGGTGTAGTTGAGCGGCATGTCCCGTGGTGTGGCGGCATTGATCGAATATAAACCCCTATCACCAAGTGATCGAATCAGTATGATCTCAATCGGGTGTGGATTGAGGGGAGCTGCAAGGAAAATTCCATGAGCTCAGATCCATAGGTATGACCTATGATGTGGTTCGATGCATGCGCAAAAGGGGAGATTGGCTGGGAAGTGTTGTCCCACATGGAAAGATTTGGGGAAGGCCTAGGGTTTATAAGGTCAAGCCTAGAAATGTCACAACGCGTTTTAAAGTCGTGCGGGCCGATGTGGCGAGCCCAAAACGGACAATATTGTGACTGCGGGTGGCTTAGCGCCTTGACTCGATCTTAACAGAAATTACTAATAATACTCAAGCAATATGGGGTAACGTGACAAGGACATTATTTGTATGTGATAAAAATGTGGCGTACTCAAGCAAATATGTATGTAATGTGACAGTGGTTGTGGCTTCTTCCAAGGATGCCTCCACATATCCAATGACAATGCTCGAACGAGAGGAATGTATATGATGTCAATGCTTGAGAGATGATTGCAAAGCATGTAACAAAACAAATAAATCATTGTGGAAATTGTGGACATTTTCTCGATAAATGTAATGGATGTTATGTAATAGATTTATATATCTTTTGTAATCACATTCTCATCTTTTAATAAAAATTAGCTACTATTTTATAATGAAATCCTCATCTTTTGTTTTGAAAAGTTTCTATCACTTATGAAAATTAATGATATGTTGATTATTTTTTTTATTTGAAATGGACTATATTATTTTCATATACATGAATGTTAAATAAGTTAGAACAAAGTTTGAAAGAAAAGTCTAACAAATTCAAAACAATTATATATAAAGTGTTAGTTCAGATTTGATATTTGTTAAGGCTACTAGAAATATGGTTAAGTTTAAAGACTTGAACATTCAAAAATTCATAAAGGCAACAAAAAGCTAATTCACCGTAGCTATTGTAATGCAAATTTTATTGTTTTCTAATGCTTGTCTAGTAACCTATGCCTCACTATATCGTTTGTTTTTAATGAGTCATTCTATCAATTTTCATTTTGAATTATTTTTAAAAATGCAAAGCTTAAGTTTAAGTTTTTGTTTTTTAAAATTTGTATTGATGAGGTATAATTAAATTTTAATATAATAAATTTTGGAATGAATCGATTAATCCTATATATATAGCTACTAAATTACTTAGTAATGCACATATTAACATGTTTTTCTAAGACGGCCAACTCAATAATGCTCGAGTTAATAATGTGAATATTAGTTATGAAAACATATTTTCAAGTAAAAAAGTGTTTGTCTTAGAATGACTTAATAATAACATTAAAAAAACTTATTCTATAAAATCTCGATTTAATTGTTGTTTTTAGGCATTAATGAAAAACTGATTGAATTATTTATATCAGAGATTGAAAAAACAGCTTTGTTTGGAAATATGGTTCAATGAGAACAAAAATCTCACACGAAAAGTGGAGTGTTACATTTCTCATAACAATCTTTAATTGTTTCCTTTCAAAGTATTTACATCACTTTATTTTTTATCTCTATTTTAGAGGATGTACAATAAAATTTTAGAGATATTTAAAAAAATTACATACATCGTGTTTCTATCTTTATATAAAAATATTTTAAATAATTAAGATATCGAATGTGAGAAGTAAAAGTGCCAAATGTCATGATGTAGGAAGAAAAGTACAATTTAGATGATTAATAGTAAATATCTAAATATAAAGATTTGCTATAACAATTCTATTTTTAATTTTCAAATTTTACACTTAAAGGATTTGATGTATTATAATTTTTATTAAAAACTTTAATGTATTATAGTTTTTATTGAAAACTTTAAAGTTTTTCTAAATTTTAAATAAAATTGCATTTTTAAAGGATATTTAACGTGAATGCTTTTTAGATTTCACATGTCAAATGTTAATAATGGCTTAGTTTGATAATATTACGCTTTTTAGGAGAAATTATTTTTAGCTATACTAGAAAAATAAGCTACTATAAAAATATCATGTAAGTATTTTAGATCAAATATAATTTTAAAGTACTTTAAATTTTAAAAATAAATAATAAATATTTTAATAAATTTAAAAAAATACTAACATAAATATATTTTTAATTATATTATTTAAAAAGAACCCAATACGCCACCTCCCTAACCGCACACCTCCTTTGTCAATCCCACCCCTCCATCTCCACCCCATCCCCATCCCACGCCGCCCAACCCACCCCCTTGCCATCCCCACCCTTTGTCACGCCAACACCATCTCGTGCCGCCTAACTCCCGCAGCCCCAATCCCCCATCCCTTCGCCCAACCCCCACCGCCCATTCTTGCCGCCTAACCTCCGCCGTCCCCCTCCCCATCCCCGCCACCCAACCATTCCCTGCCGTCCCCAACCCCACTCCCCGCTGCCCCCATCCCCGTTGAATTGAAATAATCGGGAAGCACACACAAAAATGATATGTTTATTCAACTTATCTTTTACACTTACAACCATAGGATATATGGATTAAAATTTGTAACCGCTATACTAAAACACACCATAAGTATAAAATATGTAAATCGCCACAATAATGTCAGAATCTATTATATTAATATGTAACCGCCACCATAAATATGTAACGGTCGTCATGAACGTGTAACGGCAACCATGAATGTGTAACTGCCGTCATGAATGTGTAACGGCCACCATAAATGTGTAACGGCCACCATGAATGTATAACGGCTACCATAATGTCAGAACGGCCGTCATCATGCTTCCAATAAATAGATTTTAATTTGTAATTTCAATACACCCCCACAAATTAAAAACTCCACAATCCAAGCATCTCCCGTAACTTAAGAAAAGAAGCCACCGTAAGGGCTTTGTGAAGATATCTCGCTACTTGCTCCTTTGTATTACAATACTCCAATCCAATTGTCTTCCGTCTCACATGATCTCGAGAAAATGATATCGGTGTCAATATGCTTATCGTGTCCCATTATACACTGGATTTTTTGACAAACCGATTGCAGCTTTATTGTCAACAAAAATCATAGTAGAATGTTCTTGAGGGTGTTCTAATGAGTCCATCAAATTTCTTAAACAGTATTGTTTCACATACAAATGAAGCAATGGCAACATACTCAAATTCTTCACAGAGGACAACGCTATAATAGATCGCTTTTCTGACATCCATGTAAATGCAAACGATCCCAAATAGAAAACATAACCCGTTGTACTTTTCCTTTCATCTTGATCACCACCCCAATCACTATCCGAATACCCAAGCAGCTTGTGTATTATCACCATATTTATAACATAATCCGAAACCAAGAGTACCTTTGATGTATCTCAAGATTCTTTTCGCGCTTGCCACAAGTGTGATTCATTGGTGTCTCCATGTACCGACTCACAAGACCCACGCCATAGAGTATATCGGGTCTTGTTATTGTCAAGTATCTTAAACTCCCTACAAGACTTTTATATAATGTGGAATCAACAAACCTTCCTTCACCCTTTGTGGATAATTTTAATCCTGTCACCACGGAGTATTCATCGCCTTGCAATTTTCCATTTTGAATTTCTTCAAAATTTCGCATGTATTTCTTTTGGGAAATAAAATCCCTTCTCCTCCTCGCTTGACCTCGATGCCCGTAAAATATGACATCGTCCATTGTCCGTCATTTCAAATTCCTGAACATGGGATTGCGTCAAGGCCGCAAACAATCTCTCACTGCTTCCTGTAAATAACAAATCATCCACATATATACATAATCAAATAGTCTCCATTTTCGACCTTCACATAGACCGAATGCTCATACGGGCATTCGATAAACCCATTTTGCCGCAAAATACTCATCGAACCGAGTATTCCAAACCCGAGGAGCTTGTTTTAGGCCGTATAAAGCCTTCTTTAATAGTGAGTACTGATCTTTCTGCTCCTTCAACCACAAAACCTTCTAAGTTGTTCAATATAAACTTCTTCTTCCAAAACTCCATTTAAAAATGCGATTTAACATCCAATTGGTAAATTTTCCACTTATGATGGGTAATAAAGAAATCAACATTCTTACCGTATCCATTCGAGCAACCGGTGCAAACACTTCATCATAGTCCACCCCATATTTCGTTTTGTAGCCTTTGACTACAAGTCTCGCCTTGTTGCCTCTATGCCTCCATCAACATTTCTTTTAATTTTGCAACGCCCACTTGACTCAATCGCTTTCTTTTCACAGAAGTATAGATAATTTCCACGATCATTCTTTTCAATAATGAATTTCGTTCTTCATCGCTATTCGCCAACAATCTTCCCGGGACGGCATCATTAAAATTCAAAGGCTCATGATCCTAGCATAAAGACAAAATAAATTAACGTCGTCTCTTTTCTTCATATATATCATCCAAGCTCCTCATTTTGATTGAGTGGCACTGACCTTCAGTTTCATCCTCGATGAGCCAGACGTGCCACTTGTTTGACTTGGCAATTGTGGGTGAGAATACGGAGATGTCAAGTAGGATCCGGTGCAACACCCGCGTCTGCTCATCTGGATCATTTGCAATCACAATAGTTTTTCCCGCATCATCATCAGTAAAATTCCATGATTCTTCCTCTCGGAAGACGACATCCCTACTAACCACTAATTTTTGGTTAGTGGATTGCACGCCACGACGCTTTGACTCCTCGCCGTAGTCGACGAAGACTCCTTTCTCACCATGATCGTCTAGCTTTTTTCTTCGTGTATCCGGGAATGTGTGCATATGCAACACAACCAAATATGTTGTAGATGCGACACGCTGGCTTCCAACTACTCCATGCTCAGCATGGGGTCACATCCTGAATACTGCTTCGCCTGGACACCTGCTCAATAAATAAACTCAAGTATTTAACCGCATCTCGCCCAAAAATGGCGTGGCAAACTCGTTCCTTCAACATGAACCTTGCCATGTCCATGATAGCGGTTCTTCCTCTCCACAACTCCATTCTCGTTGTGGGGTGTGCAGTGGTCAATTGATGTCGAACACCATTTGCCTTGCGTAAATCTTGAAATGCTTTGAAATCGTATTCACCCCCTCTCGTCCGATCGTATCATCATGAGGTCAGGTTTGACTTTCTACCTCAACTTGGCTTTTAAATCTTTGAATATCGTCAAAGCAAAAGCCTTTCTCCTTCAGAAAAATGTAGACCCATGTCTTCCCAAGTAAAATCATCAGTAAAGGTAATAAAATATTTGTTACCTCCATTGTCGATTGGATCTAAAGGTCCACAAATATCTCTGTACGCACCAACCGTAATGGTGCTCTAGCCTCCCAGACTCGCCACTGGGAAAGGTAAACGGGATTGCTTCCAAGTACACAGCTTCACATTCCCGGTCTTCCACATGGATTTGTGGAAGACCACGAACCATCCTCCTAGATGATAATTTCTTTAGACTTTGAAAATTAAGATGGCCAATCTCAAATGCCATCTCCACGACTCATCTTTGATGTGCCCCATGAGACACTTCGCTATTTTTGTATTTAACGTCAAAGGAAACATCCGATTTGACGTCATTTGCACTCGTGCAATCAACCTGTTATTTTTATCTCTCAAGATGGTGAGAGCATTATTCTCCATGTAGACTGGTGCCCTTTTGCGAATTGTCCAATACTTAGACATTGCTTTTCATGTTGGGAACATAATATACATCACCGATGAAAGCCTTCGCCATTTTTCCGGAAGATCTCGGATTCTTCCTCTCCCTTTAACCCGAGCTCGGAACTATTCCAAGGCTCACGCTTCCATTAATGTCTTCCCCAGATCAACAAATACCTCTCCTTCTACCACACATGTGTCGCTTGCGCCGCAGTTCAGATACTATGTGTCATATTGGCCACATGATTCAGTATGTGCCAATAAAACAGATTGATCATCATATTCCACATCTCTTGATGCGAAATTGGCTCGATTGTCCTTCCGTGAATAACACTTACAAAGAATATGTCCAATCTTCCGACAATTATAACATCGAACATTGGACCATCGATGATTTGAAAATTTTGAGAGCTACCACTTGCCGCTCTGGAAATTGGAACCATCACCTTGATTTTGGTTCCATTGTCCTCGGTCGTCTTTCTACTACCTCCTCGTGGATTCCATCGACCACGACGACCACCGTGTGAATTCCAATGTCCTCGAATCGCCACCTTAGTGATTTCCCAATTTGCATTTTCGTCTCCAAGTGCTTGCTCCATTGGTTGTAGATGAAGAACCATTAGTTCGTGCATGTTGGGAAATGCGGTGCTCGTGCACTTTGAGTGAGCCTAGGAGTTCATCTGGACCGATTTGCTCCAAATCCTTCGATTCCTCGATCGCGCTACTACGTGTTCAAATTTTGGCAAAGTGATCGTAGAATTTTTTCATTCACTCGAACATCTTCGAGTTTTTCGCCATTCCGCTCATTTCATTCACAAGCAAGTAACCGTGAATGGTAATGGACGGTCTCATCCTCCTTCATTTTCAAGGCCGCTTCAAATTCAGCCCTTAGAGATTGGGGCCAATTCTCTTCACACGATCAACACCGCTGAACACTTTATTCAAAGTGCCCACACGTTTGCTTGTTAACGCATCTCGCCACCTTCGCGAATGTTGCATCGTCAAATGATCGATATAAGAAGTATAATGCCTTCTTATCTTTCTTCCGACGCTTCCGAGCGTCGCCTTTGATCGGCATTGTAGGCCGCTCCGTGCTGATCGCGGTTCATCATACCCATCATTAACGATGTCCCAAATATCCCGGGACCCGAATGTGCCTTAAATTGGGACACACCATCTCTCGTAATTCTCTTTCTTCAATTAAGGGATTTGCAATCGTGCCATGTTGGAGGCCATTTCACCCAATTGATCTCACCTCGCTTTGATACCAAATGTTGGAATTGAAATAATTGGAAGCACACGCAAAAATGATATGTTTATTCAACTTATCTTTTACACTTACAACCATAGGATATATGTATTACAATTTGTAACCGTTATACTAAAACACACCATAAGTATAAATATGTGAATCCTGACAATAATGTTGTAACCGACATTATTAATATGTAACCGCCAACATAAATATATAACGGTCGCCATGAATGTGTAACGGCAACCATGAATGTAACTCGCCGTCATGAATGTGTAACGGCCACCATAAATGTTAACTGCCACTATGAATGTATAACGGCCACCATAATGTTAGAACGGCCACTACCGCTGCTTCCAATAAATAGATTTTAATTTGTAATTTCAATATCCCCATCCCCATCCCGCCGCCCAACCCCCACCGCCCCAATCCTCCATCCACGTCGCCAACCTCGCCACCCTCCTTCCCGCCGCCCCAACTACGCTGTCTCTCCCTATCGCGCCTAATCATTCTCGCAGCGCCCGAGATCGCAAAGATAATTTGGAAAATAAAAGAATATTATTATCATTATCATTTTTTTTAATTTTCAGTTTATAAAAGGAACCGAAATGATTCTCGTTTTGAGAAAAAACGTAAAATTTGTTAAATAAGTATTTTTTTTAAAAATTTATCAAATACATATTGCCATCCTACCAAATCATACCAACCTACTTCAGAAATAGTTAAATAATAAATGCCTCCAAAATTAACATGAATCTATGTTAGTCCAATGGCATCATCTCACAACTACCAGTGTAAGTCGAGCAGGGCTCATAAAATTATAACATTTAAAGCATGGATGAAAATGAACTGGTTTTAATTACAGAGTGAATAAACGGTCCCCGGGCATTGATTTAACATATGAGAGCAAATCATCCTGAGGTGTGTTAGCCCGATAGCCTCTACTATTCTACCACAGAGATGGCTGGCTGCAAGACCACATATCCATCACCCGGGCCGGGCCTGCCTTGCTCGACGGAACCATGTGTCAACTGCCCCGATATAGTGATGCTGTAGAGGTCTAGAACTGAGGCAGTGCTGCAGTGACTCTTTTGCCTCTAACATGGGTAGTGTGGACATGATTTTAATGATTGCCTCTTCTACCTCCAAACAAACTTTTTTGTTACTTTGCGGCCATGGGGTTAGAAAGATTTTCCTGTATTCAATCAGCAGCCGTACCCAATCTTTCACAAATTTTATCCTAACCTGTGAGGAAAGAATTCGTGTCAAAGGACATAATATACATACATATATATATATACATATATATATATATATATATATATATATATATATATAAAAACAAAAACAGAACAAACAAACAAAAAAAAAACGAAACAAAAAATCACAGAACAAACAAAACTAAAATACCTGTGTCGGAGCCAAAACGGTGCCGGCAGCGACAGCATTGGCAAGCCTATGAGTGCAGTTAAGAAGAGCATCAGAGAACAGCCAGGACGGCTTGTCCGAATAGTAATTTTTTGTATACTCAATGCGTAAAGAATCCTGCAAATCCGAGAACGGCAGTTCACTCCACCCTTCACGGCATTATCCGCCACTCTAAACTGAAGCATCGTGTCGATCAACCACAGTAAATCTTTCCCAACGTCTCCGGCTTCATGATAACGACATTTTTGGGTCCACGACAACCTCCCTTGAAGATGTTCAATGTCTGCTCAAACGCTCGGTCGAACGCCCTTCCCACTGACTCCCTCGACGAAAAGTCCCTAAAGACCTTGGCAACCGACAACTTACCTCGGTTTTCCAGCTCCCACTTCTTGCACGGATCAGCTAGCACTCGAAGAAGCATCTGATAGAGCAGTTCATCAACCGTCGTCTCTTCACCACTGTCAGGTAAGAGTGAAACCCTACACAGAAGTGCTCGCGACTCTTGTGCGTTGAGGTGCGGGATCAGATCCATAACCCTGAGCTCCTCCTCAGCCGTCCACGGCACGGCCTCCAGGAATCGGACACAAGCGCGGACACAGTCCGCAAAAACAGTTCCTGCGCCACGGGGAGAATCTCTATGGCACGCGAAGCTCGGTCGATCTCTGTAGATATATCATCCACGTACAGGAGCCTCAGGACGGAGATATGGGTGTCGGTAGATCCGCTGGTGAGCGAGACAGTAAAGTTCCGGCGTTGGGAGGGAACAACGACGTCGGAGGGTCGTTGCCGCCACCGGTCGGATAATACGGCGGCGAAGTAGCCGGAGCGGCTGCGGACGATGGATGAATGAAGGTAAATCTCGACGATGGGGTTGCCGGCGGTGATGGAGAGGACGACGTCTGCGGTGGATGGATCGTTGAAGCGGTAGGGGATAGAAGGCGACGGGCTTGTGCCTTCCGCCCTCGGCCGCTTCGTGGTGGCTTCTTCTCCGCCTTCCATCCAACATGCAATTGCTTTTTCGATTATCTGTGCGATAGGTGGGTACCGAAATTCGGAAGAATGACCTAGCAAGGATCCTTTTCTAATTAATATTCCGTACGTCTCGCGTTAATATCGGAAGAATGGGCCTGTTTGGGTTGATTTCAGTCAGTGCGTTTCGTCCAATTCCGGCCGAAACCTTTTTTTAAATATGTCGTCCCTATTAAAAAACACCTGTTATAATGATACTAAAACACTAGCACATGCGGTCACTGCAGTGATTTCACTAATGCTAAGCGATAAGCATTAATTAGTTGAAAATATATACTGGCTAGCTATTATGATCACCGCAGCGGTAACTCAGAGTCAGCTAAATTGTTGTTTTTAGAGCACTAGTGAAAATTGATGGACTTATTTATACCGGAGGAATATGACGAAAAAAAATGCAATTTATCTGGAAATATGATTTAAATGAGAATAAAAAATTCTCATACGAAACAGGGATGTTCTAATCCTCATAAGAATATATCCTTAATTGTTTCCTGCTAAATTAGATCTCTGCATTTCAAACATGTTATTAATATACTCATTGTGAAAAACCAAACACCATGCATCCATAGGCACAGAAAACTACAAATACCATATTGCTAAATCATAGCCAATCAACTTCTTGAAATAGTTAAATAATAAATGCCTCAAAATTAACATGAATCTGCATTGGTCCAATGCCATCATCTCACAAGCAACCACACGGGTAAGTCGAGCAGGGCTCATAAAATTATAAACATTTCAAGCATGGATGAAAGTGAACTGGTTTTAATTACGGAGTAAATAAACGGTCCCGGGCATTGATTTAATTAATATATGAGAACGAATCATCGTAAGTGTGTGTTAGCCCGATAGCCTCTACTATTCAACCGCAGAGATAGCTGGCTACAAGGCCACATAATCTATCTAGCACTGCGGAGCTGCATTGCTCGACGGAACCATGTGTCAAGAGCCCCGAAATAGTGATGCTGTAGAGGTTTAGAACTGAGGCAGTGCTGCAGTGTCTCTTTGCCTCTAACATGGGCAGTGTGGACATGATTTTAAGGATTCTTCTTCTAGCTCCAGACAAACTGTTTTGTCACTGAGCAACATGGTTGAAAAGTGTTTCCTGCATACAATCAGCAGCCGTACCCAATCTTTTACAAGTTTTATCCGTATCTGCAAGGAATGAATTCGAAAGGCGTGTATGTGTCAAAGAACATCGACAATATATATATATATATATATATATATATATATATATATATATATATATCATGTGAGTTGGGTTAATATATGGTAGTGTGTTGAGGACCTTGATTAGGATCCAACAACAATCTAGAGATGGATAACAGAATTTACCCAAACCCTAGCCCAAGCGATTCAAGTATTAAACTCGAAAAGCTGAAATAAGAATAAACCTCTAATATGAGAGTTTATTATTGGTAAAAACACTCTTCAATGATTTATTACATCTCAACGCAAGGCCTATTTATGTGCAAACTAGAATTAGAATTGGAAACCTAATACAATTAGGAAACCAAAGTAAAATACCAAAATACTTTAATTAAATAAAGGAAAGTAATAAAAAGGAAATACTAATGCAAATTAAATAAAGGAAAGTAAAAAAAAGGAAAGACTTCTACTACGATAAGGAAAGTAAATATAAGAAGGATCCCAAGACGAGAAGATATCTTTACATATGACATGATACGTACACGTGCGCATGTCACTGCTAGCTTCTCATCATTCCCCTCCTTCAAAGACACCCTTGTCCTCAAGGGGATGTTTTGGATCATGTTCTCCTAACTTCGAAAAGTTACTCCAAGAAGCCTTCGCCAATCTCCACTCACCTACCACCGCAAAGCACCGAGCTTTACATTCGCATTCCTCCTTAGGCGGTAGAGCTACCCAAGTTCTCTTTCTTCCATCCAACTTGAAATCCATTGTCATGGCTCGATAATCGGTAACGACCTTGCCGATACTTTTCAACCAAGCAGAGCCCTAACCACATCAACTCCCACCATTGGTACCACATACAATTCGCAGGATCTCGACTCGGGCATTGAGCCCGATCCCATACTACCTCCGCACATTGTAATTTTTCTCAACTGGCCACTCGCACAACAAAAGGTTGTAGGGTAAAAACCCGTAGTCCAACCTTATTTATGATATCGACCGTTGATTAAAATTGTGGGTGTAACCTGTGACCTACAAGCAACGAAACTTCACGAGTTCCAATCCACGCCATGAGCCTCATAGTATCTGGTTTTGATCCCCCGTCATGGCATCAAGAGATAACTCACGTCAAAAGTATCTTCTTAACTTCAGCCATCATCAATTCACCTCCATTGATTGAACCGGAATCATCAATCAAAAAACACTTTCCCAGGCGACATCGATGACCCTTGTCCCACTTCGCACGCATTTGAAGCAAAGGCCTTCTTAGCTCCTCATTAACCTCTTGATATGAAAGTATTCAACTTTTCTTGTCATCCTTCTTAGATCCACCTTCATTAGGCGCCTTGCTTCTTGAGAGTCCTCCACAAGTTCAGCTTTGACACTTATGTCCTCGGAATCCTCCTGCAAGTTTCTTTTCGCTATGGTAACTCCCCTCCAGAGACTTCGCCATTCTCACGGCCTCGGTTAGCTGTTGAGGTTGCTTCAACATCGCTTCTCGTTATCCATGGCTTTAACCCTCGATAAAGGTACCCAAAGAAAGACTCTTCGGACCAACCACGAACAAAGAATTTGGAGTCGTCAAACTCCTCACATAGTCAACAACCTTGCCATCTTGCTTCGGTTTGGCCATTGTCCATGGTGATTGATAATCGGAGAGGGTCCCCATTGGATTAGGAACTCTCGCTCGAATGCGACCATCCCAACCGTCGTCCATCTTGTTCATACTGGGCCTTCATCCAACGCCACCAGCCTGTTGGCCTTCTCATCCATATACATGCAGGCCACTGTAACTGGGTCAGTCTCTGGATACCTCGAAAACTCCCAAGTAGTGAGTCGCCTTATCTAGCCACTCATAGGGATCACCTCCTTAAAGTGTGGAAACTCACATCTTTGGCTTCCTTGGACCCCAATCAGGCGTTTATCGCCATCAAAATCGCCAGCGCCATGCCTTTGTCGCTTCGGTGTTCATAGACCTGTTTTCGTCCATGGTCCGTTCATTGGACATCCCATCCATTTGTAGCCGTCACGTTCTCTCCACTAACGGGTCGTCTCGTAACCACCGCTCGATAATCTCGGACCTTGCTCCACACGCCACCACGCCAAGATGGCCATGGTAAGGATTGTATGCAGCATCGATGAATCATCAGCCTCCTTTGCGGATCGTCGTGATCGACAATCGTCTCCATGAGTTCGCCTTCCTCCAATCGGTTCCTTGCCGCTGGCGCGGTGGAGAAGACGGTTAATATTCGATTGGTTATAGCTTGAGAACGAGCCATCTCCGCCATTGCCGTCGAAAGTTCCGTAACAGAATGCTCCAGGGCCGAACCGTTGTTTGTTCGTCTTTGTCGCCTCCTCCATCATTGCCGATGAAGAACGCGAGATAAAATCGAGAAATCTTAGTGAGGACCTCTCAATGAAATTGATAACTCAATTATAAATCTTAATTAGGATCTCTCAATAAATTGATAACTCAATGAGAAATCTTGATTAGGATCTCTCAATGAAAGCACCAAATTGTTGAGGACCTTGATTAGGATCCAACAACAATCTAGAGATGGATAACGAATTTACCCAAACCCTAGCCCAAGCGATTCAAGTATTAAACGGAAAAGCGAAATAAGAATAAACCTCTAATATGAGAGTTTATTATTGGTAAAAACACTCTTCAATGATTTATTACATTGAATGCAAGGCCTATTTATAGCAAACTAGTAACTAGGAATTGGAAACCTAATACAATTAGAAACTAAAGTAAAATACCAAAATACCCTAATTAAATAAAGGAAAGTAATAAAAAGGAAATACTAATGCAAATTAAATAAAGGAAAGTAAATAAAAAGGAAAGACTTCTACTACGATAAGGAAAGTAAATATAAGAAGAATCCCAAATGATAGAAGATATCTTGCAACATGATACGCATTACACGGGCGCACGTCACTGCAGTTCTCATCATAGTGCATCTTTTAAGGGAATAATTTCAAGGTGAGAACACTGTGACAGCTCAATACTCTGTTGAGTGCACACAATCCTCACTGTACGGGAGAGAAAAAAGCTAAAATGTTTTTTTGTTAATGTATTTCTTGGGTACTCATGTTTCTTCTCTAGTCTGAAAAGATTTAAAAGACGCGCCTATATATGAGATTGATGTTCATGACCCTTAAATGGCATATAAGTGTATGCAATATTCCAAAAAGACATGCAGATTGTGGGAACTTACAAGACACTAACAAAACACAGTAACATGTACAAATAGTAAATGGAGGAAAGAAAACGCGCGCGTCGACTCTTTGAAAAACACTAGGCTATAATAAAAACCATCGAGTTTTGTTTAATTTCCAACAGTTTTCATATAATGAATTATTTTACCGTGAAAGCACTCCCCTAAAGATGTGTAACAAGTTTTCAATAGTTTCCAACAGTTTTGTTTAATTATTTTACGATGTGCAAAATGTCAAACGAAAAAACAAAAAAAACAAACCAACAGACCAAAAAGCGAAACAAAAACTTACAGAACAAACAAAACTAAAATACCTGTGTCGGAGCCAAAAAGGTACCGGCGGCGACGGCATTGGCAAGCCTATGAGTGCACTTAAGAAGGGTGTCAGAGAATGGACGCAACTGCACCTCCCTTTGCGAAGTTCGAATTTCGTCCAAACTCCTCGCTTAAAGAAGCCTCCATGTCTGAGAACGGCAGTTCACTCCACCTCTTCACGGCATTATCCGCCACTCTCAACTGAAGCATCGTTTCGACCAACCACAGTAAATCTCTCCCAACGGCACTCACTTCACTGCTGGTTCTGGATACATCGTTTCTATCATGGCTCGACAACTTTCCCTTGAAGATGTTCAATGTTCTCTCAAACGCTCGGTCCAACGCACTTCCCGCTGACTCTCTCGCTGAAAGTCACTTAAGAACTTGGCAACCGAATGCTTACCGCAGTTTTCCAGGTTCTGCGTATCCATGCGTGGATCTTCTACCACCGCAAGAACCATCTTGTAGAGCAGTTCATCAACCGTCTCTTTAGCACTTTCAGGTAAGAGTGAAACCCTACACAGAAGTTCTCGCGACTCTTCTGCGTTGAGGTGGGGATCAGATCCCCTAACCCTGAGCTCCTCCTCATCAGTCCACGCCACGGCCTCCAGGAATCGGACGCAAGCGCGGACACAGTCCTCAAACAACAGTTCCTGCGCCACGGGGAGAATCGCTATGGCACGCGAAGCTCCGTCGATCTCTGTAGATATATCATCCACGTACAGCAGCCTCAGGACGGAGATATAGGTGTCGGTCGTCGATCCGCTCGTGAGAGAGACAGCAATGTTCAGGGGTTTGGAGGGAACAACGACGTCGGAGGGCTGCTGCCGCCACCGGTCGGATAATAGGGCGTCAAAGTACCTGGAACGGCAGCGGACGATGGCCGAATGAACGTGTATCTTGACGGCGGGGTTGCCGGTGATGGAGAGGACGACGTCTGCGGTGGATGGATCGTTGAAGCGGTAGGGGATAGGACGCGACGGGCTTGTGCCTTCCGCGGTTGGCCGCTTCGTGGTGGCTTCTTCTCCGCCTTCCATCCAACAATTGCTTTGTCGATTATCCGTGTGATGAAATGCGGAAGAATGATCTGGCAGGGTTCCTTTTCTTAAGATTTATATTTTCGCTCTCCGTTCCGGGCGGAACGGGCGGAATATGTGTAACCGGTACGATATACACCCCCATATTCCGTGTCGCATTAAATTTCGGCCTATTTCGATCGGTTGATTTCAGTCATATCGCTATCGTTTTGTTCTTTACCCTCTCAACCTCAGGCGATCAAGCCTCATCCCATCCCATCCTATCCCATCCCAATTTCCAATTTGAAACCCATCTATAATCTTGGCTTTGGATCGTCCCTCACCGTTGGAGGTTGACTGTCGCCGCCGGTTGGACCTTATCATCCTATCCTTGTTTTTTTTTTTTTTAATATAAAAATGTCAAAAAATGATGCAGTTTTATAAACAAATAACAGCACTATAGCGAAGATTGCAAGTCGACGCTATAACCGTTCTAAAGAGGCTCCCTTCCCAGAAACCTGTAATTTCAGATTTTGGAAATAACGCGTGCGAGATGGTAATTGACGTGACAGGTGGTTTTTAAAAAACGCGATCCATTTATAAATTCTCATTTAAAAATAAGGTATTTTTTCAAATTCACATTATATTTCCAAAATCCTTAAAAATCAAATCCTCTCCTCAATTACCCTACACCGAACTACACATTATGCAAACTATCTTACTTCATTATAAAATTTTATCATTAATTATACTTTAGTTGATTATTTTTTAACCAGGCTTTCTAATTGATGTTATGTACAAAATAATGCTTAGGTTCTTCTTTTTTTCAAAAAATCAATCAAAGCTATAATCGAAATAAATGGCGGCCTAGTAAAAAAATTCCTACCTAAATAAAACAATAATTATTTAAAATTATTTAATGTGTCATTATTATAATTAAGTAACATTACATATATATATATATACACACATTATGAAGATAAACCTTACAGAAAAACTTTCATCGTCATTTGATTATTATAAGTTCTTTAAAAAAACTTATCCATTCCAATCTAACAACATAAAAAATAGTTCTAAAATTATCTACTCGATATGCATATGAATAAACTTTTTTCATTATAATTGTGTTTATAGGTAGGGATATTAAATAAGCAGGCTAAGCCTGTCCAGGGCCGTTCGAGCTTGGATCGCCGGGCCTTAGCTGCCTGCGGTCTAGGTCTTTATTATTATTAATTATGCATATATATATATATTTAAACAAGTAACATTTAGTCTAGTGGTAAGATATTGTTTGTGTTGTGCATGAGGTTGGCAGTAGGCGGCACAACCTTGGCTAGGTGTCAAGGGGGCCCAATAGGCTGTGTGGGGTGGGGCTAAACGATCGTAGTGAGCCGGGGTGGGGCACTAGGCAGGGCTTGGTGTGGATTTTGGATTGAGCTCTATAAGGTCATGGCTCATGGGCTAACTCGTATCTGTGGCAGTCGCCCATTTAAACCGTGTCCCAATAGCTCAAAACCGTGTAGCCTATCATAAAACAAATGAAAATATAATGTCCACCCAGCGCATATTGCATGCTGCCGTGGGCCGAGGCCCATTTAACACCCTTATTAATTAATAGTTTGTTTTAGGCAGCTGGCATATCTATGAAATGTATTAATTTAAGCATTGATAACATTTTAGTGTTTTTTAGCATATATATAAGGGTTCGCAGTGGAGTTTGTGCGGCTTGGCTGGACGTCAAGGGGGGCCGGTGGGTTATGTGGGCATCATGGGGTGGGGCCTGGCTGTTTGCGTAGGCTAGGTTGGCTTGGTGTGAATTTTGATTTGAGCCCGTATAAAGGTCATCGCCGCAGTCGACCCGTATTCATGCGTGAAGCCCATTTAAACTATGTCTCGTGAGCTCAAAATCGTATAAGCTTATCACAAAAAAAGGCTTAAAATATCAGGTCCGGCTGGGCTCATATTGCAAGTCAGCCCTGTGGCCGAGGCCCATTTAACATTGTTATTAAATGTATAAATATGACCTAGAGGATTGTTTTAGTTGGGTATAAATATGAAATGTATTAATTTCAATAAATGCGTAAGTATGACCTAGGAGGGTTCATTTTTCTAATTAAGACCATTTAATATTCGGTCTGGCATTGATTTTTGGTTGATTTCAAGTCGTCTGGGGCATGTGTTGAAAAATAAAATTATTATTTTAATAAAAATAAAGTTAATTTAAAAATTATTATTAAAGTACAAGTAAAAAAGAAAAAATCTTTAGATTTTAAAGAATATTATTAAAGTTAGTTAACTTTTTTTTAATAATTTTTATAAATAAATAATATATTAATTTATATAAATATTATAACATTATAAATATATTAAAGTTTAAATAGACCGACGAAATATCTAAATCTCTCCCATACCTTTTCGCTTTCCCAAATTGTCCCTTGAATTGACTCTTTCCACCTGGTTTCAAGCACAACCTCCACGACACTCTTGCGCACAAATGGCAACACCGATATAAAAGTCTGTTCTAAGAGCATTCACAGTGGCCTCAACATACTTTAGCTAAAATTTAACCAAAAATTTACCTTTTATAAAATTTAGCTATTCTCTATTTATAACTCCACATAACAGGCTCAATATTTTTTTAGCTATTTTAATAAAATATTAATATATTTAAAAACAACAGACGGTTGCGTGATCGGACGGGAATGGTCGGGGTCGCACAGCTTGTTTATCAAGACCCTGAACCAACAACCTCAACGGAATGTATGTTCTCATGCGTGAGACCAGCCTCTGAGAGAGCCTTCTCCAATGGCTTTTACTCGTTCCCATATTGAAACACTAAGTTGTTCAAACTCATCCCTGTTCATGAAGCCCCTGACATCCTTCTCATCCATCAAACATTCAATATTTAAAGGTGCCACAGGATTAGCGCTAAGAATTTTCTTCAACTTTTCACAGGCAGCTTGGAGCCTGAGACAAGCCCTCGCATTCTGATAAACGTCTATTTTATATTCCTTGAACTTTTGCGCAAAGCGCTGGAACAGAACTTCGTCAAAATCTCTACCACCCAAAGACTGATCGAATGAAGGAGAGAGTATCTTCAGCTGGCCTTTCTTAAAACCAGCAATGCAGACTTGCAAGCTAGCGTGGCCAACATCAACAAAGGCTACATATAATTGGTCGTTCTCAGGTAAATCAGTCTTATAAATTCCATAGGCCAGAGTTGTTGCAGTGGTTTCATGAAACAAGCAAAGAGGGCGCAACCCCGCAATTGTAGCAGCATCCAACACAGCTCTTCTTTGGAGATCGGTAAAATAGATTGGTATCCCAATGCAGTAGTCCACCACTGCAGCATTCAAGTTCTTCTCACCAAATTCTTTCAGGTTTGAAAATACCATCGCCAAAACTTGAGTATGCGTAAATGTCCTTGCTTCCCCCAAGTATCGAGCATGGATTAATGGATACCCATCAGGTCCTTCAATCACATGGAAGGGGAGTGCATTGAGATCCCATTTCAGTCCCAGATCAGAAAATGTACGCCCAATCAACCGCTTTATCTGTGAAATGCAATTCTGTGGGTTCATCGTGGCAGATGCAGCTCCTTCCGTACCAATGAAACGCTGTTTATCCCCAAAACATACAACTGTAGGAGTTTCCCGCTTAGATTCATCATTGAGCACAACATCGATCCCCCTTTTGTCTAGCCACAACAACTATGCCACTCTCATTTTTGAAATCAAAACCAACAACACTCATCTTTGCTGGATATTAATAAGAATCTGATTATTGTAAATCTCATCCGTAAAAAATCATGGCGTTGGAGAGTCTGTTGCGTTGATCATTTTTTACGTTAGTTATTCTTTAGTTATTATTTAACATCCGCCGAGCTACAGTAGCAGATACTTTTAACACATATTCCCTGGAAGCATTTGGATCTAATTTATGATTTTTCTTGAAAGAAGTTTTAAAATTTTATATAAAAAAATTTCATCTAATTCCATAGGATTTGAAAATAAGATTTTTACAATAAATTCCCAAAATTAAGAATCTATTATTTATTTTTCAAATATTTTTCCCATGAATGTTTTTATGTTTTTTAATACATGAAGACTTTTGAGTGATTGTAATAAATAAATAAATGTAATAAAAATTAATTTTTTTAAAAAATATTATTTAAAAAAAATTCAAAATAGAGATAAAGATAAAAAATGAGATAAAACATTTTTAAAAAAATAAACAAATTTTAGGAAACTAATACACCATAAATTATAAAATAGGAAAGAAATTTCAGGTTTCATACAATGGAGATTATGTATCACGTGATAAGTTGAGTGAAGTACATAAGGTTTCCTAAAACAAAGAAGCTAAAAATAAGATGTGGACAAAGGGCTTCTTTGCATGTCCATCAAGGCCAATGGAGACTAACATATCCTTGCTGCAGCAATGCAAATGATTACGGAATCTGCATAAAAATGAATCATAAATGCCATCGTCTCTCATAATGCCTCGAAATTAACATGAATCTGCATTAGTCCTAAATGCCGCAAATGTCTTTAGTGGCGGTTTTAGTAACCGCCGGTAAAATGCCTTTTTTTGTAGTGCATCATCTCACAAGCTAGCAACAACAGTGTAGTCGAGAAGGCCCTCAAAAATTATAAACATTTCAAGCATATGGATAAAAGTGAACGAGTTTTGATTACGGCGTATATAAACGGTCTACATGACTACATTCATGTCCGGGGTATTGATTTAATACTATGAGAGCAAATCATCTGAAGTGTATGTTAGCCCGGTAGCCTCTACTATTCTACCACAGAGATGGCTGGCTACGAGGCCACATATCCATCATGGGGGGCCAGCACTTGCTCGACGGAACCATGTGCTAAATGCCCCGCATGGAGATCCTGTAGATTTTTTAGATCTGAGGTAGAGCTGCAGTGACTCTTTTGCCTCTGACATGGGTAGTGTGGACATGATTTTAAGGATTGTCTCTTCTGGCTCCACAAACTGTTTTGTCACTGGACAACATGGTTGAAAAGTGTTTCCTGCATTCAATCAACGGCTACCCAATCTTCTACAAGTTTCATCCTCATCTGCAAGGAAGGAATTTGAAAGGCATGTCCATGAAAGAACACCCACAATAGATATATATATATATCATGTGAGTTAGGTTAATTTATGCGAGTAGATTTTTAGGAATAATTTCAAGGTAAACACTGAGTACGCTCGATACTCTATTAAGGTTATTCACAATCTTCACTGTTTTTTTTTTAATGTATTACTCGTCTAATCTCATATTGTTCTCTTGTCTGAAACAATTAAATTAAATGACAGCGCCTACATATAAGCTGATGTTAAATGACTTAATAAGTGTATGCAATATTCAAGAAAGACATGCAGCTTATGGGGATGGGAACTAATAGCATTAGTATTATATTAGCCATTGTAATATTTTACAAAGACAAGCCGATTATGGAATTTACAAGACAATAACTAAACATAGGAACACAAAGAATAATGAAGGAAAGAAAACGCTGGACTCTTTGAAAAAACTAGGCAATGATAAAAGCCATCGAGTTTTGTTTAATTTCCAACAGTTTTCATATAATGAATTATTTTGCCGCGAAAGCACTCCCTGAAAATCACCTAGATTATTTACAATGTGCAAAATGCCTAACGAAAAAACAAAACAAACAAACAAAAATACCTGTCTCGGAGCCAAATGGTGCCGGCAGCCAAGGCATTGGCAAGCCTATGAGTGCAGTTAAGAAGAGTGTCAGAGAAGGGCCGCAACGTATTTGGCCGAAACTCCTTGAAAGAAAAACTCCATGTCCGAGAACGGCAGTTCACTCCACGCCTTCAAGGCATTATCCGCCACTCTCAACTCAAGCATCGTTTCGACCAACCACACTAAAGCCTTCCCAACGGCTCTCACTTCACTGCTGAATCTGGATACACCTTTTCTATCATTCGTCGACAACCTCCCCCTTAAAGATGTCAAATGTTCTCTCAAACACACGGTCCAACGCCCTTCCCGCTAACTCCCCTCGCCGGAAAGTCCCTTAAGAAGTTGGCAACCCAATACCTATAACCATCGATGTTTTCCTCATCTAACTTCTTCCGCGGATCTTCTACCACCCCAAGATTAACCATATCATAAAGCAGTTCATCAACCGTCTCTTCAACACCGTCACGTAATAAGAGTGAAACCCTACACAGAAGTTCTCGCGACTCTACTGCGTTGAGGTGCGGGATCAGATCCATAACCCTGAGCTCCTCCTCATCAGTCCACGGCCACGGCCTCCAGGAATCAGGCGCTTGGTGACACAGTGCTCACATAAGTTCTTCGCCACGAGGATAATCTCTATGATGTAACTGCCGTGATACGTGCTTTTGCCATGTGCGATGTCATGTTGCGTGAGCATCTTCTAGGCTTGGCTTTACCATATTTACTTTCCTTCTCGTATTAATTCTTCCTTTTTATTTACTTTTCTTTATTTAATTTGCATTAGTATTTCCATTTTTATTATTTTCCTTTATTTAATTGGGCAGATTTTGGTATTTTACTTTAGTTTCTAATTGTATTAGGTTTCCGATTCCTAGATCGATTTGCCCATAAATAGCCTTGCGTTGGGATGTAATAAATCATTCAAGAGTGTTTTTACCAATAATAAACTCTATTAGAGGTTTATACTTATTTTTGCTTTTTCGGTGAATTACTTGAATTGCTTGGGCTAGAGTTTGGGTATTGGTTTATCTCTCAGATTGTTGTTGGATCATATCGAGGTCCTCAACAATTTGCGTTTACTGAGAGATCCTCATTAAGATTTCTCAATTTTATCTACGCGTTCTTCATCAAGAATAGCGGAGAGGCGGCAAGGGATCTAACAACGATCCGCTAGTTCCTGAGAATGGCTTAATGTAGTTTCAACAACTTTAGCAAAGATGGTTCGATTCCAAAGGGGAATTAATCAAAAAATTGATCGATTATTCTCATACAAAGGAAAAGATCCTATAAGATGCGGGATTTAACTCAAGGAGATGATCGTAGTTTACAACAAACTTAATAAGAGATGAAAGATATTTCAAGTCATTGAAGATTAACCATGTTTTCGAGTCACAGGAATCAAAACATGAGGTTGAGTTCCCATCCGGTGACTCATCTAAAGGATTGGCGTCCCAACTCCAACTTCGAGTTCTTAATCTCTCGACTTCTTTTGCGCAACCGACCGTGATGGATGATGCCCAAGTCAAGTCAACAAGGCCGCCATCGTCTAACTCTCTTAACAATTTCATCAACGCTTTGATATCATAAATAAGGTTGGATTACATGTTTTACCCTATAACCTTTTGTTGTGGAGTGGTAAGGGAGAAAAATTACAATGTGCGGGAGGTAGTATGGGATCCGAAGCTCAATGCCCAAGGAGTCAAGATCATACGGCACATGTATGGTACCAATGGTGGGAGTTAATGTGGTTCTGGAGCTCTGGGTTGAAAAGTATCGGTAAAGGTCGTTAGATTATCGAGCCATGACAATGGATTTCAAGTTGGACGGAAGAAAGAGAACTTGGGAATCTCTACCCGCTGGAGGAATGCAATATAAAGCTCGGTGCTTGCGGTGGTAGGTGATGGAGATTGGCGAGAGGCTTGGAGTAACTTTTAAGTTGGGGGGAACATGATCCAAAACATCCCTTGAGGACAAGGGTGTCTTTGAAGGGAGGAATGATTAGAACTGCCGTGACATGCGCTCGTGTACGTATCGTGTTGCGAGACATCTTATCGCTTTGGGATTCTTCTTATATTTCACTTTCCTTATCGTAGTAGAAGTCTTTCCTTTTATTTACTTTTCTTTATTTAATTTGCATTAGTATTTCCTTTTATTACTTTCCTTTATTTAATTAGGTATTTTGGTATTTTACTTTTAGTTTCTAGTCGTATTAGGTTTCCAATTCCTAGTACTTGGTTTGCTTATAAATAGGCCTTGCATTCAGATGTAATAAATCATTCAAGAGTGTTTTACCAATAATAAACTCTCATATGAGGTTTATATTTATTTTCGGCTTTTTCATTCGTTTACTTAAGTTTAGCTGTGGATTTGGGTATTCGGTTATCCTTCAGATTGTTGTTGATCCTAATTAAGGTCCCCAAACCTCTATGACCCCTGAAGCTGTGTCGATCTCTGTAGAGATATCATCCACCACTAGCCGGCCTCGGGATCGGAGATATAGGTGTCGGTCGTCGTCCATTTTCGTGGCCCAGCCAATAAGGTCGACCGTTTGGAGGGAATAACAACGACATCGGGAGGGCTGCCGGCCGCCACGGTTGGATAATAGGACGTCAAAGTACCTGGAACGGCAAAGCGGACGATGGCCGAATGAACGTATATCTTGACGGCGGGTTGTCGGTGATGGAGAGGACGACGTCGCGCGGATGGATCGTTGAGCCGTGAAGGGTAGAGAGACGGCTTGTGCCTTCCCCGCGCTTGGCCGCTTCGTGGTGGGTTTCCGCCTTCCATGGAACTTGCTTTTTCATTTATAAAGTGTGGTCAAATGCGGAAGAATATGTGTTACGGCGGTCGAGATAAATCCCCATAAATAACATGCAAGATAAGACAATTACAAATTAAAAGTGTCGTTACAACAAATTAAAGCATGAAGAATACTAGAAGTCATTACAATATTGCGTCTGATAATTAATAAAACACGGAAGACGAAGAGATGGTAGTCGCAATATCTAAGACGATTGAATGAAGTGCCAAGTCAACTCGAAGGAAATTGGATGTCCACAAAAACGACATAATTAATTAATTGCCTCTCCGATTATTAATCATATCCAAGCAGATGACACCTATACGATAAAGACGTCTTATGACTGATAACAAAAACATTGCTCCATAAGCTATTTTACTGGTCCGAGATACTTCACTGGACGAGAATGCTCGGAATCCCTCCGAAGGCGATCGGATCCTACGTTTTCCTCAAAAATTAATCCACAATCATTTCTTGAAAACAAGAAATACGAGAAAGGGTAAAGATCAAACACAAATATTGAGCTAAAAGAAAAGAAAAAAAAAGACAAATCCTTGTGCGGCCACCAATACCTGGTAAAGTAACATTCTTATTATAATAATACTTAATCTATGCATGCTGCTTGTTTCACTAATGTTGATTAAGCACATTAGATGTAAACAGTACTTAACTGCTTTATTATGATCCCGAGGGGGTTGCTCAAGGTCATGCCAAATTGTTATTTTTAGGTTTTTTAATGAAAATTTATTGAATTATTTATAGAAATGAAACATGCACAAACGTTGCGGAGGAAGTCGGACAAGACGAATTTGATATGGCATATGTCACGTCAAATTAAATGGCTGATGTGTTTTTTTTCTAGTTTAGTATAATAAGGTGGACATCGTTTTCAAAGTGCGTAATAAAAGAATTGGGCATCTTGTACGATTAAAGGTAACGAGAGGGGAGAGTCAATTGAACTATTAAAGCACCAGAGAGAGAATTAATTAAGGTATATAAATCTAATCATTTGTCACCAAGAAAGGGGAGGCTTTGGATTAGTCTTCTTAATTCTTTTATTTTGTAAATAAAATGTCCTTGTAACTTAATTTGTATGAAAATTCAAATCAATGGCATTAACTTATCCAAAGTACCTTTACTCTTAGATGATTTTGTAGAAACAATAGGTGAGCCAATCAAATCGGGAAACAACATCGATACCTTTAACACGCTCTTGAAGAAAATATTCACTGAAATATATATATATATACACACACACACACACGGATTTATGATAAACAATCAAAAAAAGCAATATTTATTTGTCACAAGGTATATCCTTCATTCATAGTATATGTTTGATTGAGGTATTTTTTTATTTATTTTTAAAGTGTAATAGTTGAAAAATAAAAAGTTATTTCCGGCTATTTTTTTTTTTTTTTATTTTACTTTTTTTAAATAAAAAAAACCTCAATAAAACATGTTTTAAGGAGTTAGACAAATGATTCGATTAGACAAAAATATCTAATGATTCATTAGACAAATTATATTCTAAACGGGGGGGGGGGGGGGTGGGGTGGTTTACAAATTATTAAAATTATTGTAATTTGTATTTACAAACTATTATTCCAAACTATAATTAATAGTATCTATATTGTAACCTTTAATATAGATTCATTAACTTTAACTTTATATTAACCGATTACAACAATATAACTTTTTAATTAACACTATAGTCCGTATAAATTTTATATTAATAATTATATATAAAAAAGCGTGTTGGATATCGACAAGTGAAAGAAATACTGAGATGAATTTTCACGTGAAAAGTCTAGTTGTAGGAGTGATAAAAGGCCATGTTCATTGGGGCACCGAGAACTAGGCCTCGAGTGTACCTTTAGTTTGGGTATGGCGTTATAGCGAAAAATATTTACAACATGAAAGTATAGGATCAAGCCAAATTAAGCATAATTCAGCATGCTCATATCACACATATCATTAGCAGGCAGTGCGTTAATAGTGTCATTTCTCGACTTCAAAAGAGTCATCCCGTTGTAAGTCTAGTAATTTATTTATACAGGAGCAATAAAAAAAATAATTTATCAGAAATATGAATAAACGAGAATAAAACAATTAAATACGAAACAGGGATGCTCATATCCTTAATTGTTTCCTGTTTATTAAGATCTTGCATTCCAAACATATTGTTAAAATATCTCATTTGAAAAACGAAAGTTCCATCCATAGGCACAGAAAACTACAAACACCATATTACTAAATCCTGGCCAACCAACTTCTTGAAATAGTTAAATAATAAATACCTCGAAATTAACATGAATCTGCATTAGTCCAATTCCATCATCTCACAGGCAACCTGTGTAAGTAGGGCTCATAAAATTATAGCAAGCATGGATAAAGTGAACCGGTTTTTAATAACGGAGTAAATAAATGGTCCCGGGCATTGATTTAATATATGAGAGCAATCATAAGTGTGTTAGCCCGATATCTTCTACAATTCAATCGCAGAGATCGCTGAATACGAGGCCCACATATCTATCACCACTTGAGTGCGTGCTCGACGGAACCGTGTGTCAAAAGCCCCGATATAGTGATGCTGTAGAGGTTTAGAACTGAGGGTGCTGAAGTGTCTCTTTTGCCTCTAACATGGGTAGTGTGGACATGATTTTAAGGATTCTCTCTTCTAGTTCCAGACAAACTGTTTTCTCGCTGGGAACCATGGTTGAAAAGTATTTCCTATATACAATCAGCAGCCGTACCCAATCTTTCACAAGTTTTATCCTTATCTGCAATGAATGAATTCGAAAGGCGTGTATGTGTCAAAGAACATCGACAATATGTATATATATATATATATCATGTGAGTTAGTTAATATATGTTAGTGCATTTATAAGGGAATAATTTCAGGTGAGAACGCTGTGTACGCTCAATAATCTGTTGAGAGCACTCAGAATCCTCACAATGGGAGAGAAAAAGCTAAAATGTTTTTTTTGTTAATGTATTTCTGTTACTCTCATTTCTTTCTCTAGTCTGAAACGAATTAAAAGACGCGCCTATATATAAGATTGATGCAAGAACCTTAAGTGGCATTATATATGTGCATGCAATATTCCAAAAAAGACATGCAGATTACGGAACTTGCAAGACAATAGCTAAACAAAGGAACACAATTAGTCAATGAAGGAAAGAAAACGCGCAGACTCTTTGAAAAACACTAGGCTTGATAAAGACCACCGAATTTTGTTTATATTCCAACAGTTTTCATATAATGAATTATTTTACCGTGAAAGCACTCCCTAAAAATCTCCAACAATATTTACAACGCAAAATGCCTAACGAAAAACCATTACAAACAAACAAAAAACGAAACAAAACTTGTAAACATAAACAAAACTAAAATACCTGTCTCGGCGCCAAAACGGTGCCGGCTGCAACGGCATTGGCAAGCATAAGAGTGCACTTAAGAAGAGTGCCGGAGAACTGGCTGCAAATGCACCACCTGTCTGAAGGCACGATTTGTCGAAACTCCTCTCTTAAAGAAGCCTCCATGTGCGAGAACGGCAGTTCATTCCACCCTTTGAAGGCATTATCCGCCACTCTCCACTGAAGCATCGTTTCGACCAACCAGTAAAGCATTCCCAACGGATCTGGCGGATACACCGCTTCTATCATGGCCCGACAACTTCGCCTTGAAGATGTTCAATGTTCTCTCAAACGCTCGGTCCAACGCCCTTTCCGCTGAGCTCCTCGCCGGAAGCCCCCTTTAGGAACTTGGCAACGCAATGTTATCGCTGTTTTCCGGGTACCACGTCTCCATGTGGATCTTCTACCACCGCCCAGAACCATCTTATAGAGCAGTTCATCAACGTCTCTTTAGCACTCTAGGTGTAAGAGTGAAACCCTACACAGAAGTTCTCTTGACTCTTCTGCGTTGAGGTGTGATCAGATCCTAACCTGAGCTCCTCCTCATCAGTCCACGGCACGGCCTCCAGGAATCGGACGCAAGCGCTGACATGTCCTCAAACAACAGTTCCTGAGCCACGGGGAGAATCTCTATGGCACGCGAAGCTCCGTCGATCTCTGTAGACATATCATCCACGTACAGCAGCCGCAGGACGGAGATATGGGTGTTGGTCGATCCGCTGGAGAGCGAGACGTAAAGTTCGGGCGTTGGGAGGGGAACAACGACGTCGGAGGGATTTTGCCGCCACCGGTCGGATAATAGGAGCGGAAGTAGCCGGAGCGGCTGGGGACGATGGGATGAATGAACGTAAATCTCGACGGCGGGGTTGCCGGCGGTGATGGAGGAGGACGACGTCTGCGGTATGGATCGTTGAAGCGGTAGGGGATAGAAGGCGACGGGCTTGTTCTCCTCTGCGGTTGGCGCTTCGTGGTGGCTTCTTTTCCGCCTTCCATCCAACAATTGCTTTTTCTGATTATCCGTGTGATGAAATGCGAAGAATATGTAGAAGCGGGCGGTTTGATATACACCCCATAATCAAAGAGTTTAATATAGCGATACAATATAAGATGCAGATAAAACAATACAAATTAAAGCGTGCTACAATAAATTAAAGCATGAAGAAAACGAAAGTCGTTACAATCAATTATGTCGATAATTAATTAAAACACGGAAGATCGAAGAGATGGTAGTCGCAATTCAAGACGATTGAATGAAGGCCAGTCAACTCGAAGGAAATTGGATGTCCACCAAAACGACGACATAATTGCCTCTCGATAATTAATCATTCTATCAACCACAACACTTTATCCCATCGGTAAAGACTATGACTAGATAACAAAACACTACTAAAATAAACTATTTTACTTATATGGTATGAGATGTTAGAATTTAATAAACCGAAAGATCTTTATTTATTGTAGATTGTTTGATCTAAATAATAAATAGAAAAGATTCTCAATAAATCACAGTTGGACTGTGTAATCAGCAATTGTGATCTTCCAATCAACACTTTTCTCCTAGAACCTATTGTTGCCAATAACTGGATTACAGCCCTTATATATATAGTATTTGCTATTTTTCGATTAGGTCCCTCATCAAATTAAAAATAGCAATCAAGTATCTACACATTAATTATGACAAGTATACCTTAAGCTTATTTTAAATCTTTAATTAGATCACTTTAATTTAGGCTTTCCCAAAGACAAGAAAACACATTTAATATTTACATGTTTGACATATATGATGGAATTTATTCCAACAATCTCTCACTAGGCCATATATGTAACTATATAAATGTATAAAACTATGAGTTCCAAAATATTGTTATCTCAATCTTAGGTGATCTAACAATCTGTTCATTAATTATGATGTTATAGGATCAAAGAGATTACTAGCATTTATAGTCAAACCCATCAATGGTTAAATACAACACCATAACCAAATAACATAGATCAATAATGGATTCATAGCATGGAAATTACATGCAATGTGATCTATACATGTCTCTTTCTAACCGGATCCTCTTGAATTGAGATCAAAACTTAACACAATGTAACAGTATCTTATTTGAATACTTTATTTTTGATTAAAAAATTTATAGATCCATAAGTATGATAAAAAATGTCCAAAACCAAACATGAAGAATCAAACATAAATAATATAAACTCTCTTTAAAACATGATATCCTCACATAAAATGACACCCTATGAGTAGTGTGCTCATGAAGTCCTAGGGTGGCAATCCTTTTGTAAAAAGCGGATCCGCTAGTCAGAAGTTATTAGTCGATGTCTTTCTATGATATGTCTATCACTTTGTACTCTTCTTCACAACTAGGTATTTAATGTCAATATGTCTTGACCTTGAAGAACTCAATTGTGGAATATAAAACTGCAGATTTATTGTCAAAATTGTCACGGACCGAGGCTATCCTAGCATATTTAGGCCATTTTTGTATTCCCGTAGTTAAGTGTTGTACTTATTGCAGTAGTAAGTTGCAGTAGATTTTAGATTTCGATCATATCATGATGTCTGTCACTACATAGCCAGGAAAAGTGTTAACATCCTTATATGTAGGGGAGTGATGTTGTAAAGCAATCAATACATCGTTAGTTGCCTCCGTTTAAATCGATCTTCAACTAACCAGCTCACTTGCTACAACGGATCGATGGGTTCCCATCCCAAATGCGGCGAGGTTAGGGTGTCTAGCGTGCCTTCGTACGGGTGGGAACTAGGTGCCGCACGGGTTGCTGCTATAAAGGTGACCCCGTGACAAGTGGTATCAGAGCCCGGGTGGTGTTAAAGTTCAGTGGAACAATCAAAACTTCGAGAGACGGTATAAAAATGACTTGCGGAGGGGATCTATTGTGTTAGTGGTGGCGACCACGGAGGCGCGACAAAGGAGCACCACGCTAAGGAACGGAGGAGAGACAACTGGTTGAGGGAAACATGTCCGCCGGAGGAGTCGACTCGCCAAATTGGGTTAGGCGTTAGCCGAACAGATGGAGGTGGTCGAGGAGCACCTTTGAAAGCATCGAAGGATTTGGACTGAGAGGTGAGAAAGCTATGGGAGGATGCAAGGGCTTCTCGACTCCGTCATGGACGAGCATGAACTCGATTTGAGGGCTTGAAGGGTTCTCTCATGTCCCAAATCTTGGCGATACAGAGAAATCAAAGAGATCCAAGGCGGATTGGTCTCCATACAAGATCGGCGGTCGCCCCAAGGTGGCGTTGGCGGCCATTCCGGCTCCAAAATTGACGTGCCAAAGCCTAAGACTGTCTTGGAGTCAAGGAATGCGAGGAGTTCGACAACTTCCTCTGGACCGTAGGCGATGCCGATGCGCTGAACGTCGTCGACGAGACGAAAGAAGGTGAAGCCAGCTCGGTATACTTAGTCGATTCGAGCATGGTGTGGTGGAGAGGCGACGTTATGCGGGACAAGGAGTGCGGCACATGTATACATTGATGGCGGGGCGGGTTTGACGGGGAGATCGGGCGGTTCCCAGCTCCCGGAATGCGGAGACGAGTCCCGGGGTGAAGCCGGCACTTGCCCACGAGGCACGGTGCGGGAGTGCGATCGGTGAATTTTAGAGGCGGATATTGGAGATCTGGATATGTGTGAAGGATTCTTTATTTTCGCCGTGGACGGATTACGACGATAGGCGAAGGCAGTGCGAGCGGAGGAATGTACGGGGACACCGGCGTCGGCCGTGGCGGTGGCAATCACTCATCGAATATGAAGCCGGAGAGAGCCTGACTCTTCGTTGACTTCCAAGGCGAAACCGAGGTTCCACAAGGAGAAGCGTGGGGGGAAAGCCCCCGTGGGAAAAGGGGAGACCGCTCGACCGTCAGGACTTTCGCCCAACGTTTGCACGAATAATTCCCGGGATGGAGAGAAACCAAGGTCACTTGTTTCGCTGCGAAAGCACTCATTGGCGTTTGAGTGCCCGAACGCTCTAAGCTGACGGCGATGATCAATGAAGACGAAGGAAGGGATCACGAGGGATCCACGACTTGGTTCTTGCCGGCTCGCCAATCGGTCAAGACGAGGGGCAGGTCATGATCGGACGGCAGAAAGGCGCATGTGCGATGCTCGCCAAGGCCAGCGACAGAACTTAGGCCTTGATGGACACGGGTGCGACCAACGGCCATCAGGCCGAAAGAAGCTCGTAGGCGGGATGGATCTGAGGAAGAAAGAGGCCAGGACGGCGGTGAGCTGGAGTGCACCAGTCCAGTCCGTGGCGTCGCTCGGCGTCGAGCTAAGTAATGGCCAGTAGAGAGGCAAGGTGAATCTCTCCATGGTGTCGATGGACGATTATCCCATGGTGTTGGGGATGGAGTTCGTTGACCCAGTGCAAACATTCGATTCTAGCACCAATGATGTCTGCGTCATGAATGAGGGAAGCGTCGTGGTGAGTGATCTGGGAGGAAGAAGGCTCCCCGTGAATCTCTTTTAGGCGCTCACGGCCAATAAAAGAGGTTAGTGACGAGGAGCCAACAACCATTCCCATGGTGAGAGGAAGGATTTCCAAGTGTTGAGGAGGAGCCACGTAAGAAGTGAAGGTAGTCGGCGAAGAGTTTGGGGCGTTATGCTGCTTGAACTCCCCGATCAGCTTAGCAGAAGGCGAGAGGTGGACCATAGGATGGGAACCGAGGCCGATTTATGGGCTTTCTTCTTCTATGATCTTACTATCAGGATGGCACCCGGACTTAAAAGAACCCGAGAAACAAGCTTGAAAGACTTGTTGGATCATAGGACCGTTAGAAGCCGTCAAAGCGCCCGTTTGGAGCTTAGGTGTTGTTCCAAAAGAAGCCCGATGGAGTCGATCGCGACCATGCATTGACCCCATAAGTATTATGAATAACAGATGATCCATTACGTCACTTATATCAGGCTATTTGATCAACTTAGTGTGCGAGATGGATTCACCAGCTAGACTTGCGATCGGGATATTGGCAGATGCGGATAAGCGAAATTGATGAGGCAAAAAGGCAGCGTACGTCTCCAGAAATGGCTCTTCTGAGTTCTTGGTGATGCCCCCCGCACAACTCCACAAATGCCCACCGCAGCGTTAAATGCGTTGATGAGCAGGATCTTCGACCATGCCCGGATAGATTAGTCGTGGTGTACCTTGGCGAGCATTGTCGTCTATAGCAAAACGTTGGAGGAACACCAAGGGCACGCTTACGGCGGGTTTTCCCGAATCTTGAGGAGAACGACTCCTTTCTGAAGAAGGAGAAATGTGACTTTGCCAAAGGAGGGTGCCACTTCTTGGGTCGCATTGACCCAGGCGCGGCAAGTTAAAGGGATGGATAACCCGAAAGTGTTAGCCATCGAGGAATGGAAGGCATGAAAGTCACGAAATCGTTCATTCCTTGGCTTGGTTAACTCTGTAGAAGATTCGTCCGCAAATTTATTCCCACATTGCCGCACATGACGGAACTATTAAAGAAGAAACGAAGACTTGGGTGTGGGATGATCTTGTAGAGAAGCGTTCCAGTTGAAGCAAGCCATGACAAACGGACCGGTGATGGCAACCGCCGGACCATACAAAGCCTTATGAAGTTCACCCGAATGTCGACTGCGCGTCGGTGGGTTGTTGCGGGATGGGCGTCACGCCGCGCCAGAAAGCCGGAAACTTCGATAGCACCGAACGGATGCAACGGTGCGTGAAAAGGAGATGACGGCCGTTATGCGTTGCCTTCGGAGTGTGGAGGCATTGTTTACTAGGGGTCAAGTTTGTGTGAAGACGGACAACATTGCTACGAGTTATTTTCTAGCTGAAGGGCACCTTTCAAAGTAAGCACGGTGTGAAAAGGGACTCTAAGCGAATTCGGCTGTGCTCGAGTGCTGAGCCAGAGCCTGAAATAATGTGGTGGCTAGATGCACACTAAGTCGGAAGGCGGAGCTTTGCGGCGAATTAGCCAATGTGATTAAAGCGGTGGGTGAGTAGGAAGGAATGGAGCACGATCCGTGCTTAGTCCTTGGTGGAATGCGTGAAGGCGGGAAGGCGGCGATTTTGGGCAAGGGACGACTTGCTCCGTACTCGAGGGAGACGGGTGTACGTTCCCAAATGGGGAAGTTTAGGAGAGACATCCTCGAAAGAATGTCCACGACTCGCGGTGGGCTGAGCCGTCCAGGGTCGATCGTACCTTGGCGTTGGTGGAGCAGAGCCTGTGTGGCCTCGGCTTTCGAGGACGTCCAGTGTACGTGAGGACTTGTCTTGTGTGACAACAAGACAAGATAGAGAATCGGCAATCGGCAGGACTGTTAGAACCTTTGCCTACTCCGGAAAGACCTTGGGAGAGTGTTTCGATGGACTTCATTGTTTGTCTCCCAAGATTCGAAGGATGCGGTACGATCATTGTGGTGGTCGACCGATTCTCTAAGTACGGAGTTTTCATTCCAGCTCCGAAGGATGCACGGCGACGACACGGCCCGACTATTCTTCAAGTACATGGTGAAATGCGGGGCATTCCAAAGACAATTGTGAGCGATCGGGACTCACGATTTCTTGGGCGGTTTTGGACCGAGATGTTCTGGATAATGGGTTCGGACTTAAACTTTTCAACAAGTTTCCACCCACAAACAGACGGCCAAACTAAACGTGTCAATGGCTTACTGGAGGCTGCACCTGAGGCACTATGTGAGTGCCAATCAAAGAGATTGGGCCAAGTTCTTGGACATAGCCCAATTCTCATATAACTTGCGAAGAGCGAGTCCACGAACGAGAGCCCGTTCGAACTCGCAATCGGGCGGCAACCATTGACGCCCACTTCCATCACTCGGGGGTACACTGGAAAGAGCCCCGCGGCGTTCAAGTTTGCAAAAGGATGGCATGAACAGACGGATCTGGCCAGGGCATATTTGCACAAGGCGGCGAAGAAGATGAAGAAGTGGGCGGATCAACAAAGGAGGCCCTTGGAATTTCAGGAAGGAGACATGGTGATGCTCAAACTCCTTCCGCGCCAAACCAAAGCACTCAGACAATTGCATAAGGGATTTGGTGCGCCGATATGAGGGGCCTTTCAAAGTACTTAAGAGAGTTGGAAAGGTCTCATACAAACTGGACCTCCCGACTAGCTTACAAAGGCATCCGATGTTCCACGTTAGTTTGCTCAAGCCTTACCACGAAGACTTGGAAGATACGAGCGGACAACGGGCGGTGCGGACACCAACAGCATCAACGGGCAAGACCTACGATAAAGAGATAGAGAAAATCCACTCTCGTAGAGTCGTGCCAAGAAGGGGCGTAGATCCAAGCCAGGGTGGAGTACTACGTCTAATGGAAGAACAGGCCGGTTGAAGAGGCAAGGCTGGGAGAAGGAAGAGGATCTGGGGCAATTCTCCAAAGAGATTGAAGAGTACCGGGAAGAAACCGAACGCTACATCCAGCAGTTCGACAAGTTCGAGGAAGCCGAAGACGCAACGAGGACGCTGTGAAATCGGGTGCGGGAGAATGTCACGGACCGAGGCTTATCTTAGCATACTTAGGCCATTTTGGGGTATTTCCCCTTTGTAAAGTGTTGTACTTAACTTATAGAGTAAGTTGTAGAGATTTTAGATTTCGATCATATATGATGTCTCCTGGCGACATAGCCAGAAAAGTGTTAACATCTATATGTAGGGGAGTGATGTTGTAAAGCTTTCAAGCAATCAATACAATCGTTTGTTGCCTTCGTTTAAATCGATCTTCCGCTAAGCGCTTCCCTACACAATTGCTTTACAACGGATCGATGGGTTCCGATCCAAATGCGACGAGTTAGGCTGACCTAGCGTTCCTTCGTACGGGTGGAAACTAGGTGCCGCACGGGTTAAGCTGCTATAAAGGCTGACCCCGTGACACAATATAGTTTGAGTGGTCTTTCTATGCCCTCCAGAATGCGTAGCCCAGTAACAAAATTTCGCAGCCATATTCCACAATTGGATGCCTCATAATATGCTACAAATTTTGCTTCCATGGTGGAAGAAGCTATTAATGCCTGTTTAGCACTCCTCCAAGATATAGCTCCACCAGCTAATACATATATGTAGCCTGAAGTGAATCTTTTACTATCTTAACATCCAGCATAATCAGAGTTAGAATACCCAATGATCTCTAAATGATCTGATCTCCTATATGTGAGCATGTAATCTTTTGTTTTCTGTAAATATCTCATAACCCATTTGGCTGCTTTTCAATGATCCATCCCAGGGTTGCTTAAATATCTTCCCAACATACCAACAATATATGCAATATCTAGACGTGTACAAACCTGAGCATACATTAAACTCCCTACTGCTGATGCATAAGGAATGTTTTGCACTTCCTTAATTTCAAGAGTAGATTTAGGGCACTGATTGAGACTAAATTTATCTCCCTTAGCTACAGGGGTGTCACCTGGTTTACTGTCCTGCATGCCAAACCTTTTAAGAACTTTATTGATATAGCTCTTTTGTGATAATCCAAGAATACCCTGAGAGCAATCTCGTTGTATTTGGATCCCTAATACAAAAGAGGTATCACCTGTAAAGACTCGTACTTGGGTAGTTTTGAGAGATAGTCATTCTATGGAAATGTAACTATCTGGACGGTAGTGTAGTCGTCAATGTGAGCATTTTGACTGTACTTGGGCCCGATTCCGAGTCGGGGTCCCGTTTGACCCGATTGTTGACTTTTCGGGCTTTATTGGTTGACTTTGCATTTGGGCGGTCATTTGGGTGTAATAATATTTGTTTAGTGTTGTGCTCGTTATTTCGAGCGTTTTGACTGTAGTTTGACTCAATTTGGAAATTCAGGGCCTTGGAGGTCAATTTTTGTGTTGAGAGGTCAATTATTGACTGGGTCAATGGTTGACTAGGCCAGTTGACTGGCAGAAATATAAATAGCAGAAGAAAAAGAAGCTTTCACTTTACGTTTCACGTTTGTGCGCTTGAGAGAGAGAGCCTGAGAGAGCTTGGAGGCCTTGACGATTTGGGGCGATTTGGGTTCGTGGAGCTCAAAGATTCACTTCAAGTAGGTGTTCTTGAACTTCTTATCTCTCTCTTGTTTTGGATCTGCACGAATTTATCATGATTTATGAAATTGAGCATGAACCCTAGAATTTGGAGAAAACCAATTTTGGGTTAGATCTAATGGTTTAGCATAATATCTGTGGTTCAGAACTATTTTATATCACTGTGGATGTTTCTGTGATTTTGGGGTTGATTTACTGTGTTTTTTATGAGGGTTGATAAGTCAACCATGGAAATTTGGGTTTAGATCTAGATTTCTGAAAATCTAGAATTTTATACGTGTTTCTGTTGTTTCTGCGCGATTTAGAGGCGTTCTGGACGCGGTTTGAGGTAGATATCGTAGTTTGTAGCGAAACAGGGGTGTTAGTGAGCATCTGGGAGTTTCTGGGCGCGTTCCAGACGAAGAACAGGCAAAAACGATGATGAACAGTACCCTGGGCGCGTTCCTGGGTCAAACTGACAAAGACCCGAAGTTCGTAGTCGAATGGTCGAAGGGTCAAAGTTTGTAGACTCGTAGTTCGTAGTCTCGTAGTTCGTAGTTCGTAGTTCGTAGTTCGTAGTTCGTAGACCCGTAGTTCGTAGACTCGTAGTTCGTAGTCGAAGGGTCGAAGTTCGTAGCCTCGTAGGTCGAAGGTCGTAGCCTCGCTTCGAGTCTTCGAGGCGCGCTCTGCAGCTACGAGTCACAAGTTCTGAGCTACGAGTCGTAGCTCCTGTAGTGTAACTAGACACTGTACAGTACTGGACTGGACCTATTTACATTGCAACCTATATCCATCTACACATTTAAGTATACTTAAGTTACAATGTAAATAACAAAATACCCCCCATTTGGATTCAAAGAAAAATACTAGAAAAATTAATTCTCACTCTTTCAAAATGTGAAAATTGGATTTAGTGTAAAATCTCAGAAAAACCCAAAAGTTCTTAGTGGTAAATTTTTGGAAAGTGGGTTAGATATCTCAGAAAAATCCCCAAAAATCAGATTATCTTATTTATGATATGCGAACCCAATGTCGGGACTTTTGATTTCAAGAAAATAGCTGCTATGGGTACTTCCTTCATAAATCAAAGATTGAGGATTTACTTGTGAAGACTGGCTACAGTTTTAAAGGAAATGTTAAGAATGACATGCCATACTCATGTTAGTGTGTTGGTGTGAGGTATTGGGACATAGACTCTGTGACTTGTTTGGGTTCTCACCGTGATGCACCGATGATGCTATGTGGTTGACGTGGCAGGCATATGCATCGATGGCAGGCCTGTGTGGCGACTGTGGCCGGGCATATTGCGCTACGGAGAAGCTAAGGCCTGAGTTGAGCCGTTGAGCTCATGGAGCTAGGGCTGAGTGCCCTGAGCTGGGATCCCATGGAGGATCGTGGACAAGTTGTCCTGTGTGAGCAGGCTGAGTCCTGATATTTGTGCACACTACACGGTGCACGAGTACACTGAGCATATAGTATAGACTTATATGTGTTACATGACGTGGAGTTTTGGGGTCACCTACTGAGCTTGTCGCTCACCCCTACTTGTTGTTTACCCTTTTCAGGTGTGACCCGAGACTAGTGGAGGACTTTCTTCCAGGAGGACGCCCATTACTCTGATGTATGATACATTTATATTCTGTAGTGTTTTATGTGATATCCCGGACATGGGTCCGTGGACGATTGTATTTGCATCTTGTATGATGTGATGTCTGTATGGTTGTTTGACTCATTGTATGTATGATGATATATGGGAAAGTACAGGATTACCCTTGATGTATGACTGTACAGGGTTGCATATTTGAGACAGCACCTGCGGTATAGTCTCCATTGGTGCTAGTCACCAACCCCTTGACCTATCGGGCGCGGGCAAGGGGAAGTCATGTACCCGGTTCCGGGTTCCCTCGAATTCGGGGGCGTGATAGAAAGGTACTCGAAAAGGAAATTTATATTTCCTAGATGGACATACAATCACAGGAAGAGCAGCTGTTGCCAAAAGTGCTGATGATGAAGCACCTGATGTTTCCCAACTTTGGCACATGCGCTTGGGACATGTTGGGGAGAAGACCTTGCAAAATCTAGTGAGACAAGGTCTATTGAAAGGAGCCAAAAGTGGAAAGCTTGACTTTTGTGAGCATTGTGTCTTGGGCAAGCAAACACGAGTTAAGTTTGGCACCGCCATTCACTCCACTAAAGGAATACTGGATTACGTTCATACCGATGTGTGGGGACTAGCGAAAAACTCATCATTTGGAGGTAAATATTATTTTGTTACCTTTATTGATGATTTCTCATGATATATCTGGGTGTATATGATGAAACATGAGGATGAAGTTCTTGATATCTTTCTTCGGTGGAAGATGATGATTGAAACCCAGACTGGCAAGAAGATCAAGAGAATTCGCTCAGATAATGGTGGAGAGTACAAATCAGATCCCTTCAAGAAAATCTGTCAAGAGGAAGGGATAATCAGACACTTCACAGTTCCTGGTACACCACAACTGAACGGTGTTGCAGAAAGGATGAACCGTACGCTAGTAAAGAAAGTTCGGTGTATGCTTTCTCAATCGGGCCTACACAAGGCATTCTGGGTAGAGGCTTTGATGTATGCCTCTCACATTGTCAATCGATTACCTGCTTCTGCACTTGAAGGGAAGACTCCCAAAGAGGTATGGACTGGACAACCTGTTTTGGATTATGATCGGATACATATATTCGGCTGTCCTGCATACTTTCATGTTACAGAATCCAAACTGGATCCTAGAGCCAAGAAAGCTATTTTCTTAGGCTTTAGTGAAGGAGTTAAAGGATTCAGATTATGGAATCCCGAGTCCAAGAAGATTATCCTAAGCAGAGACCTTACCTTTGATGAATCAGCAATGGTGAAAAAGATGACTTTGGATAAGGAAAATCACCCTTATCTACAACAGGTGGAGTTTCAGATGCCGAAAGAGTCAAAGAAGACTTCTCATACAGAGGAATATCATGATGATCACAAGGATATTCCAATTGAGGTGGAGGTTCCAGCACCAACAACAGAAATCAACCAACAGATAGAATCCATCGCTACTCGCAGACAAAGGAGGGATATCAGGAAACCTGCGAGATACACAGACATGGTGGCATATGCTCTTTCGGTCATAGAGGATGATGTTCCCAACACCTATAAAGAAGCTGTTCAGAGTATTGAAAGCGATAGATGGAATATGGCAATGGATGAGGAGATGCAGTCACTTCACAAAAATCAAACGTGGAAATTAGTACCACTTCCACATGGTAAGAAAGCTATCGGTTGCAGATGGATCTATGTTAAGAAAGAAGGTGCTCCAGGAAAAGACAACATCAGATATAAAGCCAGATTAGTAGCTAAAGGCTATACTCAAAAGGAAGGAATAGACTATAATGAAGTCTTCTCACCGGTTGTCAAACATTCATCTATTCGGATCCTATTGGCTTTAGTGGCACAATTTGATCTTGAGTTAGCTCAACTTGATGTGAAGACTGCATTCCTACATGGAAATCTAGAAGAAGACATCTATATGTCCCAGCCTGATGGTTTCAAAGCTAAGGGGAAGGAGAATTGGGCATGCAAACTGAGCAAGTCCCTGTATGGTTTAAAGCAGTCTCCTATACAGTGGTACAAGTGATTTGACCGCTTCATCCAGCATCAGCAGTACACACGAAGTCAGTTTGATCACTGTGTTACTTCAAGAAACTTCAAGATGGCACGTTTATCTATTTGCTCCTATATGTGGATGATATGTTAATTGCATCTAGGAGCAAGGTGGAGATCGATACGCTGAAGGCTCAATTGAGCTCAGAATTCGAGATGACAGATCTTGGAAAAGCCAAGAAGATTCTTGGGATGGAGATCAAACGAGATAGAGAAAGGGGCATAGTCTGGTTAACCCAGACTCAGTATCTGAAGAAAGTACTCCAACGATTTGGCATAGATGACAAAACTAAACCGGTCAGTACTCCATTAGCCCCACATTTTAAACTAAGTGCATCAATGTCTCCAAGTACAAATGACAATCGAAGACAGATGGATAATTTTCCATATGCAAATGCTGTTGGAGCCCTGATGTATGCAATGGTGTGTACCCGGCCTGACATTTCACACGCTGTCAGCATGGTGAGTCGGTATATGTACAATCCAGGCAAAGGCCACTGGCACGCAGTCAAGTGGATACTGCGGTATATTCTAGGTACTGTAGATATTGGCCTCAAGTTCCAGAAAGATGAGAAGATGGTTACTAGTTTAGTTGGATATGTTGATTCTGATTATGCTGGTGATCTCGACAAACGCCGATCAACTACTGGTTACATGTTTACTATGTCAAGAGGACCAGTCAGTTGGCGATCAACGCTTCAGTCAACTGTTGCCCTGTCTACTACAGAGGCAGAGTATATTGCGATCACAGAAGCTTTCAAAGAAGTAATTTGGCTTCATGGGTTGATTGAAGACTTGGGAATTATTTAGAAACACGTTGGAGTCTTTTGCGACAGTCAGAGTTCTATTTGTTTAGCAAAGAACCAAGTCCATCATTCCCGAACGAAGCATATTGACGTTCAATTTTATTTTATTCGAGAAATTATAAATGAAGGAGATATTCTGCTACAGAAGATTGGTACAGCAGATAATCCTGCTGATATGCTCACAAAGGTTGTTTCAGGGATCAAGTTCAAACACTGCTTAGACTTGATCCATATTTCTCGGAGTTATGCACCTTCGGGTGCCTGACGCCTTAGGGCGTAGTGGAGGAACGATAATCACTATGATTGGGTGGAGATTCTTCGCCAAGGTGGAGATTTGTGGGATTTGGCTCAGTTAAACGTGGCTAATCGGCAGCCGGCGTCAAACATGGTGGTTGTGGGCAGTCATGGCCGGCGTCCACCTTTGCGGCTGGAGAAGTTATTTTGAATTTCTCTTCTCCATTCTCTTCTCCTCTCATCTGCTATATAAACCTGTCATCTGCTCTGTAATATGTGTGGAAAATCAGAGCTTGTATTGGAATATCTAATATAGTGAAAACAAGTCCTCCCGTGGACGTAGGCATTTCTTGGCCGAATCACGTTAAATCTTGCGTGTTCTGTGTGTGTATGTGAATCGATCCTAACATTACTATCTTCATAGCTTTGGGAATTGGGGTCAAGGTACGCACCCTCTCAAGGTACCTTAGTACACCAATTGCACTCTATATATTGAAGAATAAATTGAGATTAATATAGGCACACCCTCAAGGTACGGACAATAATTTGTTCATCAATCTATGGATTTGCACTAATAATATTGTAATTATTTCTTGGATCTTAAATTCAATTAATATCAAAAGAAATTTCTATTACCGTTATTTTTACTAATTCAACCTAAGAGATTAATTGGGTAGACCTTGAGGATCAATTTCAATAGAGGCACAGAACTAGATTTTTTCAATTTAACGATGAATTTATGTCAAGACCAAGTATTTATTTCACAAAGCAAAAAACCATATGGGGAAGAACCTACTTAAATACCTCAATGATCATCATCATCAAATAAAGTCTTGATAATTCTTTCTCACAAGATCGGATGCCTCTAATCAATCATGCTTTCTCTTTGATCGTTCAAGAGCAACAACAAAGGAGGACCACTACTACTTCCTTTGTTTCGAACGATTCTACTGACCCAATGGCCTTTGTTGTTAAAACCGATGTCGCCAATATTTCATCCCCAAAAAAAAAAACTCAGGTCTTAAGAAAAGTAAGTCTAGGTCATTATTTTATGTATTTCATCTCACACCATCGCCCAGATAATTGAAATAGCAAGTTCGATGGAAGGCGGAGAACCCGCCACAAAGCGGCCAAGCGCGGAAGGCACAAGCCGGTTGCCTCTTATCCGCTACCGCTTCAACGATCCATCCACGGCAGATGTCGTCCTCTCCATCACCGGCAACCCTGCCATCAAGATTTACGTTCATTCGGCCATCGTCCGCTGTCGCTCCGGGTACCTTGCCGCCCTATTATCCGACCGGTGGCAGCTGCAGTCCTCCGTCGTTGTTCCCTCCAAACGCCTAACCTTTGCTGTCTCGCTCAAGAGTGGATCGACGACCGACACCTATATCTCCGTCCTGAGGCTGCTGTACGTGGATGATATATCTAGAGAGATCGATCGAGCTTCGCGTGCCATAGAGATTCTCCCCGTAGGCCGTAGCGCAGGAACTATTGTTTGAGGACTGTGTCAGCGCTTGCGTCCGACTTCTAGAGGCCGTGCCGTGGACTAATGAGGAGGAACTCAGCGTCATGGATCTGATCCCGCACCTCAACGCAGAAGAGTCGCGAGCACTTCTGTGCAGGGTTTCACTCTTACCTGACAGTGGTGAAGAGACGGTTGACAAGAAGTGGGAGCCGGAAAACCGAGGTAAGTTGTCGGTTGCCAAGGTCTTCAGGGACTTTTCGTGGAGGGAGTCAGTGGGAAGGGTGTTCGGCCGAGCGTTTGAGAAGACATTGAACGTCTTCAAGGGGAAGTTGTCGATGAGCAAACAATACGGTTATAATGAAACCGGAGACGTTGGGAAAGATTTACTGTGGTTGATCGACACGATGCTTCAGTTTAGAGTGGCGGATAATGCCGTGAAGGGGTGGAGTGAATTGCCGTTTTCGGACATGGAGGCTTCTTTAAGCAAGAAGTATTATAAAAGTGATTCGGCAAAGCCGTTCTGGCCGTTCGCTGATACTCTTCTTATCTGCACTCATAGGCTTGCCAATGCCGTCGCTTCCGGCACCGTTTTGGCTCCGACACAGGTATTTTAGTTTTGTTTGTTCTGTAATTTTTGTTTCCTTTTTTGTTTTCTTTCTTCTGTTTTTGTTTTTTAGGTGATTTTTAGGGAGTGCTTGCACGGTAAATTAAGTCATTATATGAAAACTGTTGGATTTATCGCCTAATTTTTTCAAAGAGTCTACTCACAGAGTTCTTCCCCTTGCGATCAGTTAAGACCTTGGCACCCTCCTTTAGGCCTTCAGCGATGTTTGTCCCACCGGCTGCTGTAAGAGAATTAACATCCTGTATCGCGAGCTGCAATTGAAGTGGAATGCATTATTTTACAAATTCCTTTTCCACGCTCACACATTGACACATATTAACTTCATTCATTCGATCATGTCAATATGGCATTTTAATAGATAGCACGTACGAATAGTTAAATGAAGGTGTGATGTGAGACATTTAATTATGATCGAATGATTGTGATTGTCTCATTTTGATCTTATTCTTTGACATGAATTCTCTCCTCACAGGCAAGGATAAAACTTGTAAAAGATTGGGTACGGCTGCTGATTGAATACAGGAAACTCTTACGAACCCCGTGGCCGCAAAGTAACAAAATAGTTTGTTTGGAAGTAGAATAGACAATCCTTAAAATCATGTCCACACTACCCATGTTAGAGGCAAAAGAGTCGCTTCCGCACTGCCTCAGTTCTGAAGCTCTACATGATCACCATTTCGCGGCATTTAACACATGGTTCCAACGAGCAAGGCAGGCCCCACGGTGATAGATATGGCCTCGTAGCCAGCCATCTTTGCGGTCGAATAATAGAAGCCATCGAGCACACACTTGAGATGATTTTCTCAATGCCCGGGACATGAGCAATGTAGACCATTTTTTTTACTCCGTAATCAAAACCAGTGCACTTTCGTCCATGCTTGAAATGTTTATAATTTTACGAGGCCTGCTCGACTTACTCATTTGCTTTTGCTTATTGGTTCGGTTTTATAATCGGGTCGTTTCTAAGAAAATGAAAAACTTTTATAGAATCGGATGAGTTTTTTTAAATGATAAAATTATATTTAATTTCTTTTATAATATAATTTTCATTTAAAGTTAATCAATAATATTTACATTTCATTTTAATATCTTTTAAAATTCTATTCAATTTTTTTACGAATTTATATTATTAATTTTTTTAAATACATATTAAAAAATAAATGATATTATTATATTAAAAAAATTGTAATGAATAACTTAAAATATTTATTTTTTATTAATATATATATATATAATTATTAACAGTTAATTAGTAATTCGATTTAACAGTCGAATTATATGTTTGTGAGATGATGGCTTAGGACTGACGTAGATTCATGTTAATTTCGAGGCATTTATTATTTAACTATTTTTTATCATTATAATGCTAGTAGTTTTCCGACTATCGATGGAGCTTTCGTTTTTCACATTAGGAAATAACACTCCTGTTCCGTATGAGAATTTTTTATTCGCATTTAAATCATATTTCCAATAAATTGCATTTTTTTCACTCGTCCGGTATAAATAATTCAATCAATTTTCACTAATACTCTAAAAACAATAATTTAACATGACTCTAAGAGCATCTAAAAGTTATTTTAATTAATTATTTTTAAATTATCTATCTTAATATTCTTATTTTAGCTAATTATAAAATATTTTAATACTTTTAAAAATATGACCGTGTAACAATTATTCACACATGCGATGCTACTGATCGATGCCGCTAGAAATATGGTTAGCTAAAAATTTTCTTACATGAAATTTGTTCAAAAGTATATTTATTTATTTTCTTTAAATGTTAAATAATGTATTTCATTTGAACTAGACTTATAACGGGATGACTCTTTTTAAGTCGAGAGAAATGTCAATATTGACGCACGAGCTGCAACAGACAGTATTATGACATGTGGGCGGGCTTATGCCTTAGCCTGATCCTAATACTTTCATGTTGTAAATATTTTTCAAGAAAACGGTCATATTTAAACTAAAGGGACACACCTCTGGAGCCTCCTTATTTATAGGGCATGTCCTCACAAGGGACACGCCTCTGGAGCCTCGGTAGTGTTGGTGGACGCTGGCTCTATCCCTTGCGGATTCCGGTGAGGCCTAGTTCTCGGCGCCCCAATAAGGCACTGGGCGTTTCACCCCCACAACTAGGCTTTTTGCCGAGAAAATTCCCAGAGTATGGGTGCTCCTTGTACATGTCGATACCCAGCACGCTGTGCTTGCACCTCTGTAGGCACGCAACTTTGGCTGTAAGTGCTAGGTGAAGAGAACTTGCTCTTGACGCCCCTGATTTGCCCCTTGGCCTACCTATGCTCCAGTTTAGGAAAACTAAGAAAACTAATTATATTACACTATAAATAAAATCATTTGCTCTCTCATTTTCATCAATCCCAAATCTATTTCCTCTATAATATTTATACTGTTAATATTATCTTTGTATAGTCATTGTTATGTACAGAAAGCGTGACTCACGCTTCCATTAATGTGTGATCCTTTAATGAAGATTTTATATATATATATATATATATATATATATATATATATATATATATATATAAAATCCTTAAAATTAAAAAGTTAATGATACAATTAAATAAAAATATAAAAAAATTATTTTAATTCCTAGAAAATATTTACATAAAGTTATACAATTATTAGAGATGCTATCAGAGAATTTAATAGTATTAAACTAGCAATTTAAATAAAATGAGCAAGTATATAATAATAATAGTCATAAAAGTCTTATTCTCATTGATATTATCATCTCTTCAAACGACACGATGTCATAAAACATATATGAGATGTCATTATAAATATTATTCTCTATATTACTTTTTATTATCTAATATATATTTGATATCATTGCTATATTAAGTTCTTGATAACATACTCTAAAATTTATTTACTATTACCTATTATTGTTATATCTAATAGTTTTTTTGATTAAAACATGTTTTTAAGTAGTTATTATATAATAGTTTTTCTTTGTATAATGTTTCCCTTCTCATTTCAGGCCGGTATGTCCCAAAAGATAAGATATTAATATTATATGTATTTAAATTTTTTATTCATAAACGAGTTATTATAATATTAGAATTTTTTTAAAACAATAGAGTTGTAGCTTTATATTAGCGTGCCACTAATATATAATTATTAATATAAAATTTATACGATTGTAGGTGTGAAGTAAAAAAATTATATTATTGTAGTCAGTTAATATAGAGTTATATATTAATGAATCTATATTAACGTTACAATATAGTGCTATTAATTGTAGTTTGGAATAATATTTTGTAAATACAAGTTACAATACTTTTAATAATTTGTATTCCCCCCCCCCCCCCCCCCCCCGAATTTCCTGGATCCATCCCTGGTTACGTAAAATCTTGTTAGAAGATAATATGTCTAATGAATAATTTGAATTGTTATCTCTCCAAAATCTAACTGCTTAAAACATGTTTCGTTGAGGTTTTTTTATTTTCAAAAAGTAATAAATATTTTTAGATACAAAAAATTAAAATTAAAAATTTAAACAAATTAGCCGAAATAGCTTTTCATTTCCCAGCTATTAGAGCATCCACACTAGCTCCATAATATTCATTTCTATTTTAGAGAATGAATAGTAAATTATTTGATACATTTTATTTTTCCTTCACACTAGCTCCATAATATGTATCTACATCTTTATCTCTATTCTTTTAAATTATAATTTTTAATTTTTTATTTACTATTTCTTATTTCTTCTATTTATTAGAACCAATTAAAAGTACACATATATCTAGAAATATAATAAAAAAATATTTAAAAAATGAATAATGATCATTCAAATATGGAGATTCTCTCTCCAATCTCTATTTTTATTCTTTAAAATTTAGAGTTTGAAGAACATGATATAAGGTACTTTTTATCCAAAATTTAAAATTTCTTTAAATTTTAGAGAAAATATATTTTTGATACAGCTAGTGTGGATGCTCTCACACTTTTAAAGACAAAAATAAAAAAATGCCTCAATCAAACATATCCTATGCCGGGAATGATATGACCTTGTGATAGCATTTACGCTTTGTCCTGAATGTTTATGATAAATCCGTGTGTGTGTGTATATATATATATATATATATATATGTTTTTCGGTGAATATTTTCTTCGAGGGCGTGTTCAAAGGGATCGATGGTTGTTTCGATTTCATTGGCCCACCTATTGGTTCTACAATCATCTCAATAGTAAGGTACTTTGAATTAAGTTACATGCCATTGATTTGTAATTTTCGGACAAAATTAAGTTACGGAAGTGACATTTTATTAACAAACGAAAAAGAATATAAACAAGACTCAAATCCATCGGCCCTCCCCCTCTCTTGGTGACAAATGATGAGTTCAGTGACCTTAATTCCCTCTCTCGGTGACGAATGAGTCCAACGACTCTCCCTCTTTCTCGCTCTGCTCAATCGCACAAGATGCCCACCCTTTTGTTACAGACAATGTAATGTCCCACATCGGCTAGGGAGGAGAACGAAGCAGGCTACTTAGGTGGCTGTGAAAACCTCTCCTAGCACGACGCGTTTTGGGACCGAGGGCCTACCAAAAATAAAACCGTGCGGGCAAGGCCCAAAGTGGACAATATCGGGCTATGGGTGGGTTGGGCTGTTACAAATGGTATCAGAGCCAGGGCCCGGGTTGGTGTGCCAGCGAGGACGCTGGGCTCTCTGAGAGGGGGGTGGATGTAATGTCCCACATCGGCTGGGGAGGAGAACGAAGCAGACTACTTAGGTGGCTGTGGAAACCTCTCCTAGCACGACACGTTTTGGGGCCGAGGGCCTACCAAAAACAAAACCATGCGGGCGAGGCCCAAAGCGGACAATATCGGGCTACGGGTGGGCTGGGCTGTTACAGACAAGCCAGAAAACGATGTCCACCTTTATTATACTAAACTAGAAAAGAATACACATCAGTCATTTAATTTGACGTGACATATGCCACATCAGCCGTTTGTGCATGTTTCATTTCTCTATAAATAATTCAATCGATTTTCATTAATGCGCTAAAAACAACAATTTAGCATTGACCCTGAGCAACCCAGCAGTGATCATAATAGCAAGCAAGTACATATTTACAACTAATTAGTGCTTAATCAGCATTAGTGAAACAACTGCAATGTGCTAGTATTAAGTATTATTATAATAGCAGGTGTTAATTACCATTGTGTTGTGTGGCCGTGCAAGTATTTCTGCTTTTTTCTTTTCTTTTTAGCTCAATATTTGAGTTTGATCTTTACCCTTTCTCGTATTTCTTGTTTTCAAGAAATGATTTGTGAATTAACTTTTGTTGAAAAACAGTGGAATCGGCCTTCGAATGGATTCTGAGCATTCTCAGATCAAGTGAAGTATCTCATGTTGGAATAAATTCCATCATATAGGGCCAAATATGTAAATATTAAATGTGTTGTCCTGTCTTTGGGAAAGCCTAAATTAAAGTGATCTAATTAAAATAAGGCTTAAGGGTATACTTGTCATGGAATTAATGTGTAGATATCAGACTGCTATTTTTAATTTGATGAGGGGCCAAATTGAAAATAGCAAATACTATATATATAGGGTTATGGTCCCCAAATCATATGACGGCTTATTAGGTCTGTATCCCCATCGACAGAGCTATTGAGAACAACGGTTTATAGGAGTCGTGTTGATTTGGAAGATCACAACCCATTGATCAAACTCCAGCGATGGATTCAGATACGCTTCCGATTTATTATTTCAGATCAAACAATCTCTAGGCAAATAAAGATCCTGCAGTTTATTTAAATTCCAACAACTGGTATCAGAGCTATTTGTCCAGACTTATTTGATTCTGATTTAAACTCCAGCGATGGATTCAGCTATTTTCGCGCGATGTAAACCCAGTAAGAATTGCGTGCATTTTTTTCCCTTTGACGACCTTCTGTAGCGCCGATCCATGACTCTGCAGCTGATAATTGTCATGATTGTGGTCTTATTATAATTGTTGTTTTTTGTTTTCGTTGTGGTTTTCGTTTCTCTCGTAATTGGTGTTTGTGGTTTTGTGTTCTAACTTTGTTTTTAACTAATTTGACCCGCTAATGACATAAAGTTATTAATAATATTAAATTCCATTATGTGCATCCGCTGGGTCTGTGCTCAAAATTCATACACTGGCATTAATGGTTGCCGATTTTATATACACACATATATGTGTGTGATAGTGTATAATGTGATCATTTAAAATAATAATAATAATAATAATAATAATAAAGGTTTCCTGTGCATGAATATGTATAGGTATATTAAATTTATATTGACATAAAATTTAATGTCCTATAATTTATAGCATGAATTGATTGAATATCTGCATATTGATTCAGAATTAATTTATATTACGAGATTGTAATTGTATTGATAAAGTTTATAATTTTATCTTTATAATGGATATTATGTTATCATAATTTATTGATTGCATATTAATTTTGTATAATATATGATAAATTTCAAATTCAAGAATTATTTGGTAAATCACAAATTCGGATATTTTATGGTAAATCATTTATGATTAAATTTTAGTTGTTCATCATTCTAAATGTTTAATTGAAGCATGATGTTGCCAAAGTGACCTCTCTTGTGTAGATTATTTATGAGGGATGTTGAATGTTTGTGGGTGTGTAAATTCATGCGGGTATTAACTGGCCCAAAGGAAGGTTTAATATTTGGCCGAATTACACACACACCTGTGGTGGTAAACATGTGATGATTATAAGGTTTAATTTTACATGTAAATAATAATTCGATCCAAAGATAGATTAATTATTTGACATGAGTTATTATCAATGTTTGATCACTACAACAAGAGTACCATTCTGATTAATATTCTTGTCTAAAGACTTGATATTAATGTTGTGCTAGGTATCTTGAGATGAGAATTACCATTATTTGAATTTGTTGATTATCATATTTGGTTATTAATGTGAGCATATATGGTTGTTTTGTTTTCTTTTCAGCCAAGGTTTCTACTATATCTGCTAATGTCAACTCAATACCCATGCTTAATGGGACCAACTTTAAGGATTGGAAAGAGAACATTGAAATTGTTCTTGGTTGCATGGATCTGGACCTTGCACTTCGGTGTGAGCAACCTGCTTCTCTTAAGGATGTAAGTTCTTCTGATGCTATAAAGAACTTTGAGAAGTGGGATCGCTCAAATCGCATGAGTCTCATGATCATTAAGCGCGGCATTCCTGTGGCATTTAGGGGTGCGGTATTTGATGATATCATTACAGCCAAAGAGTTCTTAGCCGAAATTGAGAAACGTTTTGCGAAAAATGATAATGCAGAAACAAGCACGCTTTTGCAAAGCTTGATTTCTATGAGGTATAAAGGCAAAGGAAACATAAGGGAGTACGTTATGAAAATGTCTCATCTTGTTTCTAAACTTAAGGCATTAAAGCTCGAGCTGTCTGATGACTTGCTTGTGCATTTGGTATTAATCTCTTTTCCTGCACAATTTGGTCAATTTAAGGTCAGTTATAACTGTCAAAAGGAAAAATGGACTCTTAATGAGCTCATTTCTTACTGTGTGCAAGAGGAAGAGAGATTGAAGCAAGATAGAACTGAACGTGCTCATATGGTTGTTACCCATAAGGATAAGGGCATAAAGAGAAAGAATATGGAAGCTGTTAAAGGTCCAACTCAAAAGAAACAACAACAAAATACTAAGGGTTGTTTCTTTTGTAATAAGTTTGGACATATGAAGAATGATTGTACCAAATATCACGCTTGACATGCTAAGAAAGGTACATTTCTCACTTTGGTCTGTTCTGAGGTTAATTTAGCTTCAGTACCTAGAAACACGTGGTGGTTAGATTCTGGTGCTACTACTCACATCAGTATTTCTATGCAGGGTTGCCTGAACTACCGAAAGCCAAGTGATGCTGAAAGATACATCTTTGTGGGCGATGGAAACTCGGTGGAAGTCGAGGCTATTGGATATTTTAAGTTGTTATTGGGAACTGGTTATTATTTGGATTTATTGAATACTTTTATTGTACCGTCTTTTAGGCGGAATTTGGTTTCAGTTTCTTTATTGGACAAATCAAATTATTATTGTTCATTTGGAAACAATCAATTCAATTTATCTATAAATTCAAATGTTGTGGGAACTGGTTCTTTATGTGCATATGACAACTTATATTTGTTTGATACAGTTGCTTCTTATAATGAAACCTTGCATGTGGAATCAAAGGGTACTAAACGCAAATTAAATACAAATAATTCAGCCACATTATGGCATAAACGATTAGGTCACATCTCTAGAAATAGAGTTGAGTGGCTTGTGTCTGATGGGATTTTAGATTCTTTTGATTTTACAAACTTTGGTGTTTGTATTGATTGTATCAAGGGAAAACAGACCAAAATAAAGAAATTAGGTGTCAACAGAACTACAGATGTCTTAGAATTGATACATACGGATATTTGTGGTCCATTTCCTACAGTTTCTTGGAATGGTCAACAATACTTCATATCATTCATAGACGATTATTCACGCTATGGGTACCTGTTTCTTATTCATGAGAAATCTCACTCTTTGGATGTGTTCAAAACTTTTAAGGCTGAAGTTGAGAACCAACTCAACAAAAGAATAAAGTATGTCAGGTCTGATCGTGGTGGTGAATACTACGGCAGATATGATGGTTCAGGTGAACAACGTCCAGGCCCATTTGCACAATTCCTAGAGGAATGTGGAATCGTCCCATAGTACACCATGCCAGGATCGCCTAGCATGAATGATGTAGCTGAAAGACGAAACCGAACACTTAAGGATATGGTAAGGAGCATGATTAGTCATTCTACCTTACCAGACTCACTTTGGGGAGAAGCACTAATGACAGCAGCTTATATTCTGAATAGAGGGCCAACTAAAGCAACTACCAAAACACTTTATGAACTTTGGACAGGCAAAAAGCCTAGTCTAAGGCATTTTCACATTTGGGGATATCCAGCTGAGGCAAGGCCTTATAGGCCACATGAAAAGAAATTGGACTCCAAAACAGTGAGCAGTTATTTTATTGGCTACTCTGAACGATCTAGGGGCTATAAGTTTTATAATCCCACACTTCGGTCTATTTTTGAGACGGGAACTGCAACATTCTTTGAGGATGTTGAGTTTGGGGGGAGAAATAAAGTTAGAAACATTGTCTTTGAGGAGGAATCAATCTCGATTCCTATTATTGCTTTTGATAATGTACAGGATTCTTTGCCTATCATTAATCAAGAAGCGAATTCAGATCCTCAAGTGGATAATGTTGATTAAAATCCCATTCATGAAGAGCAAACTCAACAACCTCAAGATCTAGTGCCATTAAGGCGATCCACTAGAGAAAGTAGAAATGCTATTCCGGATGATTATATTGTATTTCTTTTGGAACATGAGGAAACTATAGGAATGATGGAAGATGATCCAATCAACTTTCATCAAGCCATGAAAGGTTCCAATTTTAAAAAGTGGATTGATGCCATGAATGAGGAGTATAAGTATATGCAAGACAATAAAGTTTGGGAACTTGTCCCATTATCAGAAGGTGCAAAGCCCATTGGTTGTAAATGGATTTTTAAAACCAAAAGGGATTCGCAGGGTAATGTGGAAAGGTATAAGGCTCGTCTTGTAGCAAAAGGCTTTACTCAAAAGGAAGGAATTGACTTTAAAATGACTTTCTCTCCAGTTTCAACGAAAGACTCTTTTAGGACAATCATGGCTCTTGTTGCTCATTTTGACCTTGAGCTTCATCAGATGGATGTCAAAACAGCTTTTCTCAATGGTGACATTGATGAAACAATATATATGGTGCAACTAGAAAACTTTGAGTTGGAAGACCCAAAGAATATGGTTTGCAAATTGACAAAATCTATCTATGGACTTAAACATGCTTCTCGTCAGTGGTATCACAAGTTTCATCAAGTGATTATCTCGTTTGGTTTTGAGACAAACACTATTGATAATTGTGTATATCACAAATTCAGTGGGAGTAAACTTATATTTCTGGTTTTATATGTTGATGACATACTGCTTGCCACAAATGATATAGGCATGTTGCACGAAACCAAGAAATTTCTATCAAATAATTTTGAAATGAAAGATCTTGGTGATGTCATGCCCCCGAATTCTAGGGCACCTGGAACCGGGTACATGACTTCCCCTTGCCCGCACCCGATAGGTCAAGGGGTTGGTGACTAGAAACAATGGAGACTACACCGCGGGTGCTGTCTCAAATATGCAACCATGTACAGTCATACATCAAGGGTAATCCTGTACTTTCCCATATATCATCATACATACAATGAGTCAAACAGTCATACAGACATTACATCATACAGTATGCAAATACAACTGTCCACGGACCCATGTCCGGGATATCACATAAAACACTACAGAATATAAATGTATCATACATCAGAGTAGTGGATGTCCTCCTGGAAGAAAGTCCTCCTGAAAAGGGTAAACAACAAGTAGGGGTGAGCGACAAGCTCAGTAGGTGACCCCAAAACTCCACATCATGCAACACATATAAGTCTATACTATATGCTCAGTGTACTCGTGCACCGTGTGGTGTGCACAATCATCAGGACTCAGCCTGCAACAAACATTAGGACTCAGCCTGCTCACACAGGACAACTTGTTCACGATCCTCCATGGGATCCCAGCTCAGGGCACTCAGCCCTAGCCCCACGAGCTCAACGGCTCAACTCAGGCCTTAGCCTGTCCGCAACGCAATATGCCCGGCCACAGTCGCCACACAGGCCTGCCATCGGTGCATATGCCTGCCACGTCAACCACATAGCACCATCGGTGCATCACGGTGAGAACCCAAACAAGTCACGGAGTCTATACCCCAATACCTCACACCAACACACTAACATGAGTATGGCATGTCATTCTCAACATTTCCTTTAAAACTGTAGCCAGTCTTCACAAGTAAATCCTCAATCCTTGATTTATGAAGGAAGTACCCATAGCAGCTATTTTCTTGAAATCAAAAGTCCCGGCATTGGGTTCCCATATCATAAATAAGATAATCTGATTTTTGGGGATTTTTCTGAGATGTCTAACCCCACTTTCCAAAAATTCACCACTACGAACTTTTGGGTTTTTCCGAGATTTTACACTAAATCCCAATTTTCACATTTTGAAAGAGTGGGAATTAATTTTTCTAGTATTTTTCTTTGAATTCAAATGGGGAGTATTTCGTTATTTACATTGTAACTTAAGTATACTTAAATGTGTAGATGGGTATAGGTTGCAATGTAAATAGGTCCAGTCCAATGCTGTACAGTGTCCAATTACACTGCGACTCGTAACTCAGAACCTGCGACTCGTAGCTGCGGAACGGCGACTCATAGCTGCGGAGCGCGCCTCGAAGACTCGAAGCGAGGCTACGACCTTCGACCTACGAGGCTACGAACTTCGACCCTTCGACCCTTCAACTACGAACTACGAGGCTACGAACTACGGGTCTACGAACTACGAGTCTACGAACTACGAACTATGAGGCTACGAACTACGAGTCTACGAACTACGGGTCTACGAACTACTACGAACTACGAGGCTACAAACTTCAACCCTTCGACTACAAACTTCGGGTCTTCGTCAGTTCGACTCAGGAACGCACCCAGGGTACTGTTCATCGTCGTTTTTGCCTGTTCTTCGTCTGAAACGCGCCCAAAAACTCCCAGACGCTCACTAACACCCCTATTTCGCAATAAACTATGATATCTACCTTAAAACGCGTCCAGAACGCCTCTAAATCGCGCAGAAACAACAGAAACACGTATAAAATTCCAAATTTCCAAAAATCTAGATCTAAACCTAGATTTCCATGGTTGACTTATCAACCCTCATGAAAAACATAGTAAATCAACCCCAAAATCACAGAAACATATATCCACAGTGATATAAAACAGTTCTTAACCACAGATCTTATGCTAAACCATTAGATCTAACCCAAAATTGGTTTTCCCCAAATTCTAGGGTTCATGCTCAATTTCATAAATTATGATAAATTCGTGCAGATCCAAAACAAGAGAGAGATAAGAAGTTCAAGGACACCTACTTGAAGTGAATCTTTGAGCTCCACGAACCCAAATCGCCCCAAATCGCCAAGGCCTCCAAGCTCTCTCAAGCTCTCTCTCTCAAGCGTACAAACATGAAACGTAAAGTGAAAGCTTCTTTTTTTTTTCTACTATTTATATTTCTGCCAATCAACTGACCTAGTCAACCATTGACCCAGTCAATAATTGACCTCTGAACACAAAAATTGACCTCCAAGGCCCCGAATCTCCAAATTGAGTCAAACTACAGTCAAAACGCTCGAAATGACGAGCACAACACTAAACAGATATTATTACACCCAAATGACCGCCCAAACGCAAAGTCAACCAATAAACCCCGAAAAGTCAACAATCGGGTCAAACGGGACTCCGACTCGGAATCGGGCCCAAGTACAGTCAAAATGCTCACATCGATGGCTACATTACCGTCCAGATAGTTACATTCCCATAGAATGGCTATCTCTCAAAACTACCCAAATACGAGTCTTTACACTTTCATCGCCAAGAATGCTCCTCATACAACTTTCAAGGCTCCACCTTCTATGGTCATTCTATATCCGTTGTTATCTAAGACCCCTAATGAAATGAGGTTCTTTTTCAGATCTGGAACATATCTGACATCTGTTAGTCGCCTGGTTGTACCGTCATGCATTTTGAGGCAAATTGTTCCAATGCCTCTTGTTTGGCACGTATTGTTGTTGCCCATCATGACAACGCCACCATCAAGCTCTTGAAAGCTTGTGAACCAGTTCCTGTTTGGACACATATGATATGAATAACCTGAATCAAGAATCTATTTATCTACCTGGATGTCTGTTGTCGAAACTGAGAAAGCTGAGTCTTCTAAATCATCATTTCCTTTTGCAACATTTGCCGTAGATTTGTCAATTTTTGGACAGTCTTTCTTCCAGTGCCCTTTTTGACGACAATAGGCACATTCATCTTTTTCCGGGCGTCTTCTTGATTCTCCTCTTGATTTTGAGTGAGATTTATTTCGCCCGCTAGATCTCCCAAATCTCCTTTTGTCTTCTCTGCCTCGAGTAACAGTCAATGCTTCTGGTGTCAAGTCTCTGGAATCTTTCTGATCTTTCTTTCAGTACTCATTATTCACCAAAGCATTGGAAACATCTATGAATTTAACCTCATCTTTTCCATCCAACAGAGTTATGGTTAAATGATCATAGCTTTCAGGGAGAGAATTCAACAATAATAATGTCTTATCTTCATCAATAACATCAACATCTAAATTTTGCAGATCAGCAAGAATTTTGTTGAAATTATTGAGATGCTCAATCATAGGCATACCTTTCTTATACTGAAATCAGAAGAGCTTCTTCTTCAGGTAAAGTCGATTCTCTACGCTCTTCGTCATGTACTTGTCTTCTAATTTCTTCCAAAGTGTTGAGGCTGTAGTTTCCTTCATGACAAAGTACTTTTGATCTTTAGCAAGGCACAATCGGATAGTGCCGTAGGCTTGACGAATCACATAGTTCCAATCCTCATAAGAAATATTTACTGGTTTAGCTCCCAGTGCAATATTTGATCCTTCGCGGAACAACAGATCCTGAACTTCGCATTGCCACATGCCAAAGTTATTTGTATCGTCAAACTTTTCAATATCAGATTTTGCATTTGATATTGAACTTCTTTGCCACGAACTATTGGTAAAGGTGGAAGGTTGCATGTCACCTTCTTTTGGGTCATTCATCGTTCTTCAAGACTCCACAAAAATAAAAATATTTTCGGAGTAGAATTTGCAGAAACTGATGGCGCGGTTGCGTCTGAAACAGCTAAAAACCTTAGGAACCAATATCTTTTGATCCTAATCTGATCAAAAATAAATCCACCAAATACAAAATAAGTTTTTTTTATTCCACTCTTTTTTCAACCCAAACAAATACATAATACCACCTCTTTTTTTTTAATCCTCCACCTTTTTTTTTTAAATCTGCTCCTCCTCCCCACGTGTCTATCTCCTTTTTCTTAAAAAAAAAGGCTAAACAAAAAATAACAACTCCCTCCCCAATTTACGGATCTGGTTGTGCAGGGCTCTCCTTTTTTTTTTTCAATACACACGTTGCCTCTTCTTTTTACACTCCACTATTTCTTTTTCTTTTTTTTTTCAAACACAAAAACCGAGATGACTTTACCTCATCTAATATTATCAATCAAAACATGTCTCCCTATTCCAAAATTTACGGATTTGGCTCTCTTAATTTTTTTTGAAACTTATCTCTTCTGGCAAAAAACGCAGAATAAATCACGCTTCAACGATGGCTGAGTGTTCGGCAAGAACGGGAGATGAGGACGGTCCACGGTGTACGGTGGCAAGTGCAGGTGAGGCTGGCCGATTTGGGATCAAGCGTCCGTCTTCGATGACGGTCCGACACACGCGTGAGTCCGACGGTATGATACAGCGTCTGGTCGGACGAGTGGGTGGGCTAGCAGTGGGCTGGCAAGGCAGCACGTGGTGGCTGCAGCGGGTCTTGCGGGATAGTGACGGCACACGACTAGCCAAAATGGGTATGTATGTAACACCAGGCTCTGATACCAATTGTTGGGATCGATTCACACATACACACACAGAACACGCAAGATTTAACGTGGTTCGGCCAAGAAATGCCTACGTCCACGGGAGGAACGAATTGTTTTCACTATATTAGATATTCCAATACAAGCTCTGATTTTCCACACATATTACAGAGCAGATGACATGTTTATATAGCAGATGAGAAGAGAAGAGAATGGTGAAAAGAAGTTCAAAATAACTTCTCCAGCTGCAAAGGTGGACGCCAGCCATGACTGCCCACAACCACCATGTTTGACGCCGGCCACCGGCTAGTCGCGTTTGACTGAGCCAAATCCACAAGGATTCAGAGGTTTTCCAATGACGAAATGATTTGAACTGAAACGCTCTCTTGAGTTGGGATTATTCACTGAGAGATGAAATGTTATATCGAAGAGGACAAGAACAATCAACGTAGGAAGAAATAAGTAAATTTTCGGTAGATCAAATTTGCTCTTGATACCATATCAAGATTAATGAGAAGAAACAGAGAAAATAAGAGGAAAATCTTTCTTATCAAAATCGAGAAGAAGCAGAGATCAAGGGAAGAAACGAAAAGGGCTTTCTTATTTATTTGTGAAAAAAACCAGTCGGCCCTATATATATATATATATATGAAGAAAATGAGAAGTCATTACAATCAATTATGTCGATAACTAATTAAAACACGGAAGACGAAGAGATGGTAGTCGCAAGATCTAAGACGATTGGATGAAGGCGTCAACTCTTAAGGAAATTGGATGTCCACCAAAACGACGACATAATTAATTGCCTCTCTGATAATTAATCATTCTATCCAACCACAACACACTTTATCCGATCGATAAAGACTATGACTCCGATAACAAAACATTACTCCGATAAACTTTTTTACTAGTCTCTATTTGAGATACTTCACTTGATCTGAGAATGCTCAGAATCCATCCGAAGGAGATCGGATCCCACTGTTTTTCCACAAAAATTAATTCACAAATCATTTCTTGAAAACAAGAAATAAGAGAAAGGGTAAAGATTAAAATCAATTGAGAGCTTACAAAAAAAAAACAGAAATCTTGTAAATATGTACTTGCTTGCTATTATGATCATCACCGCAGGGGTTGCTCAGAGTCAATGCTAAATTGTTGTTTTTAACGCATTAATGAAAATCGATTGAATTATTTATAGAGAAATGAAACATGCACAAACGTTGCGGAGGAAGTCGCAAAAACCTGTAACCGTTTCTAGGAGGCTCCCTCCCCAAAAACCTGTAATTTCAGAATTTGGAGATAACGCGTGCGAAGATGGTAATTTCAATTGTGGTTTTTTAAATACGCGATCCATTTATAAATTCTCATTTAAAATAAGGTATTTTTCAAATTCACATTATATTTTCAAAATCCTTAAAAATCAAATAATCTCCTCAATTACCCTACAACCAAATACACATTATGCAAACTATCTTACTTCATTATAAAATTGTATCATTAATTATACTTTAGTTGATTATTTTTTAAGTAGGTTTTCTAAATGATGTTTTGTAAAAAATAATGCTTCAAAACAATTAATCAAAGCTATAATCGAAATAAATGGCCTAGTTAAAAAACTCCTTCCTAAATAAAACAATAATTATTTAAAATTATTTAATGTGTCATTATTATAATTAAATAATATTACATACAGATACATTATACAGACATAAAAACTTTCATTGTCATTTGATTAATATTAATTCTTTTAAGAAAAATTATTCATACTAATCCAACGGTACATAAAAATATTTCTGCGCGAATTACCTACTCAATATACATATGAATAAACTTTTTTCATTATAATTGTGTTTATAGGTTGTTTTAGCCTGAGTATATCTAGGAAAAATACTTAGTGAAATGTATTAATTTCAAGAAATTAATTGTATGTTTATGGCAATAAACAAAAATAAAATTTAAATCCCCACACTAAGAACAAGTAGCAACACCACAGCCGAAGTGTAATATTTCATAGTCAGTTTCATTTATAGTTATCACGTTTTAGTATAATTATTCCATGCACTATAAAATTAAGTATTCACAAGATAGGGTGTTTCTCATTTAATAGTTAGGGGTGTTAAACTCCTAAACATAGCATTGATCAAACTATTAGGCTAAACAATTATTGTTTAAAATGTTTACATAATTAGTATATATACTTAAAATCTAACATAATAATAATAATAATAATAATAATAATAATAATAATTATTATTATTATTATTGATATTGCTACTAATAATTCAGATCACCTCTGGAGCCGCTAGCCTATTTAACACTCTTATTTGAGAGATATGTTGTTTTCATGTTTTAAGTTACTTCATTACTATTAATCTTCCTTTTTAAGTGTTGTTGGTTACTTTGAAAGTGATATTTTACAAATCTCCCACATTATTTACCGAGAATTTAGGTCAAAATAACTAACATATTAATTTAAAATATTAATTAATACAAAATTTTAAGATAGTTACATTTTTCCCCTCATGAATATCCTCCATGTTAATGGACTTGCTATTGACACCCGAATCTGTCTGGTGGCAAATACTCATGTGCCGGTGCTTTATTCTCTTGTTTAAAAAAGGCTACTAAAATTGGAAAATAAAAAAAAAATTTCATAGTCGTTATCAAGCAAAAATATAGGGTTAAAGTTGGAACATCTACCGCTAGGAATAGTAAAATAAAATCGTCGGTGTTATAAAGAATTATGTAGAAATATGGTTACGAGTAAGAAATGGTTAGTTGTCACACCACCAAATTCTAGGGAATCCGGAACCAGGAACATAACTTCCCCTTGCCCGCATACGAAAGGTCAAGGGGTTGGTGACTAGCACCAATCGAGACTACTGCGGGTGCTGTCTCAATCATGCAACCACGTAAAGTCATACATTAAGGGTAATCTTGTACTTTCTCATATATCATCATGCATACTATAAGTCAAACAGTCATACAGACATCATATCACAAACAATATGCAAATACAACTGTCCACGGACCCATGCCCAGGATATCACACAAAACAATACAAAATACAATACTGTATCATACATTAGAGTAGTGGGCACGTCCTCCTAGAAGAAAGTCCTCCACTAGTCTCGGGTCACACCTGAAAAAAAAGGAAAACAACAAGTAGGGGTGAGCGACAAGCTCAGTAAGTGACCCTAATACTCCACATCATGCAAACATACAAGTCTATACTACATGCTATGTGTACTCGTGCACTGTGTAGTGTGCACAATCATCAGGACTCAGTCTGCAAACAAACATCAAGACCTAGCCTGCCCACACAGGAAAGCTTGTCCACGATCCTCCACGGGATCCCAGCTTAGGGCACTCAGCCCTAGCTCCATGAGCTCGACGGCTCACGAGCTCAATGACTCAACACAATCCTCAACGGGATCTCAGCTCAGGGCACTCAGCCCTAGCTCCATGAGCTCAATGGCTTAACACGGGCCTTAGCCTCACGGTAAGAACCCAACAAGTCATAGAGCCCAAGCCCCAATTCCTCAAACCAACATACCAACACCAATATGACATTAAGGTTCACCATACTCTCTTTATAACTGAAGCTAGTCTTCACAAATCAGTCATCATTCCTTGACCAAGGAAGGAGATACACATAGAAGTTATTTTCTTAAAATAAAAAGTCCTAGCATTGGGTCTCCATATCATAACTAAGATAATCTGATTTTTGAGGATTTTTCTGAGATATCTAACCCCACTTTCCAAAAAGTCACCTCTACGAAATACTGGATTTTTCCGAGATTTTACACTAAATCCCAATTTCACATTTTGAAAGAGTGAGAATTTAATTTTCTAGTATTTTTCTTTGAATCCGAAAGGAGGGGTATTTCGCTATTTACATTATAACTTAAGTATAATACTTAAGTGTGGAGAGACTTAAAGGTTACAATGTAAATGGTCCAGTCCAGTGTAGTGCAGTTATACTACTGTGGATTGAAGCTGCGGACCACTGTTGTTGCCACATCCGGACTACTGATCCGGACTAACTAATCCGGACTACTGATCTGGACTAACTGATCCGGATAAACTGATCCGGATTAACTGATCCGGACTAACTAGTTGCTGCCTATGCCCAGAGTATTGTTCATCATTGTTTTTGTTCTTTTCGTCGTCTGGAATCAACCCAATGACCCCAGACGCTCACAAACACATGTTTTACTTAACAGACTACAATATCTACCTCAAAACGCGTCCTAAACGCCTCTAAATCGCACGATAACAACAGAAAGACACACAAATCATCTATCTATCTAGATCTAAATATAAATTTCCATGGTTGACCTCTCAACCCTCATGAAATACACAGTTATATAACCACAAATCACAGTAACACATATCCAAATATAAGATCAAGATAAGAAGGTCAAGGACACCTACCTGGAAAGATTATTTGCGATCCACGAACTCCAATCGCCCCAAATCACCAAAGGAAGCTCTTCACCTTCTCTCTCTCTCTCTCTCTCTCTCTCTCTTGCTCAAACATGCACGCACCAAGAAATTAAAGGAATAAGGCAGTTTCTTAATTATTTATATACTGCTGCCAATAATTGGCCTCCCAACAATAATTGACCTCCCGAAGTCACGAACTCTAAATTGAGCCCAATTACTGTCAAAACGCTTGAAATGATGAGAACAACACTATTCAGATATTATCACACTCAACTAACTGCTCAAATGCAAAGGCAACCGATAAACCCCGAGAAAGTCAATAATTGGGCCACTCGGGGCCCCGACCTGGAATCAGGCCCAAGTACTGTCAAAATGCTCACATCGATGACTAGACTACCATCTAGATAGTTGCATTCCCAAAGAATGGCTATCTCTTAACTCTACCCAAATACGAGTCTTTACGTTAGTACTCTCACCATAGCCAAAATTAGTATTCATTTAGTTATATGAGGTTTTATTTAAATTTAATTTCTTGTTAAAAAGTTATTATTTTGCCAAAAAAATGAAATTATTTTTGTTTATAATTATTCCAAAGCTATCTTATTCTGATATATATAATAATGGGTTTTATTTAGAAAGAGATTTTGCATGTCTTTTCAATGAAGGTGATAAATGTAATTCGTGAAGAAATTGGTGATATAAAATTTTGCATAATTATTGATGAAGCTTTTAATAAGTCAGTGAGAGAATAAATTGCTATTGTTTTAAGATTTGTTGACACGAATGGCTTTGTGCGAGAACGCTTTTTTTGGGGTTGTTTATGTTTCTGACACTATGACATTAACCCTAAAAAAATAGATATATTCTTTACTATATCATTATAATCTAGATATTCAAAATATTTGAGGCAAAGATATGATGATGCAAGTAATATGCGAGGTGAGTCAAATGGATTACAAGCATTGATTTCATATGATTGTCCGTATGCCTATTAGGGCTTGTTTGGTACGCGGGAATGAAAATGGGGGGAATGGAATCATTAAGGGAATGAAATTAACATGGGAAACGGAATGCAATTTTTGATTACCTTGACTGTGTTTAGTATACAAGACCAAGCAAGGTAATATATTAAGAAAATTACTAAAATATCCTCAATCTTTTAATTAATTTTTTTAATTTCTTTTTCTCAATCACAAAGCCGTCCCCTCCACCGACACAATCACAGCGGCAACCACCGTGCACACAAGCTGTCCCCAAAAACCTAAACCACCCAGCCTCTTGAAGTGAAGGTGGAAAGGGTAGGCTCGGTTTGGTCGGATCGGTTTGCGTGGGACAGTGGAAAGGGTTTCAAGGAAAAAAGAGAAGAGGGTGGAGGGAGTGCGTTCAGGGGTGTGGAAATGGGGTGCGTGACGGGGAGGGGGGAAGGGGGAGGAGGGAGAGTATGGCTGGGCGGCGGCGGCGGATCGGGAGGGGGAGGGGGTGTAGTGACGAGGGGGTGGAGAGGGGGCGGGGAGAGTGGTGGAGAGGGGGGCGGGGCGACGGCGGATCGTGTGGGGGAGGAGGGCTGGGCAGCGGTAGGGGGAAGGGAGATAGGGAGGGGAGGCAGGTGACGGGGAGAGAGAGAGGGGGAGAAAGGGGGAGATTAGAATAAATAAATAAATAAATAAAGGGTAAAAAAAGAAAAAAAAAGGGTTCCATTGTACAAGGGAACCTTTAAACCAGGGGGGATGGGGGGAATCAATTTCCCCCTAAGTGGGGGTATAAGATTCCTATGGGAATCTTATTGCCTTCTCTATTTTCATACCAAACACGGGAAAGGAATGCAATCTGATTCCTTTCCTTTCCTTTCCTGCGTACCAAACATGTCATTATATCTATTGTTTTGTACATCGTTTACGATTGACATTGATATTAACATCAAAAGCAATTATTACTGTTAGTAAATTTTTTGATCGGTTGGCTTTCATTATTAATATTATTGGTGTTTCATGTAAGCGTAATGAACAATTAAAGCTTGCTCAAGATGCTGAATTTGCATATTTGATTGATATTGGTGAGCTCGAAACTAGAAGGGGTCTTAATCAAAAGTGCAATTTGCAACGAGCTAGAGATACTTGTTAGAGTTTTCACTTTAGATCAATTTCTAGCTTGATAAAGATTTTTAGTCCAACATGTGAAGTTTTACTCAAAATCATTAAGGAAGAATCTACTTCTTCGTGACAGGTAAAAGTAGTTACAACTTATGAAATACTAACTTCATTTGAATTTGTATTTATCTTGCATCTTATGAAAAGAATTAAAGTGCTTAATGATAAACTTTTTCAAGTTTTACAGTGTCAGACTCAAGATATTTTAACTGCAATGAGTTTTGTTTCATCTATTAAAAAACTTATTCAAGCATTCAGGGATGATAAATGGGATGACTTACTCACCAATGTGATATCATTTTGTGAGTTAAGATCGATAGATGTGACAAATTTGACTTTTATTATGTTGGTAGAGAGGTTTTGCTTGCCATTAATAAGATAACTTTACAATTGAGCATCATTATCGAGTGGATATTTTTTATGCTGCAATTAATTCTTAGTTACAAGAACTAAATCATTGATTTAATGAGCAAGCAATAAAGTTACTTATGCTCAGTTCAGCTTTCACTACAAGAAATTGGGCCTACCGTAACATCAAAGGGTAACATTATTGAAAAAGTGTTATAATATATAGGTATTGAAAAAATACGGAGCAGCATCTAATGGGTTTGGATTGCGCGCGGACTATTTTGGGTTAACGGGGATATTTTTCGTCAAATAAGTGTTGTGGGCACGCCCAAAACTAAAAATCATCCCTCCTATTTTCGATTTTCGTACCTAAAAACAAAAAATAAATTTTTTTACTTCATTTATTCCCCTGAACACTACAGAGTCTCTCTCTCTCTCTCTCTCTCTCTCTCACGATGAACCCTACATGGTCGCTCAATCCTTCACAGACGAACCCTAGGAAGGGGGAATCTCTCAATTACACCATCCCAACCCAACGCTCTGTGATCTGAAGTCCTCCGCACATGGGATCTTCTTCGCATCACCTTTCTCTCGCCTCAACGACATGAATCGAAGTCTGTCACCTTGCGGGTTTAATTTGGAAGGCGGTTTGTGAACGAAAGAGAAATTGAAGATCTGTATGTCCGTTTTAACTTCCAATTAGTTTACATCTGCATCCAGTTAGAATTTCTACTCACTTTTTATCTTTTAATTGACGTTAATTATAGCGAAACATATTTGTTATTTTGGATTTGTTTTGTATCTTGATTTCTTGTGCGTGAATTTTCTGGCTTTAGTTATGCATGTACCTTGGTTTCTTTATGTATTCCATGTTAGGGCTTCAAGTTTCAGTGTCTCTGTGTATTATGTGTATTCCATGTTAGGTATTTCATGCATGTACCTTGGTTTCTCTGTGTATTCCATGTTTAGTGCAGTCCTAAATCCCAAGCCACATAAACATATATCATAAACTGAACTTGTCTTTCAAACTTGCATCTAAATCGGAGCGGATTGAAATGCCAGTTTTTTTTTAAAGAGATAATGGATCCTGAGCATTAGAAATAAAACATGAAATGATATGTTGTGTAATGAGTTTATATTCACTTGACGTACGTAGTCTCAGTTAATAAAAATGACAGTGGGGACCTGAGCCTGATCTGATGCTTCCTCTTTTTTTTTTACTTGCAACTATTTTTTTCCGCTATTTCAGCTACAAGGCCTCAGGCTGATGTTGCATGTTGTATGCATGCCCTTGCAAGACGGTTGCCCAAGACACATAATGGGGCGGCATGTTCCTATGGCGTTGAATGTAGATTCCATTATTCCTTAAATATTGATTGGTATCTTATAATTGAAATTCATAAGTTTTTATTATTAGTTATTGATGTTTAGGTTGCATTGAAAACGTTAATTGTTATTCATCGTGCTTTGAGGGAGGTGGACCCAATATTCCATGAAGAGCTCGTTAATTATGGAAGGAGCAGGAGCCATATGCTCAACATGGCTCATTTTAAAGATGATTCCAGCCCAAATGGTACACCTTATTTAGTTATTTTTATATTGTGAAACCAATTGAATTTAACTTAAAGGTTCTTTGTGAATAAAATTTGTTTGTCTGCTTTGCTCGGCATGGGTCCGCACATATGCTTTATTTTTGGAAGACAAGGTTGGAATATTTTTGTGTTTTGAAGTATGACATAGAGTCCATTTGCCCTGTAATTAGGAATCTATTCTTTCTTAGGATCATTGTTTTCAACATTCATTCCTTTGCAAGACATCTATTTTAATTATCTATTTAACTGTGTTTTTTCAAAAATAAATAGTTTAACTACAGTTTACGTAAAGCATGGTCATATTTGCTATAGTAGAACAATTTATACAAGCTTTTGGGTGCTTGGTATTGGAATCACTTTTTTTTTAAAGAAAAAGTAACAAATTAAGCTATTTTTGTCACCACCTTAAGTGCTTCTTAATTAAATTTCTTTGACTATCAGAAAAATAATAAATAATAAATGGAAAATCTTGAACCCCAGAGTTTGATGTTGGGTAGTGGCACCAAAACCTAGAGTTGCACTCACCTTGCTTCATAAAGATTTTCTAATGCCATTCATGCGCTGTAATTATTTCCGTTCGGTTCATGTTTGTAAAATGTGATTGACTTACCATGGTATTCAATAGTGTAATTCTGACTTAATATGAGAATATATGAAAATCTAATATTTGCAATTCTTTTTAGCATTTCAATGTGGTTATTTACCTTTATTCCACAGAGAATGAAAGATCTGGATACTATTGACTTGCTTCAACACTTGTCAGCTTTGCAACAACTTCTTCACTGTGTTCATGTTTGTCAAGTAGTTAAGTCGGCCACTTCATTTTTCGATTTAGAGGTTCTTATGTTATACCTATATTTATATACATCAATGTGAACATAACAAATGTTTTCAGCATAACTTGAATTTTCATGGGAAACATTTCTGGAATATTTATGTAGCCACAAGGAGCAGCAGTTCATAATTTCATTATTAGGTTAGCACTTTCTATGGTGAGTGAAATTTTTTACCAATTCTTTTATCTAGTAGTTTCTCTTAATGCATGTTGCAGGAAAGTTCTTTTCATATTTTCTAATGTCATTTTCACTTTGCGGTGGGAATCGGGTTACCCAGGAAGAAGCTAGAATTCAAGCATAGACTTTCAATAGCTCTCGGTGCCACTAAAGGTGATCATCTGCTCAATCAGTGAGCATTTGTGACTTTCCTGGTATTAGTTTTTCTCTTTAATAGAATATCCAAACATGAATATTAGTCCATGATTCTTTTCCAAGCTTCTGTAAGCTGCCGGGACTATTAGAATTCTCAATTTTCTCAAAATTTTCTGAAAGTAGTGTTTGCATGCTTAAATTATGCAGCATAATTGAAGTTTTTTTTGCTTATTGTTGCACAGGTTTGGCTCATATGCATTCCCTGAGTCCTCATTTGTTACATAAGAATTTCAAAGCGACAAATGTTCTTGTAGATCAAAACTTAATGGCCAAGGTTGCAAATGCGGGACTGCGTAACTTGCTCGGGAGAGGAGATGTTGCTGGCCCATCTTCTCAAGTGGCAGCTGATGAGATATTGTTGGCTCTAGAGTAACTTCCACAAACAAAGCTATTGTATTTTTGTCCGATTCATACTTTTACTCACTGGTTTCCCGCTATAATTATGCAGGGTAAGAGAATTCGGACGCTTTAATGAAAAAAGCGACGTGTACAGTTTTGGGGTATTTCTTCTGGAGTTGGTGAGTGGGTAGGAAACCATGAATTCACCATCTTCAAAAACCAAATAGAACTTGGTTGAATGGGTAGGGACAACGTTATTAACATAAAATGACAAATTGCCCTAAAATATCCATAACGTTCCATTGAACCTGAAAAATAATATACTTGATCATGCTTGATAATTCATAATGTATGCACTTCTATTGCCATTCTGGAGATATATAGGAAACGGGGCAACAAGTACTATCATTTGAGGTGAATTGATTGTAATAGGAGAGTTTCCATAACTGTGTTTCTCATTTTTTTTAATTTTTTAAGGCAAAAAAACTATCAGAGTTTTATAAAATATGCAAAAACCTAGATATTGGACGAGGAGAAAGTTGTACCAAGATTGAGCAGGTTTGTAGCTTTCTTTTGGCTTTGTTTATGGAATATATACTTTTGTCTTACACTCTAATTACATACTTGTTAAGATATTTGTTATTATTGATGAAGCCTCCAGCATCTTTTATGCAAGCCATAGATGAATACATTAGATACGCTTTAACGGTTCACAAGGATCAGGTTTGAAAGTTATAACTATCCCTGCTTTTTCCATTTTGTCTGTCAGTCTTAGCAAGAGCTCGACAATTGTATAAGACTTTGAAATTTTGTGTGTTTGAACCGACTAGATGTTCAATGATGTCAACATATATTTAGTATATACTATTATTAGAACATTAGTAGTGGACTATGTTCAATACTGTAATATTGGACTTTATCCATATAATGCTTATATATTCTGCCATGATACATATTAATGCTTATATATTTTGTCTTGCATAGGTGAGTAATAACAAATGCCAAAATTGGAGTGCTGAAGGTAGGTGATAATTAAGGTAACTACTCATTCAATCTGTAAATCAAATTAATGATATAAATATATAATAATACTGACAGACTTATTATTTTTTTTCTTGCAGAATGATAGAGTTGTGTGACAATTTATTCTGGCATGGAATGAAGATGGCATTAGGGGTTTTGTTTTGAGACATTTTGAATTTTATATTATGGTTTGTAAAATATTTTGAACACAGTTAGTTATTTTGGATTGTAACACTTCATAATACTATTTTTCAATGGGGAAATATATTATTAATATTTTTGATGGTTTGTTTCTTTGAATATTAGTAGTTTTTGAACTGTAATGGTATTTATGACATTGAGACCAATAATTGTAATCATTTGAGAAGGCTAGTTATATTTCTGTGTCATCTACTGTAAGCCTTTTTGGTGTATTAGGTCTGCTTGGCTTATGATATGTTGGTTACTTTCCGTAACACAAAAAAAGTCATATTGTATGATTTTCGACAACACATGATTGTAACACAATAAAAAGTGTTATGTAGAGAGTGCTATAGTAAGCTTAAAAAAATCTTACGAAAATGTTTCATAAGACTATAGCATGTGTCACTGTATGATCTACTGTAACATAAAATAGTAACACACCAAAAAGTGTTCCCGAAAGATGGGAGACTTTTCATAAGCTAAGCAGACCTAACACCCCAAAAAGTGTTACGATATCCTACGGTAACACATTTTATGTCTTACTAAAGGCTTGATTTCTTGTAGTGTTTAGATCCTTATCAAGCACGCCAATATTTTATAATCAATAATATTTATTTGTTGGTAATGAATTTTTATCTACAAGACTTCACAGAGCATGAAAAAGAGGCTTTGGAAATAGAACTTCGTCATTTTGAGCATAATGTAGTTCAACCTTCAGAGTTTGAAGATTTATGAAGCATTTCTGAATTGTGACAATGGATAGTGAGGATGCAAAAATCAATTGCCAATTAACTTGTTTTTAGAGTGATTATTCTTATACTTATTCTTACTGTTTCTACTACAGAACGAACATTTTCAATTATGAATATCATTAAAACAAAGCTTTGCAACAAAATGGAAGACGGTTTTCTAACAGACTTTATGCTTTTGTACATTGAAAGAGAGATTGCTTAATCGTTTAATACAAATTCAATTATAGATGATTTTAGTAATATGAAAACATGTCGGTTTTTTTTTTGAAAATTAAATTATAATAAATTAAGGATAATTATTATATATTTTTGATTTTGATCAAATATTTTACATCTTCTAGCTGTTAATGTTTTTAATTTGATTAATATTATATGAATTGTATTTTAGATTTTCATGAATATATATATATATATATATATATATTGGCCCTCCCATATCTGAAATCCTAGCTCCATCCTTGTTAAAGAGTCAGAAGTCTTTAGTTCAGACAAAATACATTATTTAACATTCAAAGAAAATAAATAAATTTACTTTTTAACAAATTTCATATAAGAAAATTTTTAGCTAACCATATTCCTATGTGCATATATCGATCACTCGCATGTGTTAATACATTGAATTAAAGAAAAAAAACAACACATTATCTATTGTAATTATTCTTGTGAGATATCACTGGGCTAAAATAGGGAGAATAGATTTCACGGAGCTAAAAGTTTAATACATATTTTAAAAATATAAAATATTTTATAATCGGTTAAAATAGGAAGATTAGAGTAGTTAATATAAAAATAGTTAGCTAAAATAACTTTTAACTAATATATAAAGATGATGGGGAGCGTGGTTGAACATGCTTTGAAATTCATGCTAAAATGTTAGTGAAAATTGATTGAATTATTTATATGGGAGGAAAGAAAAAAAGGCAGTTTATTGGAAATATGATTTAAATGAGAATCAAAAATTCTCATACGGAACGTGAGTGTTGTTTCCTGGATCTTGTATTTCAAACATGTTAATATATACCCATTGTGAAAAACAAAAGCTCCATCTCGAATAGACTCTCTATTATTTACAAATAGAGAATCAAATGGTAAAAATTAACTCCAACATACTCTTCAGTCCACTCTTTATATTTATATATTATTACAGTAATTGCTCAAAAATAAGAAATTACTATTTATTATTTATAGAATATTATATTATTATATTAAACATTTCAAGCATCGATGAAAGTGCACTGGTTTTGACGACGGAGTAAAAAAAGCGGTCTACATTGCTCATGTCCCGGGCATTGAGCAAATCATCCTAAGTGTTAGCCCGATGGCTTCTATTATTCTACCGCAAAGATGGCTGCCTACGAGGCCATATCCATCACCGGGGGGGCTGCGTTGCTCGTTGGAACCATGTGTTAAATGCCGCGAGATGGTGATCCTGTAGAGCTTCAGAACCGAGGCAGTGCTGCAGTGACTCTTTTGCCTCTAACATGGGTAGTGTGGACATGATTTTAAGGATTTTCTCTTCTACCACCAAACAAACTACTTTGTTACTGCGCGGCCACCGGGTTGGAAAGAGTTTCCTGTATTCAATCAACAGCCGTGCCCAATCTTTTACAAGTCTTATCCTTACCTGTGAGGAAAGAATTCATGTCAAAGAACATAATCAAAATGAGAAGACAGTTCCATAATGATTGAATGGCTCATATAATACTTTCATTAACTATTTGTACGTACTGTCTATTAAAATGTGATATTGACCGTTCGAATGATGATCGAATGAATGAAGGTTATGTCAATGTGTGTGAGCATGGAAAAGGTTCCATTTCAGTTGCGGATCGCGATACAGGATGTTAATTCTCTCACAGCAATCGGTGGGACAAATATCGCAGAAGGTCTAAAGAAGGGTGCCAAGGTCTTTAACTGATCGCAAGTGGAAGAACTCTGTGAGTAGACTCTTCGAAAATATTAGGCTGTAATAATTAAAACCATCGAATTTTGTTTAATTTCCAACAATTTTCATATGATGAATTATTTTACCGTGCAAGCACTCCCTAAAAGGTCACCTAAAAACAAAAACAGAACAAAGGTACAAAAAAGGAAACAAAAAATGACAGAACAAGCAAAAACTAAAATACCTGTGTCGGAGCCAAAACGGTGCCGGAAGCGACGGCATTGGCAAGCCTATGAGTGCAGATAATAAGAGTATCAGAGAACGGCCAAAACGGCTTTGCCGAATGACTATTTTTATTGCACTCCATGCGTAAAGAAGCCTCCATGTCCGAGAACGGCAGTTCACTCCACCCCTTCACGGCATTATCTGCCACTCTCAACTGAAGCATCGTGTCGATCAACCACAGTAAATCTTTCCCAACGTCTCCGGTTTCATTATAACCGTATTGTTTGCTCATCGACAACTTCCCCTTGAAGACGTTCAATGTCTTCTCAAACGCTCGGCCGAACGCCCTTCCCACTGACTCCCTCGACGAAAAGTCCCTCAAGACCTTGGCAACCGACAACTTACCTCGGTTTTCCGGCTCCCACTTCTTGTGCGGATCATCTAGCACCCAAAGAACCATCTCATAAAGCAGTTCATCAACCGTCTCTTCACCACTGTCGGGTAAGAGTGAAACCCTACACAGAAGTGCTCGCGACTCTTCTGCGTTGAGGTGCGGGATCAGATCCATGACCCTGAGCTCCTCCTCATCAGTCCACGGCACGGCCTCCAGGAATCGGACGCAAGCGCTGACACAGTCCTCAAACAACAGTTCCTGCGCCACGGGGATAATCTCTATGGCCCGCGAAGCTCGGTCGATCTCTGTAGATATATCATCCACGTACAGCAGCCTCAGGACGGAGATATAGGTGTCGGTCGTCGATCCGCTATTGAGCGAGACAGCAAAGGTCAGCCGTTTGGAGGGAACAACGACGTCGGAGGGCTGCTGCTGCCACCGGTCGGATAATAGGGCGGCGAAGTACCCGGAGCGGCTGCGGACGAGGGATGAATGAACGTAAATCTCGACGGCGGGGTTGCCGGTGATGGAGAGGACGACATCTGCCGTTGATGGATCGTTGAAGCGGTAGAGGATAGGAGGCGACCGGCTTGTGCCTCCCGCGCTTGGCCGCTTCGTGATGGCTTCTCCGCCTTCCATGGAACTTGCTTTTTCGATTATCTGTGCGATGGCGTGTGATGTGTAACCGGTACGACACACCCCCATATTCCGTTTCTTAAGATTTATATTTTTCGTTCCATTGTAACCGGTACGATACACTCCCATATTCCGTCTCGCATTAAATTTCGGACCATGTTGGGTTGATTTCAGTCATATCGGTCCGTCCAATTTCGGCCAAAACGTCCTTCATTCCCCAATTCCATCAACTTCTACAAATCTCTCGCATGTGTTGATGTATGCAAATTAAAATAAAAAATGGTCAAATTAAATAAATGCGCCGATCACAAGATTTGCTGGTTGATTTGATGAGGATACGCCGACGGAAAGAATCCACCTGCTGCGCCGACTTTGGAGAGAAAAGCAATTAAATAACTATATGTCCAAGGCCGCTTGTCTGGTGTCAAATAAAATCTATTATATGTCTTTTGTCTATTGTTAAAGATATGGGACATGTCATTGTTAGTGTGAGTGCCCATGTGTGTGTAATAATGAATGGGATCTATGTAATATCCATGTACGTGTGAGAGGCTGGTATGTGTAATGAATAAGATAGCATGTGTACTTGTGCTAGCATATATATATAGAGCTCGGGTGAGAGCTGTTGCAAGGAGCTCCCTACTTTTGTTGCTCTTACAAAATTAAAATTACCTTTTTTGTGTATTTATTCGGTGCCAAAATATTAGAAAATATATTGTGGTTGCAACAGCATGAACTGCAGTTTACCCGTGATGAATTTTTCATTCACAACCTCCACTCTCAACTTGTTGCAAAAGGTAGGCTTCATGGTCTATATATTCTCAATTGTCCTGAACTAGTTACAAACGCACAATCTCATACGTTACCAATCAATGCTGTCTCAGTTACCACCTGGCACCATCGATTGGGCCACACTTCTTTTCACATAATGCGTCAATTGCATACACAACTACCAGTGTGGAGACGTCTTTTCTCAACCACTCCAACCCTAGCTGTTACATATGTCCCCTAGCTAGACAACGTAGACTTCCTTTTCAATCTCATAATCGCTTGGCTGATTTTGCTTTTGACTTAGTCCACTGTGACATATGAGTAACTTATCAAACCACATCACACACTGCCACTGGACACGATATTTTCTCACCCTTGTTGGCTTTATCTCCTTAAACAAAAATCCGATGCACTTACAATTTTTCCACAGTTTATTCAACTTATTTTGACTCAATTCAAAACACTGTGAGAGCATTTCGTTCTGTAACGCTCCTGAGCTTTCCTTTACTGATCTCTTCAAAACGCATGGCATCTTAAATCAACATCTCTTCACTGTAGCTTGTTCCCTCTTCTTTCAATCCAAACTACCTATTCAATTTTGGACGGATTGTGTCCTTACTGCCACTTATCTCATCAACAGGATACCTTCCCGGTTACTGCATAATAAAAGTCCTTATTCTCTTCTACACAATAAAACACCAAATTATCATTTTCTCCGTGTATTTGGTTCTTTAGCCTTTGTTTCCACCTTGGCTAATCACAGACTTAAATTTCATCCTTGAGCAAACCCATGGCTAAAGAACGAAACGGAGCTTGATTGCCTGAGGTTGAGGGTGAGAGAACGAAACGGATGGGAATTGTGAAGGGTTAGCGTCGGCTGCGTCCGATAGCGATACACGGAGAAAATGGAAACATGTTGCGCCGCGTGCTCCTCATCTCCAGGCTGCACACCATTTGTTACGATACCTTAAAGGTCACCCTGGGCAAGGCCTATTGTTCTCCTCCAGGCCTATATCACAGATTCGAGCATTCTCTGACACTGACTGGGGTTCTTGCGTTGATACTCGCCACTCTACCACAGGCTATTGTGTTTTTCTCGGTGACTCCCTTGTTTCTTGGAAGGCGAAGAAGCAGACGACCATTTCTAGATCTTCAGAAGAAGCTGAATATGGGGCCATGGCTTTTCTTCTTCTTCTTCTTCTTCTTTCTGCAACTAACAAAATATCTTTTTCTAAATGTCTTTGCAATCCCAGATTCCCAGTATCGCTATCGGGCGAGGCCGACGCTAACCCTTCACAATTCCCATCCGTTTCGTTCTCTCACCCTCAACCTCAGGCAATCAAGCTCCATCCCATCTCAATGTCCAATCTGAAGTCAAACTATTGTCAGTACATTGAGGCTCAGGAATAGAACAATCAATAAATCTCAATTTGTTCTTCACTGAGAGTGGAAGAACAATTTGAATTGAAAACGCTCTCTTGAAAGTGGAATTTAACACAAGCAGTGTAGTCTCCGTACAACTCGTGCGCGCGTGTAGAAAAGGCGAACGTAATTGATACAAGCAGTGCAAACAAAACAAAAGCAATATGGGGTTGAGAGAAAAATAAAAATGATTAACATTACTCAATTATATATAGATGCAAAGAATAAGAAATGATAATTGACGACGAGGAAAAATAAGAAGAAAATCCCATCACTGTTATCATTATTATTATTATTATTTAATTTTTGGTTTTAAAGGTTGGGGTATGAGCAATGAAAAGCTCAACCCAGGAAAAAAAACAAAGAAAAAATTCCCCAAACCAAGCCTTCGTTCAATCTTCAACAATTGATGGCACAAACGTTACCAATTTAACAAATTGTAATATTCAGCCATAAATCAGCAATAATATATATATATATATATATATATATAGAGAGAGAGAGAGAGAGAGAGAGAGAGAGTGTCTAACCAATTTGACAAAGTTTCAAGTACAACAACGATGATGGAAGTATGGGACTAATATGGGACAACAACACAATAGGGCAGAGGCATTGAGTTCATTACACTAAATTATTTTGAGTATGAAGGGGATTTTACTTTAGTGTTGTTTCCGGTGAAAATTTTGCTATAGACTTGCTTTTTCTCAGAAGTAATCCAGAAGGGATGAATGGATTTATTTTCAAACATTGTTAAAGTTTTGACTAGATGTAAATTTAATTAAAAAGTATAAATGGAAGACTAATAAATCTATGTTCAACTGAATTTTTATTATGAATTCAACAAAGTACAAAGTGATTTATGTTTATTTATAATTATCTTTGATTATCAACAGAAATTAATAGAAACAAAATTAAAATTACATAATTGAATTGAATGAAGTACAATTTTTGTTTTCTAATCTGTCAAAACTCATAGAAAAAATGTATTTTTCCTCCATGTTGTATTTTGAAAATTCACTTTAGATAATGAAGACAAAATTGTTGTTAATACATTGAACTACAGGAAAATCAACACATTATTTATAGTAATTATTCTTGTGAAGAGATTTTGCGGGGCTAAAATAGGGAGCATAGATTTTACTCGGGTAAAAGTTTAATAATTGTCCATCACAGTCATATTTAAAAAAAATATTAAAATATTATATAGTTAAAATAATTAAGGTGAAATACTCAAAGGTTTCAATAAATTTATTTATATATTGGACACAAATTGTATTCGAAATCTGTATTTTAACTATAAATTTTATTAAAATTTAAGGTATTAGACTAGTCAAATTTGATTAAATTCATTTAGTTAGATTTGTCCCGTGTCTCAAAGTTTAAAATATTAATAAAATTTATAGTCAAAAATATAAATTCTAAATATAATTTATGATTAATATTATTTTATATAAATAAATTTATTAAAATTTTTAATTAGTATACTAATAATACTTTTAGAGTACTAATATAAAAATAATTAGCTAAAATAAATTTTAACTAATATATGAATGATGGATAAGGAACGTGGTTGAACATAAAGTCATGCTAAATTGGTGTGTTCAGAGCATTAGTGAAAATTGAGTAAATTATTTATACCGGAGGAATGAACAAAAATGCAGCTTGTCTGGAAATATGATTTAAATGAGAAACAAAAATTCTCATATGAAACAGGGGTGTTCCAATCCTCAAAAGCATCTTTAATTGTTTCCCGTTTAGATCTTGCATTTCAAACATGTTAATATATTCATTGGGAAAAACGAAAGCGCGCCCCATCCATAGGCCGAAAACTATTAGCATTATAATGCTAAATCATACCCAACCTACTTCGTTAAATCCTTAAATAATAAATGCCTCGAAATTAACATGAATCTGCGTCAGTCCTAAGCCATAAAATTATAAACATTTCAAGTATGGATGAAAGTGAACTGGCATTTATTTTCCACTACTGAAAAGTGCTCGAAAAGACGGGCATAAATTACTTTCGAATTGTTTGCCACGGTAATTTCTTTCGATCCAAATCATCCTAAGTTAGCCCGATGGCCTCTATTATTCTACCGCAAAGATGGCTGGCTACGAGGCCATATCCATCACCGGGGGGCCTGCGTTGCTCGTTGGAACCATGTGTTAAATGCCGCGAAATGGTGATCATGTAGAGCTTCAGAACTGAGGCAGTGCTGCAGTGACTCTTTCGCCTCTAACATGGGTAGTGTGGACATGATTTTAAGGATTGTCTCTTCGACCTCCAAACAAACTGTTGTATTACTGAGCAGCCACCGGCCCGTTGGAAAGAGTTTCCTGTATTCAATCAGCAGCCGTACCCAATCCTTTACCAGTTTTATCCACACCTGTGGGGAAAGAATTCATGTCAAAGAACATCGAATATATATATATATATATATATATATATATAGGTGATGTTAACGGGAAAAAGAGACAATCACAGTCAGATCATGAACAAATGGCTCATAAAATATATATATTTGTAAAATAATGCATTCCACTTCAATGGCAGCTTAATTGCGATACAGGATGTTAATTCTCTCACAGCAAGCGGTGGGACAAACATCTCGCTGAGGCCTAAAGAAGGGTGCCAAGGTGAACTCTGTGAGTAGACTCTTGAAAAAATTAGGCTATAATATAAAAACCCATCGAATTTTGTTTAATTTCCAACAGTTTTCATATAATGAATTATTTTACCGTGCAAGCACTCCCTGAAAATCACATAAAAAACAAAAACAGAACAAACAAACAAACTGTCGAGGACCTTGATTATGATCCAATAACAATCTAGAGAATAATAATTGAATACCCAAACTCTAGCCCAAGCAATTCAAGTAATTAACTGAAAAAACCGAAAATAAGTATAAACCTCTAATATGAGAGTTTATAATTGCCAATAGTCAATAATCTGAATAATCTGAATACATAAATTGTCATAGACAAGGCCTATTTATAGGCAAACTAGTAAATAGGAATTGAAAACCTATTGTAATTAGGAAACTAAGATAAAATACTAAAATACCCTAATACGAATTAAATAAAGGAAAGTAATAAAAAAGAAAGACTTCTAATACGATAAGAAAAGTAAATATAATAAGAGTCCTAGTAATAGTAGATGTCTTGCGTAACACGACACGTGCACGTGACGCACGTCACGAGTAGTTTTCATCATTCCCCCTCCCTTCAAAGACACCCTTGTCCTCAAGGGAAAATTGGGAAAATTGTTCTACATCCAAAGTAGAACGCCCCATTAATCCCAGAAACCCATAATCCTTTATAAATTTCCTGACTTCCTTCCTTGTGTGAATCTCCTGCCTCACTGTCACAAAATTAGACCCCTGCAAAAACTGAAACGAAGCAGATCTCGAATCTATTGTGAGTTCTACCAACATCTTTGGCTTGTGGAACACTTTTGCAAATAGGGATGACAAAGAGTGATAACAAAAAGTCGTGGCCTGAGAGGGTTGAGCATCAGTCGGTCCAATTATGAAGGCCATGTTGTTGGGAACAATTACAAACTGGGTGCGCCTTGCGTTGAGGGCATCACCTAACTGGACATCATCAAGGACAAAGATCATGTTGTTGAGAGACTCTTCAATGGTGACGACCTTGTTGACTTTGACTTGGGCATCATTCACCACGGTAGAGGAAATCAAATGAATCAAGAACTCTGAAGTTAGAGTTGGGTCGCCAATTCCTTTAGATGAGTCACCAGATGGGAACTCAGCCTCATGTTGTGATTCTTGTGAGCTCTGAAAACATGGTTTATCTTCAACACTTGAAATATCTTTCACCTCCTGTGAAGTTTGTTGTGACCTACGATCATCTCCTTGAGTTCGTCTGCATCCTATAGGATCTTTTCCCTTGTATGCGAATAATCGATCAATTTTCTGATTAATTCTGTCTTGGAATCAAACCATCTTTGCTAAAGTTGTCGAAAGCTCTGTCATGATATTCTCCAGGGCTTCGAACCGTTGCCTGTTCGTCCTTGCCGCCTCCTCCGTCATTGCTGATGAAGAACGCGAGATAAAATTGAAAAATCTTAATGAGGATCTCTCAATGAAATTGATAACTCAATGAGAAATCTTGATTAGGATCTCTCAATGAAATTGCTCCCACTTCTTGTGCGGATCATCTAGCACCCAAAGAACCATCTCATATAGCAGCTCATCAACCATCTCTTCACCACTGTCAGGTAAGAGTGAAACCCTACACAGAAGTGCTCGCGACTCGTCTGCATTGAGGTGCGGGATCAGATCCATGACCTTGAGCTCCTCCTCATTAGTCCATGGCACGGCCTCCAAGAATCGGACGCAAACGTTGACACAGTCCTCGAACAACAGTTCCTGCGCCACGGGGATAATCTCTATGGCCCGCGAAGCTCGGTCGATCTCTCTAGATATATCATCCATGTACAGCAGCCTCAGGACGGAGATATAGGTGTCGGTCGTCGATCCGCTCGTGAGCAAAACAGCAATGTTCAGGCGTTTGGAGGGAACAACGACGTCGGAGGGCTGCTGCCGCCACGGGTCGGATAATAGGGCGGCAAAGTACCTGGAACGGCAGCGGATGATGGCTGAATGAACGTATATCTTGACGGTGGGGTTGCCAGTGATGGAGAGGACGACGTCTGTCGTGGATAGATCGTTGAACCGGTAGCAGGTAAGAGGCGGCCGGCTTGTGGCTTCCGCGTTTGGCTGCTTCGTGGTGGGTTCTCCGCGTTCCATCCAACTTGCTTTTTCGATTATCTGTGGGATGGTGTGTGATGAAATGCGGAAGAATGACGAGGGTTACATTTCGTAGGGCTCCTCCGATCGTTATTTTATTTATAGAAAATTTTAAATTTTAGATAAAAATTATCAGCTTTATAATTTAGAAAATTAAAAAAATAGGTATAATCTTTATATTTTTATGATTATTATTTATCATTAATTTTATATATATATATATGTGTACTTTTTATTGGTTGTAATAAATATAAGAGATAAAAAAATATAATTTAAAATAATAGAAAAAGAGATATGTACCATTAATAAAATGTATCAAATAATATACTATTCATTCTCTAAAATAGATATAAAGATTATGGGGCTAGTATGGATACTTTTAAGACCTGAGATTTTGTTTTCTTCTTTTTTTCCCGGGTTATGTGTTTTGGGAGAGGGCGGGATGAAATATGGAAGAATGTAGTGAAATCTTTTTTTTTTTTTGGTTTTTGATCATAAAAACTTCCTACGTAGTTTTTAGCTTGGGAAAGTACCATCGGTCTTTGTTCTTGGCAAATTCATCCATTCATGTTTAGGCTAGAAAATTCTCTTTTCCTTTATTAAAATTAATCCTTAAGGTCTAGCCAAATCTCTTTGGCAGAAGTATCAAAAATAAAACTAGCTGAAATTTCTTTTGAAATCTAAATTTAAGATCAAGATACAACAATATTATTATTACGAATCCATAGATGTAATAAATTATTCTTGGTACCTTGAGGCTCAAGAATAGAACCATTAATAAATTCCCATTTGTTCTTCACTAAGAGTGCAATTATCATCACATGACTCCAGTTGTGGTTATTATCGATGATTTATTGTTGGACCGTGCCAAGGCTCAGACTTACTACTCATGCTTACACTCGTGAGCCTACTTGTTACAATATTATCTATTTTTAATTTGTCACATTGGCTTGTACGACTTTAAAACACATTATGACATTTTGGGATGTGTTTCTTCTTACAAGTGATGTTATATACCTTCATCGTCGCAGCAACTTTGCATCGTTGCATGATATGGCACACATGTGGCAGATAACACCACATTATGATGTGGAAAAAGAACAGATATGGGTAGAACAGATCTCTCTTTGAACTCTCTCCCTCTTTGTTGTCTCTCTTCGCTACTCTTTGTCAAACGGATCTGGACAAAATGATCGATAGATCTACCCTACCAACAGGCTCTTTCTGCTCTCTTCTTCGTCATCACCTCTGCTTCATCGTCTTCATCCCACATCAGAGGGAAAACTTCACTTCTTAGTTGCACACTCCACGACACCTGTTCTCTTTAAACTTTGTCTACAAAACTTTATTTTCTTTCATTCTGGGTGTAAACTTTTATTTTCTTACGTTGTGGATATGAATTTTCTTGTTTTATTCTAATTTATGGGTTGATGTTCTTGTTTTGAAGTGTTTTTTTGTTTCTTTTTTGTTGGTATCTTTGTTATGTTTTTAAGCTAAAAACACATTTTTTGTGTTTCTTTTTGGCTGACTTAAATGTATTATATTTGTGTAAGTCCCTCCAGGTGTAAGACCCTCCAATCCACTATCATCGTAGATAAAGGGCTTTGCTAAATTTTTTGTTTATTTTTTCAAAGTGAACCATTGTTTGTTATTTGAGGAGTGAACTACATGTTTGTATGAAAATGCAGTTGGGGTCTATTCACACTATGTGTGTATTTTTTTAGTTGGAAATTTTAGGTGAAACGTATAAGCCTTAACCATTATTTTATAATCATTTATAGGTGTTGTTAAATTGTCATTATGGAAAAAGGTGATAGACACTAATCTCCTTTAACACCATATAGCTAAAATAGGTGTGTTATTTTGTTTAAAGGACATGATAGTTAAGTTAAGTTGATTTTTTCTACATGCATTAACATTTATTGATTGGTAGGTAATTATCATTTTTAGGACATGCCAATAATGTGTTCAAACTTTATAAATAACATGTTTGCTTATTATGGATCAGTGTATATATGGTCACATGCGATTTTGCCATATCCAAATAGCAATTAATATGTATTACAATGTAAATAATGAAATATCCCTCTTTTGGATTCAAAGAAAAATACTAGAAAATTAAATTCTCACTCTTTTAAAATGTGAAAAATAGACATTAGCATTGAATCTCGAAAAAAATCAGTTTTTCGTAGAAGTAACTACTTGAAAAGTGAGGTTAGACCTCTCAAAAAAATCCCAACACTACAAAAAATTAAAAATATAGTGGCGGTTAATTTAAACTGCCACTAAATTAAGACATTAGTGGTGGTTCACTGACCGCCACTAAATATTTCTATTCGTGAAACCTAAGTGCAAAATACCCAACCTCACTCATGTTGAAATTATCCATACCCATCTGAATCCCCAAATCCCCAGCACTCGCTTAGGGTTTTACTCAATCACAGAACTGTCTCGATTTCGTTCTCAAGGATTCATGTTTGAGTTTCAGAGCCCCTCGGTGGCCTGTGTTGTTGGAGTCGGAAGACTTGTCCGTGTGAGCGGAGAAGGAGGATGAAGCGCTGGATGCGGTAGCGAAAGGGTACAAGGTGACGACTGGCGAGGCTGGGTATGTAGTCTATATCAATTTATTTGTTGTGCTCATATATTAAAAAGCAGCTATTTAACTTTCTTTGATGGGCTCTGCCTGAAAAACGACGACAACAGACCAAGAACTTCCACCGGGAGTCTGGCTCTTACGTTGTTCCAAGAATATATAGCATCTGCCTTTCAATCGCTTACTTCTATGTACAGCATGACTTTTGATGCCAATAACCTTCATTTTCTCATGCTTGTGTGGGGTTAAATTTAACTACATTTTGCATCATTTTTACCTTCTCATGGCAGAAGAGCATCTATTTTATATGACATGTATTACTTTTGGTGGCCGAGCAGCAAAGCAGGTGAGCCATATTGACCATCCTGTCTTATTTCTCAATTTAGATGTGTTCATTTCCCTTTTCTTCCCGTGCTTGGTCTGTCACGCCTGTAGATGCAACACACACAGATGCACACACTTGTGTCTTTTTGGGGTGATATGAAAAGTGATAAACATACATTTATCCCATGTTATACTAGTTTTAAAGGTTGACAACCATAACTACGTTTTTATTTGATAGGATGAAATTATATTTGCATCTGTATATATATCACATCATGATGATTTTACATTTTGGGTTGAAAAATATATTTACCTCTGTACTATTGCTGATTAAGTATACTCTGTTGAATAGTCATAGTGAGGCTAAACATTTTCCATGGAAAGCAAAGTTTACCTACTTGACTACTGCATAATATGGATCACACCATAATTGCATATAGTCCTTGAATTTTTTTAACACTGGTAGGCAAGCTTTGTTAACTTTAATATATTTACATGTTGCATGGTTGAATTTCTGTTTAGTTTTCAATTTAGTTTACAATTTTCCAGATCAATGTGAATTTAGTTTACATTTTCTGAAATTCTATCAAAAAATCTTTGTTTCCATTGTCCTTGATTTTTTGGCTGCACTTGAATCTTAGTTATCTCTTGTCTGAAAACCATGAATTGAAGTGTGATGGGTATTGCTTCTATATGTTTTGCTCCAAAATGCCCATGTCTGGGTCTTTCTCTATCAATTCAGCAGCTAGACCTTGGCCTTCTTCATTCTAAGCTTAGGTTTCTGCAAGGTTGGTCTCTCTCTCCTCTGTGCTTTCTTTTTTCTCTTTATTTTTCTTTCTTGTCCTTATTACAGCTTCTACTTCTTGTCCTTTATCTTGAAAATGTTTTGATATGTTGGGTTAGCTTAGGATTTTGGGTTAGCATTTTTTTCTAGATTATGTTATTTTTGTGGTTCAGGTTGCTGCTTGCATTATTAGTGGGGTCTTTTTATTAGGTATGAACTTGCTGCTTGTGTTCTTTTGATTTTTTTATTTTTTTTTTCAAAAAAAGTATTTAGTGGCGGTTTTTAACCGCCACTAAGGATTTTTTTTATTTTCGAAGGATTTAGTGGGGGTTAACAACCGCCACTAAATCAAATATGAATCGCCACTAAATCCAAAAGTACTTAGTGGCGGTTATTCCGGCAATTGGTCAAAAACCGCCACTATGATCGTTGTGGTGCTTATTTTTCTAGCGGTTTGTAAACTGCCACTAATTCAGTTAGTGGGGGTTAAAAATCACCACTAAAGTCCAAAAAACCGCCACTATAGTCATGTTTTTTTAGTGCAAAAAAATCAGGTTATCTTAGTTATGATACGAGGAATCATTGTTGAAACTTTTTATTTCAAGAAAACACCTTCTACGAAAATCCTATTTTTTGGTCAAGACCTAAGGATAGATTTGTGAAAACTGACTCTGTTATACAGAGAGTGTGGTGAACCCTAATGTCATACTAGTGTTGGTGTGTTAATTTAAGGATTTGGGTATTGGGCTCCATGACGTGACAGGCTAAGGCCTGGATTGAGTTGTTGAGCTCATGGTTCTAGGGCTGAGTGGCTTAAGCTAGAATCCTGTTGAAGATCATAGTGATAGGTTGTGGCCTGAGTTGAGTTGTTGAGTTCGTGGTGATAAGTTGTAGCCTGAGTTGAGTTGTTGAGCTCATGGTGTTAGGGATGAGTGGCCCAAGCTAGGATCCTATTGAGGATCATGGAAAAGCTATTTTGTGTAAGTAGGTTGGGTCCTAACGTTTGTTTGCAAGTTGAGTCCTGATGACTGTGCACACTACACAGTGCACGAGTACATTGAGCATGCAGTATAGATTTATATGTTTTGCATAGTAGAGTGATGTAGAGTTTTGGGATCACCTATTGAGCTTGTAGCTTACCTTTATTCTTTTATTTACCCTTTTCAGGTGCAACCTGAGACTAGTGAAGAACTTTCTCCCAAGAGGATGTGCCTACTACTTTGATGTATAATGCAGTATTATATTTTGTATTGATTATGTATTGTATCCCGAACATGAGTTTATAAATAGTTATATTTGCATACTGTTTATGATGTGATGTCTGTATGACTGTGTTACGCCTCCAAACTCTGAGAACCACAGAACTAGGGACGCGACTTCCCCACGCCCACTCCAGGGGTCGAGGGGTTGGAGACCAAACTATCTTTGTACAATACTACAACGGGGGTAGCATGGTACTTACTAATGATCCAACACATCATTCAATCAACCAATAATTATCAGTGCAATCATATTATTAAAATTAATCAACACCCATAAACACAAACGAGGTCCAACTATCCAAGTTAATACAATTACCACGGACCTATGTCCGGAAAGTAAATAATTTAAGTAGTAAACAAGATCATTGAGAATCCTACACCAAAGACGTCCCGACTTGCTCCGCTATGGCTCCACCAGCTACTCCCTATAACCTGTAGGAAAATGGAAATAAAGTAGGGTGAACACGAATGCTCAGTAGGTGATCCCTATTTCTATTATCTCACTATACAAATTCCTAGGTCTATATGAACAGTGTTTGTTTGTGTCAGTGGAGTGTCATACTCTTACATTAAATCACAAAACGAGATATCACATCACAATATAGTCATAATAATTTGCTGGTAATTTACCCCCCCCCCCCCCCCCCCGGAATTCTCACTACCAACTCCAGGGATTCAAATCACTACTAAACAGCCTTATATGAGACCTGTGGTGTCCCTAACAACAACCTGCCATATACGGGACCTGGGTTACCAGCCATATAGGGAACCTGTGGCCTCTTGCCAGCCCTATGTGGGATCCGCAGTTAACCCAACCGATTTCATGACAAAATCCACACCCATAATTAATCGACATCAATTTAATCACAAGATTCACACACATAATTAATAAACAGGATTTCCAAGGGTTAGAACTCAGTACAACAACCCTACAGACATTTAAATCACCAATCTAATAAAAACAAAGCCACAGTGGTTATTTATATATGTATATGTGTATGTTTATTTATATGAATTTACCAAACAGTTAATGTTGAACCACATTTAGTAATTTATTCCAAATACAGCATAGAAATATTTTAATTATACACTTATAATTACACCATTAATATACAGTTACAATTAATATTTAAATGTCAAGTAAAACAAAAGAACTATATATATATATATATACATATATATATATATATATATTCTCTATCTTATTTATATTTATTTAATTATGTATGACTCATAAAACAAAACAATAACAACAAGACCAGCCCAACGAGTGGGCCAGTCCACCCGTCAGCCCACTAGGGTTGACGAGCCAGGGGTGGCACAGATGCTGCCACCCCTCCACACCTCTTCTCCCTCTCTCCGGCGCGCAGGCTCGCAGCCACCACGACGCCAAATCGTCACCCGTCTTCCCTCCTTCTCTCTCCGGTACGCTGCGACCCTCTCTCTCTCTCTCTCTCTCTCTCTCTCTCTCTCTCTCTCTCTCTCTCTCCTTTTGCAACAACCACCACGCCGACCTCTTTCCACCCTCACAGCCAACGTGCGTCACGCAGCGGCAACTGCAACCGCCGGTCCGCCGTGGCTCCGATCTACCCAACCGGCGTGCGGCTTGCGTCCGAACCAGGGGCGGTGGCGTCGTTCTCTCCAAGTCCAAACACTGGTCCACGTATACCTCAATTACACACATAAATACTCATATACATACATATATAAATGAATGGGTTCAACACGCTCTATAGAATCTGCGTTCATACAACGATGGAAACAGAGAACCACCTACCTGGATTTGGTTTGGAAAGGTTGATTGAACAATCTGCTTTAAACCCTTCTGCTTCTCTCTCACCAGGCTTCACACGCACAACGAACGTAGGGTTTTACCCTAGGTTCTCCTCTATTTATACCCATATATATATACTAATTGATTTATAATATTAATAATCGTAATAATTATAATAATAATAATTTGATTAATAACAATGATTATAATAATTAATAATAATAATTCACCATAGTAAATAATAATAATAATAATGATACAATTAATATTTATAGTCCAAATATTAAAATATCTACAGTAACAATCAAAATTCCATAATAAAATTCTCAACTATAATACTCATTATTATAGGAATAACTCTTAATATTAAAGTAATTATAATAATTAATAATAATGCATACTAATAAATTTTAGATATTAAAATAATATTAATAATAACTCAAACGCTCGGGCTAAGGCCACGCCGTCGAAGAAATATTCCAAACCCTATTCGGGCCAAACTCCCAACCTCACACAGGTACGGGCCTTTACAGACTGTTTGACATATTGTATATATAATGATATATGGGAAAGTATAGGATTAGCCTTGATGTATGATCATACAAGTTTGTGTGATTGAGACAGCACTCCTGGTGTAGTCTCTATTAATGCTTGTCATCAATCCCTTGATCTTTCGAGTGCAGGCAAGGGAAAGTCATATTTCTGGTTCAGGTTCTTCGGAATTCGGGGGTGTGACAAACACAGCCAGAAGAAATGTTCATGTGGACTCAAAAAAGTGTATTACAATTACATGTAACAATGTTGAGATGACAAAATAATAAAAATATTTATCTTTGTGGTCTTCATTTTCAATTTCCAACTTTTTTTCTTCACTCAATCTATGGATTGAAAAGAAATAAACTAATAGTTATAGCATGCCATTGTGTCTTTAAATACCTTATATCTTTTACTTATTGTAATGTACTTGCAAGCATGTGACTTTGCATAAATTTTATGTTCATTGCATGTTACCTAAGCAAATATCATAGTTTTCAAAGCGCCAAAGTGACCCGGACTTTTAAGGGTTCGAGTTAGGCGGTCAAGGCATTTTTATGAGAGTAAAAGTGACAAGTACTTCACAATCATGCTTCACATGGATATAATTATAAATTTAACATACTTTATAATGTTTAATATGTACAGATTTAAAAAAAATAAAAACTTAAATATTTTAAATATGACTTATTATCTACCTATCTACAATGGTACGAGTGACATGTCTTTGTGGCATGAAGCATTCGACTATCAATTGCTGCAAGAGAGAGAGCAGTGACCAATAAATGTATTAAATTAATTTATTAATATTGAAACTAATAATATCATTTATATGGTTTGTTACTTTAAACTCAAATATGAAATATATACTATCAAAAGCCAAAACTCATTCTCATCATGCATAACTTATATCACGAATGAAATAATTTGTAGATAGACATATTAATTAGATTCAAATTTAGTTTTAAATTTATATATTAATATGTTAATTAAAGACTAAATAATCCAATGAAATATTATTTAATCGAGAAATGCATTAATATTTAAATTAATAATATTATTTACATGGTTCATTGCTTTTTAACCGAATATAAAATGAAAAGTCTATTCGCAAGTACATTGTGTAAGTAATTCGTGTGGGAACAACTCCCTATTGTTGGATTGGTATGAATAGAATTTTTTTTAAAATAATATCAATCTAATGACAATGAGAGTATCCCTGTGCGATTTACATGCAGAATATACCTATATGTAACATTATGCATATAAAATACCTATTATCAAAAGCTAAAACTCACTCTTTTCATATATGACTCATATCACAAATGAATTTATTAGTGGAGAGACATTAATTATATTTAAAATTAGTTTTGAAAGTATTAATGAGTAGATTTAATACTAAATGATCCAATCAACGTTATTTGATTGAGAAAAGCATTAATATTTGAACTAATAATATCATTTGCATAGTTTATTACTTTTAATTCAAATATGAAATACTTAATATCAAAAGTTAAAATTCACTCTCATCATATATGACTCGTATTGTGAATAAAACAATTTGTATATAGACATTAATTAGATTCAAATTTAATTTTAAATTTATTAAAAAGTTAATTTAAGACTAAATAATCCAATCAAATATTATTTGATCAAATAATTATTTGGTATGATGAATATATATATACTATTTATTTTATATTAACTTAATTTACACTTATAATTATTGTCAATGGTAATATTATTAATTATACATATAATTTGTTTTAATTATATATATAATTTATTTCACTTGTATATTTGTATTGAAGTTGTTTGCTTAATCTATAAAGTGTTTCAAATTTAACTATTTTTAAAAAGTATTTATAGCTTTATATGATTAACTAATATGTTCAATAGATATATAAAATAATTAAACTAACTTCCTACATAAATTAAGTGGTTAAAGCTTAATTTGATTAGACATATACTTGTATTTTATATTAACATATTATTACTACTTTTAAATATTATTTTTATTGAAACTAATTAATTTGTATTTTATATTAAAATATTATTAGTACATTTATTTGTATGACAATATAAATATATAATTTGTAATTACTATTATTTTTTAAATAAAACACATAATATTTAATTATTATTATTATTATTATTATTATTATTATTATTATTATTATTATTGCTAGTAATAAGATACATATACAAATTATGTAAGTATATTAAACAATAATTATATAGCCTAATGGTTAAACAATGACAATAGTTTGGAGGAAGTATTAGGTTCAAGTTCTACTGGTAGTATTTTGCCATAATTTTTACTAGAAAGGAAGCAGTGGCCCGCGAGCAAATCATATCCTTACAGGCTAAGCCTATTTAAACCATGACTTTCGGGCCAAATTCTGTTTAGACTCGCTATTGAATGGACCTAAAATATTTAACCCGACAGGCCAGCCCACGTAACCTATGGCTCATTTTACACCCATATTAATAGTTTCGCTCTCATTTGAGAGATATGTTATTTTTATGTTTTATGTTACTTCATTACTATTAATTATTCTTTTTTAGTTTAATGTTGTTGGTAAAAACAAAAATCTCGCTTTTTTTCCTAAAATTTTTAAATACAATTTTAAAATACAAAATCATATTAATTAATACAAAATTTCAATATAGTTACATTTTCCCCTCTTACCATTAAATGAATATCCTCCATGTTAATTGACTTGCTATTTACACCCGAAGGCAAATACTCATGCGTTGGTGCTTTATTCACTTGTTTAAAAAGGTGACTAAAAATGAAAAATAAAAATGATGATTTTTAGAGTCACTATCAACCAAAAATATAGGGTTACAGTTTCAACATCTACTACTAAGGCTAGTAAAATAAAAATGACAAATGATTAACACCCTCTCTGTATCCAAAATTAATACTTGTCTAGTTATTTAAGGTTTTATTTAAATTTAATTTCCTGGTGAAAAAGTTGTTATTTTGCATAAAAAACGAAATTATTTTTGTTTATAATTATTGTAAAGCTATATTATTCTGATATATACTAATATACTGGGTCTTTCAAGGATCAGCATTTTGTAGGAATTTGAGAAAATATTAAACGAGATAGGACACAGACTGGCCCAACATACGTGTAAATTGAGTCAGACCTAATAATTTTAACCCACTTTTAAAATTGAACTGACTGATGGGCTGAGTCCGGCCCACGCTACCGTTCAACACCCTAGGAGGACATGATATGAGAATTTTAAATATTTTTGTTTCTAATAATCGGTGGACTGACCATGCACCTCGTAGGCCTCAATACAAATATACAACATGGACCCGCTCACTAAATAAATAAATAAATGATATTGTAATGTTCTGGCAAGGCATGCCATGAGAATGAGATGCTTCGCCTGTGGAAGAGGCAACTTTTGCACGTGTTTTACCCGTCAATTTGTCTTCTTTCTTATACGATCCTCCCAATCAATCAAACCCGTATGTTTTGGCCTTAAGGTAGCCGTTATGGTCATGTCATGTGACCGTTACAATATCATTTATATAATTCTATATATGTTCGTGGCTAAAGTAGAGCCTACCCTGCTATACCCAAAAGAAACAAGAAATTAATTTGCCAGAAATCATTGTCTCTTGCGCCTAATCGTGGAGATACATTTGAATTTGATACAATAAAGCCCATTTCAAAGCGCCGAAACACATGCAAGTGAATCCGTGCACGTGAGCCCCACCTCCATGCAGGGAACTTTATTTCCAATCTTGAGCCCGTGACTTCATCTTCATGCGAAACTATATGGATGCATTGGCATCAGATTTTCGGTTTGATGATTTTTTTGGGTAGTTAGGCCATCTTCAATTTTTATCAATAGCAAAAGCAATATCAATTTTTATCAAAGCAAAAGCAATATCAATATTTTGGCTAAAAATCAGCTCTAATCTATTAGTTAAACAACTAGCAAAAGCAAAAAAAAAATCAAATATGACTTTAGCTTTTGTTATTGCTGATGATGCCAAGTCAGCAGATTATAGGAAATTTCAATTTTAACCCCCCTCTCCCTCCCATCGTGGCTCACCTTCCCCCTCTCCCATTTGCGCGCCCCCCATGCCATCCCCCCCCCCTCGCCCTTCCCCGTCGCGCCCTCACCCCCTTGCCCCCCACCCCGTCGCCCCCTCCCCGTCGTGCCCCCCACCCCGTTGCGCCCCCCACGCCCTCGCCCCCTCGCCCACCACCCCCCCCCCCATCACAACCCGGTCGTGCCCCCACCCCCCAGGCACCTCCCTCTCCCTCTGCGTGCGTTGCCGTCCTTCATCCCACTTTGCGTGCATGCATTTCCCATAGATCTAGGGTTCAAAAGGTAAGGGTAAACTAGTACAAATAAAACTTAAGCAAAAATATACATGATATAGGATTGGAGTAATATGAGCTAAAGTGGTACTGTAGCAAGTTAAATATAACTTCAACTGCCCACTTTAGCAAAGAAAGGTTGGAGATGCTCTTACAAGCTTAAATTTTTACTGTTTAAATTTGAATAATTTTAATATTAAATTAATATTTATTTTAAAAATTAATAATTAAATTAAATATACATATAATATGTATTATGCCTGTAAAAGTTTACGGTAATCTAACGATTAATTGATTTGAAGATATATTTCTTGTTTGGTAAATTTAAGGTATAAATTTCAAAAAAAAAAAACTATTACATTTATGAAAAAAAATATTTTTTTCATTAAATTTTAGCACTCGCTCCAATAGCTCTAAAATTATGCAAACGTTGGTACACAAGTCTTTTTGAATAGAAAAGGGTAAGTTGATGAAGTCTTTTTGGTACACCACGTTGGTAAGTTGTGAAAGGGTACACTAGTCTTTTTGACGCAACAACATTCCAGGCTAAACTATCGAGTCAATAGTCACGTGTAAGCCAGAAATTTATACAAAATAGATGTAAAAAACTTAATTTCATTATAAAAATACATATTTTACATGTAAACTTACTCTAAGTATAATTTTTTTACAATAAAGACTTTATCATGATCTTATAAAATAATAACTTAATAAAAATATGAAATTTAAACTTTATAATATTTTTAAAAATATAATAGACTTTTATGTATTAAAAAATAACTTATAAATTATAAAAATAAACATAAAAATATAAGTAAATTATCAAACACTTTTGACTTATAGGTATTTATAAGTCCAACCAAACAGATTTTTGTTTGTGTTGTTTTGAACCATGCAAGCATAAATGAAGGCTTAAGTAGGTTTAAAAAATAACCATTATGTTTAGTTTTGAATATTTTAGATAGTGTTAAAATTTATTAAAAAGTATATTTGCAAGTTGATTATGTATGTAATTCACAAAGGGATAGTCGTCTTGCCATTGAATTGATATAAAAAGTAAATTTTAAAAAATATTAATATCACAATGAGAATGACCTGCATGAATTACTTACTTAACGTACTTATACGTAGCATTGTCCTAATTTTTCATATGCATCAACCGAGAAACATGATATATCAAATATTTTTATCAAACATCCTAGCTCATCCATTTTTTTAATTTCATTAAATAATATTTAAAATGTTGAGTATGGATGCAAATGAGTCACAATTTGGTTTTTTAATAATAATTAATAATAATATTATACTCCATTTGAATTAGACTCACGGGCCAAGTCTGATTTCAAATTCTCCACATACTACAACTTTATTTTTGTTGGATCCTACTTTGAACTATCCTCACGGGCCAAGTCTGATTTGAATTGCGTGCCTAAAAACTCAACATAAATCCGTTAATACCTTCTGGCAATTATATGATAATCGCATAGATTTTTAATCCATATTAATAAATAAAATTTTACGTTCTTTACGGTAAAAGTAATATTATAATTCATAAAAAAAATTGCGGAGCTAACATAATGATAATACCACGTGTTTACCGACGATGAGACTGTGAATTTAAAATTATACATCCACATAATAGAGAATTTTAGGAATAGAAATGAATGGAAAAAGCTTGAGAGGGATTATTGTAAAAAAAATTTAAAATTATTTTTAAAAAAATAATTCATCAAAAATATCTAAAGTATTTAGAAATTCATTTAATGCAGCCATGATCCGCCCTTGTATCGTTGCCATGCGCCGCGGAGACGGCGCTCCCTCCATTTAATAATAAATATATACAATGGGCGCCTTCTGGCAGGCTGGCAGCCCAACCAAGTAATTAACGCCCAACCAGCCAACCTATTTTGTTTTTTTTTTTTAAGACAAGAAAACAACGACAATTTTTTTATATATAATAATTAAATACGCGAATTCTCCCATTAAATGATTGGGGTTCCTGAAAAGGAAAAACGCAGCAAATAAATTTTGACCTCCAACTCTTGTTTTATTTACGCATATAGCCCTCCCCAGTCCAATCCTTTTTCACAGCCATTCATGACAAACCAGTTATTTAGATGGATCAGACAAAATTTATTTGTAAGTTTTTTGTGTAAGTATTCGTGTGAATTAGTTGTATTTTATTGTCCTAATAAATTGGTTAGGTTTCACTTATGATTTATCCTAGAAAAGCTTATACAAAAGTAATATTACTTTTCACCAAATGCATATTTTTTAAACCTATAGAGTTCTTTTTAAGCACAATTTTATAGTCACTGAATCCTCTATGGTAAGCATAATTTTGGGTAAGTATAACTGTAGGGAATCCTTTCTGTTCACAGCCTATCAAAACTAGCAAATTTATCAAAATAAAATTTTCCAGTTCATTTATATCATGGGATAAACTTTTTTTAATCTAAATATAAATAACAATTTAAATTAAAATTTCATTTAACTATAAATCTATTATAATGAATTACCATAATAGTTATAGTTAAGTAAAATTAAAATCTAAATCATTAAATATAAATTCAACGGTCGTGATCAAAAGTTTTAACATTAAAATTTTAACTTCATGTTTGCAATGTAGCATAAGCTGTTCAATCTTGAAAAGTATGTTTTTGCAAATTAATATATAACTCAAACTTAAGGTTATAAAATTTTAATTTAGCATTAAATTAATTTTTACAAAATTAAATTTTTAAATTTTTTATAACAAGTATCTTTCACCTCAAAGATGAGCCAAAATTAAAAAAAAGCTAATCCCATCACACTCTCAATTTAATTATAGTTTAGAATAGGATAATAACTCTTCATGCCACGTATCTTAATAATTAATAGGTCAATAGCTATTAACTAAGTGGGCTATAACATGAATGTTACCCATTAACTACTCATCATGCATATATATATATATATATATATATATATATAAACTAAAATATTAAGAGTTCAAACTTAAATATAATTGTAAAACCAACTTCAGTTACGAAATGATATTAAGGACACAATTTGGATGATCTAAGTCCACTAACATAAACAAATAAATAAATTGTGCTTCACCTTAATCCTTGGTCCACCTTAGATCAATTCATATAGCTCTTAGTGTCTGCTAGAACTTATACAACTTATAGTAAGGATGAGATCAACCACATAACATTAGTGTGAAACCCCAAATGGGGAAACCCACCTCATATAACATTCCCCTAATGGTACCGAATAGGACAATCAAGTCCAAAATTCCCCTAAGCTCTATAACATAACTCACATGTGCTAATTAGATGCATTTGTCAATGAAGGGCTCAAAACTACCCAATCATAGCCAAAGGACAATGGTAATCAAATGCACACTTCAAACATTTATATAAAAAAGGCAATACTAGTGACCCAAACATAACACTAAACAAGACAGCAAAATATAATCCAAATTTAGCCAAGATAGCCTAAACATAATTATACACAATATAAGGAAGTTTGCCCCAGGTCCCACAACAATTCTCATTAGAATAACCTCAAAATGGCATTAAAACAACAAAATTTAAACCTTTGGATGAATTTTTGGATTCATATTCAGATTCAGATGTTTAGAGGAACCACTTGACTCCCATCTAGACAAAACCTTGGACATGCCATTGGATTCCCTTTTGGCCTCTTGTTCGGATGGAGCTTTGGACAAAGCTCCACTTTCACATGTGCATATGAAATAAACCACTTTACGATGCGATTTGAATTTCCATATTAGACTCCTATGTGGGCAAAACCTTTGGAATAAAGCCTTTCAGATGCCTTCTTTTCTTCGAATGTATCTAAGACGAAGCATTTATAATAAATTTATTGAAAGCTAAAAAAAATTTAAAGCAAACACTTAAAAGATTAAAGTCAAATTTAGAACAAGACAAAAGTAAAACTCATTAAAATGATTTTGGAGTGAAATCATAATTGTACTTGGTCCTAAAATGCTTTACAAGTGAGAATAATCGGTTTCAAAGTCAAACAAACCTTAAGGCCTTGCTTGGTAGGTAATGATTTTCTATGAAAAAGCAATGATGCCCTGAAAAAGTTACGAAATTTGCATTTTTCTCTGCTTGGCTAATACAGAAAACAAAAGGCGATGATGAAAAAATGCCCTTGAAAATGGAGCCCAAATTTCATATCATGAAGACATGAAAATAAGCAGAAACGTAACAGTAGATGAATAGTAAAAATATTATTTCTTTTCCAGGAAAAGGAATTAGTTTGAGCCGCATAAATTTAAATTTTTAAAAAATTAAAAGTAAAAAAAATTGTAATAATAATTTTCCATCTCTTTTCTATATTAACCAACCAACAAAATTCATCCTTTTTTTTCTATATATTCTTTTTCACTTATTTTCTATCTCTTTTTATCCTATCCATTTTCCATATTTTGCCAAGTAAAGGGTAAGGAACATATGGAGATCAAAATATATTCAAGGATTTCATCCTTCTAGAACATTTGAAAGACTTTGAAGTTACAAAGTAAAACTATAACCTAGAACTGATTTAAGCTCAAAAAGTTGACTAAGTTAACTAAATCATAAGTTATGAAGTTGCAGAGCAAAACCCAAAATTAATTAAGAGTTTAATCCACAAGTTCACAAAGAGCATGAATAATTAGCTAATAAAAGGGTATAATTAAACCATAACGTGTGAACACATTGAGCAAAATTGAAACTTAGAAAAGTTTTAAATCATAAAAGCCACCAAATTTTCTTGATGACACATCAGTCTTATTAACTTACACTAGTAAGGTTCTATTGATGACAAACCAAGCTTTCTTGCAAATATAAGCAAGGTTCTCTTGATGACAAACCAACTTTACTCCAATATGCAAGCAAAACCTTATAAATGATGCACTAAGTATTCTTACTGACATTGTAGAAATTTAATTAAACTCAACTGACTCAAAAGGTATTGTTTGAATAATAAGAGAATTATTTACAATCGAAGCCAATTAAGAAGTGAATGTTCAAGTCAACATCGAGTTATTTGTGAACATATTAAGTTAAGATATTGAGATATTGTGAAGATTGGTATAAACATAATATAAGATATAATGAACTCTAGAAAATCTTGTGAATATCATCAAAGGACTTGGATGATGCCACTCATTGACTAAAATTGATCTAGAAGTTAACTTTCACTAAGAAACAATGTGTTTATTGGATTAATTACTTCAAATTATTTAAATAACTTCAGTGATATATCTAAAAGTCAAATTTTGTCATCGATGATAATTGAATCGAAAGATTAAAAATCAATTTTTTTGTTAACTCATAAAACTTGATAGTTTTTTGTGAGCTTATAAATAATATTAGTAGAACCTTTCACTTGTTAGTGAAAGAGAACTAGGGTTGAAGGTGTTCACCATAAACAACTATAATTGCTTCTCTTGTTTACTTTTTGTATTTATTTATAGTATTTTTGTATTAATTTGTTATAAGTTATTTATCCCCCACTTGCTTACCTAAAGACCTAAGCGTTATCACTCCTATGACATTTTCCCGTTGAGTATGATAATAACTACTGTGAGCACCAACCTACATAATTTTGTTTATGGATTTAGCACTAGACCACCCATGTCTAATAAATATGACTATGAATTGAATGCTTCAAATGTAGGCTTATATGGACTCACAACATGATGACCTATTGGAGTGTCTGTTGGACCATTTACTTCTATGAAGCTAACCACCATGGAAGATGGGAAAAAGTTAGATAAATAAAGGTTTGTCACTAAGCTAGAATGGTTATTGAAAGTGAAAGCTCAGGTGATGCCAAAGTAGTAAGCATTTTATATAAAGTTTTGGACAAAGATATGCTCCATGACATTGTTCGGTGTAATATACTAAAGTAGGTTGGGACACCCAATACAATTTATATAGAGGAACAACAAGAGGACAAGCAAGATTTAATTTGGCTAAATATGAAGCTTTTCAGCAAGAAAAATTCCTTTTTCAGTTTCTTTACTTGAAAATGATTATCACATTTTAAAAATAAAAATAGAAAATAAGGCAATCAAACATACCATAATCCTTGTGTCATTCATTTGCGAGTCCCGATTGGGAGCCTAAATCTGGCTATCTGAATGTTGAAGTGCTAGCATGCGGACCATAGATAATATTTTAAGTTTTTTTTTGCATACTAATCGTCTGCATGTAGAATTATAACACATCAGCATCCAACTGTCGATTCGAATAAAATCATTTATTTTGCTATGGTCAATTTTACTATTTTTAAAAACATTAAAGTAATGCCCACAATTATTGCATGTTATTACAATAATTCTAGTTGCACTTAAGAATAAAGATTTTTTATTGGATGAATTAACCATATTAGTAGCAGATGCTAATATGTTTCAATCTCACCCGTTGATGATTGGTATGATTTTTTTAAAGCATCTGGTTCTCAATCCAGCTAACTATCCTATTAAAAATTAGAATTATATACTTCGATACATGATACAACAACTCGATGCATAAAGGGATACTATGATCGAATAATATAACAGCTCCTCCCATGAATGTTAACAAAAACAAATAACAAATAATAAACATAATATATATATATATGATAAATATACTAAGGAGGAGAAAAAGAAATACACACAAAGATACGTGAACTATGCAACCTCGCCCCCAAGAAGAAGGGGTGGCTAAGGGTGATGAGTCTCTCTCCCTTGATTTGGGTTATACCAGACTCAAAAATATTGTAAATTGCTAGATAATAAAGGCTACCAGCTTAATCCAAAAAACACACAACCCATGCAAGATCAATCATTCTATTTTCATTTCACCAAATAAGCCAAACATCAATCTCACAAATTCCAGCCTTTCCCTACGTTTTCTTGCTTTTCTTGGGGGAGAGATTTCAAATTTGTTGTCTGGATCGGCACATATGTACCCTCATGCTATGTTATCTTCGCGAATACGTACCCCCCATGTTATGTTATGCACGTGTTGACACCTCTCCAAGTAGGGCCTGTCCTCATAAGGGACACACCTCTGGAGCCTCGGTAGTGTTGGTGGACGCCGGCTCGACTCCTTGTGGGTTTCGGCGAGACCTAGTTCTCGGCACCCCAATAAGATATTGAGTTTTTCACCTCCACAAATAGGCTTTTTATCGGGAGCATTTCCCGAAGTATGAGGGCTTTTTGCACTTGTTGGTAACCAATTACTTGTGCTTTCACTTTCATAAGCATGCAGCCTTGGTGCCAGATGAAGAAAACTTATTCTTTAATGTTTCTAGTTTGCCCTTTGGCTACCTATGCTTTAGCGGAAGCGTACACAAAGCGGAAGCGTACACGTACACCCCCTACCTTCGTACTCATCTCCATCCAATGGCATTTCCGTAATATTCATAAAAACTCGACCCAAAACACAACGACTTCCATTTTGTCCCCTGTCACTGTCATCCGTTGAAAGATGAAAATCGCGGTAGCTTTCAACTTTGTCGGTTGTCCGACGCTCTGCTCCTTGAACAAATGCCGTGATTTTTGGGGCCGCTCTGGTTTGTCATATTATCACTGTCCCTCAACGGCTCTCTCTCTCTCTCTCTCTCTCTCTCTCTCTCTCTCTCTCTCTCTCTCTCTCGTGCACACACAGACACACCCACTTGGCCACTTCCTCATCGGAAAACCGAAAATGGATTCTGATGACAAATCCGCCCAGAGTTCTCTGGCAAACACGCTTGCAGGCAGGTCTTCAGTTCTGGGTTTGAGACTATACGCCGTTATCGGATTACTCGGCGTGTGCTTCATCTTCGTCTCTCTCGCTATCTTTGTGTGCGTTGTTTGGAACCGGAGGTCGAGAGAGCGCGGGGTTCGAGCGGCGAAGCACGGTTCTGGGTTGATACCACTCGTTTCCAAGGACATTTTGGAGATCAAAAAGAGTTCGGATCTTGCGACGAGCTTCGAATTTGATGAAGTCGTGAAGGAGAGGGAGGAGGAGAAGGAGGATGGTGTTGTGGTGCTAGTGAAGGAGGGTGGGATTAGCGGCGGTGATGGGGAGGAACGGAGCGCTGAGAGGAGCAGTGTGTCCCGTGGATCGGCGTCTTCAGAGGCGATGGTGTCGTCTTCGGAGGTTCAGGACATTGGGTGGGGGCGGTGGTATAGCCTGCAGGAGCTCGACGCTGCCACCGGCGGATTCGCCGCCGCCAGTGTGGTCGGAGAAGGAGGCTATGGTATCGTGTATAAGGGCGTTCTTGCTGATGGGTCTGTTGTGGCTGTGAAAACCCTTCTCAACAACAAGTGAGTAAACGCATGCTGTACATATACCACTATATATGTAGCCGTAGATTTATAAGAAATTTGAAATCCCAACCTTTTATCAAGAAGGGCTTCTTCTTTGCTTCTACTTTTCCAGTTGTCGATTGATGGGCTGTTCTGTTGATTTAGAGTCTAATTGAAAATTTTCTATTTTTTCCATTTTTCAGTTGTGTAAGTTGTTTCTCTCTTGAAATTAATTAAGCGGAAAACATTACATACTGAACCAAAATCTTGTTCTAGACATAAGTGTTGGCATCTCGGTGGGGAGGAAATGAAGATTGTTGGCGCCTAACCTGAAAAGGAAAGAAATTGACAGTGTTGCTAACATGCAGTTGTTAGGGTGATAGATTGATTTTCACAACATTGATTAGGTCCAGTCATTACCAAACAATCTTAAATGTCAAATTAAGTATCTGAAAAGTTTCAGCATCAATCTTATTAGCATAAAAGTTTGCTTCAAGCTGGTAAGTGGGTATTTGGGGGAATTTATTTTCTTGTTTACAAATAGAAAATTTCTTATAAACAGTTCTAGAATGATAAAAATAAACTCTTCCAAATATTACACTGTTTTAATAGGTGTTTGATTTAATTTAAAAATAATAATAAACACTGATGAGAAAATAAAAATAAACACCCCCCAAGCACCCTCTAAATGTGCTGCCAGGAAGATCTCCATTTTCCAGCATAGACCTGGAGTCTCGACTGCTTTGTTCTTTCTTTATCTTCATGTTAATTTCCATTATCTTCTTAAAATTTAGTTCATTGAAAATTACATAGCATAGTCGTAAGTTTGAAAATTAAATCTAGAAATTGAGCTTTGCTGGCTTTGGAAAATTGAAAATTGACATTGCCATTCCAAATGCCAATTTTACATTGATGTTACCTATGATTGCCCATGTGTTTTTTTAAATTTATGCAAGAAATAATGCTTCAATTCATGAATCCAACTTAGCGATGATGATAAGATTTATGTTACGGTAAGAAAAAAAATCAAGGCACATATGCCTTACTTTAGATATCTAGTTATCTACTCAATCTAGCTGACTCTTAATGTAGGCTAAGAATTTCTTATGAACAGTCTTACCCTGTGATCATCTTGTGTGCAGGAGTCAAGTAGAGAAGGAGTTCAAAGTGGAAGTCGAAGCCATTGGAAAAGTGAGGCATAAGAACTTGGTGGGTCTAATTGGCATTTGCGCAAATGGGGCTAAAAGGTTCTTTGATAAGGCAATTTTTCTTTATTGTGATTTTTAAAAATAAAACTTTAAAAAAGTTTCCTCCACGTACGAGTGATTAGTTTGTGGGGATTTCTAATGGTTATTCAGGATGCTTGTGTATGAGTACATTGATAATGGCAATTTAGAGCAGTGGTTGCATGGCGATGTTGGGCCAGTGAGCCCTCTAACCTGGGATATTCGGATGAGGATTGCTATTGGGACAGCAAAAGGGTGTGATATTCTAACTTTACATTCATTGATTTGAACTTAAATTTATCTACTTTTAAGCATGCTTGGTCAAACTAAAACCCTCAAATATATGGCTATGAATTCTGTTATAATGCTGGTGAATTGAGATAGTACTTGTGTTGCAGTGATTCAATGTAGCAGGGAGGTTTCCTCATTTTATTTTTCTCCTGTTTAGTGGATTTCCTCTATTCTTATTCTTCTAGATCTCATTGGTTACTTCGAAACAGAATTTTGTTGCACGGAAACTACTGTCAGCATTTGAAATTTAAAAAGTTGTGATGTTTGTGAAAAGCATCAATATTGCTCTTCACTAACTGTTTGACTACTGCCGTTCTTCTTAATCCCTTTGTGAATGTGGTTTGTCTATTATGACATTTTCATCTTCTATTTACTTAACTATATTTTTGTTTCTCATTCATTTTTATGTCGCAGAATTGCATATTTGCATGAAGGCTTAGAACCCAAAGTTGTTCACCGTGATATAAAATCTAGTAACATCCTTCTTGATAGAAAGTGGAATCCTAGAGTATCAGATTTCGGCCTGGCCAAGCTTTTAGGGTCTGAGGCAAGTTATGTGAGTACAAGAGTAATGGGAACATTTGGGTATTTTTTTTTCTGGACCACTATACTTTTATCCTACACGTGATTCATTTCATAACAGGGCATGACAAATTTATTGTCTTTTTTGCTGTTGTAGTTATGTTTCTCCCGAGTATGCAAGCACTGGCATGCTTAATGAGGGAAATGACATTTATAGTTTTGGAGTTCTACTTATGGAGATAATTACAGGAAGGAGACCTGTAGATTATTCTAGGCCCTCCGGAGAGGTGAACACACGTTTATGCTTTTGGTATCCGTTTGGAATGATATGTCTCTGCTATAACTGTTTCCCTTGGATGGATTTAGATGAACTTGGTTGACTGGTTTAAAGGGATGGTTGCAAGTCAACGCGGCGAAGAGGTGGTGGACCCTCTCATTGAAGCTCCACCCTCACCAAGAGCATTAAAACGGGCCTTACTGGTGTGTCTCCGCTGCATTGATCTTGATGCTAGTAAGCGGCCAAGGATGGGGCAGATTGGGCATATGCTTGAAGCAGATGAGCTCCTTTATCGAAAAGTAAGCCTTTCTCACCTATGATGATTTATTTGATCAAGTCTCCTGTTAGTATCAGTTCTCACCTATACAGACTTTATGAGGATGGTGGACTTTCTAATATAGGTGCTGCAGCCTCGTATAATTGTTTTAATGGGTTGGATTGAAGCGGTAGCTCAAACATTATATTTCAGAATGTGGACCAACAAATTCAATAGGATTATTTTCCGGCTGATTTCATCCAAGAAGAGTATTTTCCAAGGAGGCTGGGTAGTTTATATAACAAAAGACGATTTCCAACATTAATTTTTATTTTATTTTCATACGCAAAGAGTTTTTGACATGTGGAGAGTTATTTTGTAACTTTAATAATATTATTTTTTAGTTTATATTTATTTTTATTAAAATAATATTTATTTTATTTTATTTTTATTATCACATATTAGGAAAAGAATACAAATGAAAAGAGAAAATATAAAGAATGAATAGTTATTTTTCATAAATAAGTAGTTATAGTATTTTTCAAATGCTAAGAGGGAGATGAAGAGTGTTGGAGCACTTTTTGAGATTTAGCTTTTTACATATAGAGATGGATAGTCACATTGAAGATGCTCTAACAAATATTACAGAAAGCAAAATGAATTGTCCGATAATGCTGCTTTACTACAATTGCTGGCTGGGGACCTTTTCCTCTTTTAAATTTGTCTCTGCAAAAAAGTGTTCCCCTTTCTGTTCTATGCTTGCAAAAAATATAGCAATCATATATTTTTTGCATATGAACCTCATAAAAATAGTTTCAACACTAGATCGATGACAGGTTGTTTCCATCACTTGTTTGTCTTTGTCACAGGAACGTCGGTGGACGCAAGATACTCTTGCTCTCCCACCGGCTCCGGAAGCACCCATCATAAATCAAGTTCAGCCATCATCCGAAAATACAGGGCCTGATGAGCCACAGAGACCCAAATGGAGATTGGTTCAGAGCGATCGCTAGTGGAAATTCTTGAACATGCATAATTCATAATGTTTTTTTTCCTTCTGTATTTGTATTACAAATGAGCTTTGTAAATATATGTGCTCAAGTTTTCATTGTAATATTATTCTTTCTGTTTTTGTTTTAGAACGTACACTTCCACTCAACTCTCTAAACTATTTCTACGCCCTACTGATATAGGTAAAACCTACCATATTTTCAGTAACCGGAATGTGCAGAGTTTATAATTTTATTATATATATATATATATATATATATATATATATATATATATATATATATATAAAAAGCTCCGACCTCATTGTGTATGTGTCTCTCACATAGCGCAGGTAAGAGCATTTTCACTGCCAAGCTATATGGTTAGATAAAGTTATATTTTAACTAATAATGATAATACTTATATTGTTTTCCCAGTTTATTCTTTCTCCTATCCTTTCTAAACCCTCAGCGATCTCAATCTCACTCCACGCTCACCTCTCTATCCTCAACATCGTTGGCCAGCCCAGTCCCCGCTCGCCGTCGCCACCCCCGCCCCACCGTCTCCTCCGGCAGGGCCCCCATTTCCTCACACGCAGACGCAACATCCAGCATCCTGAGCATTTCCAGTTATAGCATTAGGTGCAGCCTCTTCAAATTTTTAGCTAAATTTGTCGACATGGAGCAATATGAGCCACAAATTATACTCGAGATTTGTGTTTTCAATACAAATTTTATTAAAATCCAAACATCGAGACACCAACTATCTAAATTTGATTAAATTTAAATAGCCGGTACTTCGATGTTTGGGTTTTAATAAAGTTTGTATTTAAAATACAAATCTCGAGTATAATTTGTGGCTCATATTGTTTCATATAAACAAATTTAACTAAAAATTTGAAGAAGCTGCACCTGTACTCAAGCAGTGTCAGTACTGCCTTTGCCCAGTTTCTGTTATTGCAGCCCGTTAAAGGCTCTTTAAACATGCATTTCCTCACACGCAGACGCAACATCGAGCATCCTGAGCATTTCCACTTACTCAAGTAGTGTCAGTACTGCCTTTGCCCAGTTTCTGTTATTGTAGCCCGTTAAAGGCTCTTTAAACATGGTTACACAGAGTTCAGAAAATGGAAGTTAACCCGGGCAAAGCTGGGCTTGTTTAGCGTCCGGTGCCTCTTCATGACTTGGCCTTTGCTTTCAAGGGGTTCGAACTTCAAACTCCTCGGTAATGAAGTTGTTTCTGCTGGTCACCATATGTGTTCGTTCCTCTTCTTCTTCCCAGAGTGAGATAGAAGGGGGTTTCGAACCCCAACCATTGCTCTAGCTAGTCTAGACTCTAGAGCACAAGAAGCTCACAGCAACACATGCAATCCACCTGATTGGCCAAAACAAATTAAACAAAACCACGTTGATGTTTCATAACAGTCAAACGTAAGAACAGCTATACAAACAAAATGAAGGCTTAATTAATTATATTATTTATGGCTCATTTATCGTGTGAGAGACAGTGTCTCCAGGTGGATCCCGACAGAAGAGGATCCATGGTTGAGGCTGGCTTGATCACCGCCGGTGGCTACACCTCTAAATCCCTTCATTCATGTTCTTCCCTTTCTGAGCCCATCAGGAGGCCCCACTTGCACGTGTTCATCGAATATTGCTTTTTTGACCTTTGCGGAATTAATGAGTCCAGGACCCAATGCTACCATATCGATTCTATTCGTTGAAGCAGGCAGAGGCAAGGCTGATGGTATTTGCCGAATTTGCCTCGAGTCTGCAATATTGGCATATAACTAAATTATAAACCAAAGTGCACTCAAAACCAAATCCCCAAGGATATAAATAATGCACAATTTACATCAAAGTTGGAGAGAGAAGTTACGAGAATAAAAAAAGAAAATTTATCAAATCAATTAGGTTGCATCTAATCGATTTAATCAAATCAATTCAATTCATTCAATTCAATCACCAATTACAATTCAATTCAATTAATCAATTATTAAGTAATTCAATCGATCCAATTCAATTCAATCAATTACCAACATATGTAGTGCATTTAAACCCAAAATTCTATCCCATCGCATCTGCTATGGATGGCAGGTTATCCTGACTAGATAGGAGTAGGATACTACAGAGCTATAATTAATATTAATTTTAATTATTTATATTTATAATTTTATAATATTTTAAATATTATTTTTAATTATTTTATAATTATTATTTATGATTTTTAATATTTTTGAATGATATTTTTTATTGTAAAATTATTTTTTTATGATAATTTTTAGATAAAAAATAGCGCAGAAATTTGATTTGAGCCAAAACTATTCACATGAACAAATTCAATAAAAACAATAGCAGCTTACGGGTGAATAGATCATTCGCCAACCTTACTAGAAAATGAGACAGAATACGATTTTAAAACTTGACCCTTCACCAAAGTGAAAATATGATCCCAGATGATAAAGATCACTTTAACAACAGTGATTACAATGAAATTTCGAGTTTATATATATACATATATATATATATAAATTATGAATAATGCTACATACAGATAAATTGTGCAGTTAATTCACGTAGGGACATTTTTATTATTGTTGGACTGATATTATTATTTTTTAAAACTTTTTATTCATACCAATTCAACAGAAGAAATAATATTCCTGTAAGTATTTCCTACACAACCTACCTGTAAATAAACTTTTCCTATAATTATTAATTGAGTTTTGACGGAAGATGTTATGGATTTTAAATTCCTAATGAAAATAAGCAAATTAATTGTTTTTATAAAAATAAGAGAACTCTGCTATACAAAATCTTCTCCTGCATTCCCTTTTAAAAATAAATTTAACGAAATAATTCTATAATTTTTTATTAAATACGGAAAATTCCTTACAAAATTATGTGTAATAGATTTTACTATTTTCTTCTAATCACTTGAAATTGCAAATTATACAATTTTTACGTAACGGATGAAATGAAAAACAGTTGGAAACACCACAAAGCGTAAGGAATTGTTATACAAAAATGGTTTCAAATTAACATTTAAAACTAATTAAAAACAACAAATATTTGTTTCCTTAAAAAGCAAACGCCTACTTATTATTGATACATTCATTTAATACAAATATATGAAACTCCTCTCTTAATAAATTGAAATTAAAGTTACTCCAACCAAATTTAATACAAATAAATTTAAACCCCTTCAAAAAACTTTTTTTAAAAAACATATATAAGGGCATTACTCCCCACCATGAAAATATTACACCCTCAATCCTCAAATATATGGCGACCTTCTATACCACATTAGCGACCTTTTTGGCATGCGTTACTATCATGTTTTTGGTAGCCTCTGGCGAAGACTGGACAATAGAGCAACATGTCCGCCCAATTTCAAAGACCGGATCTCACAATATTGTATCACCAATGAGTGGAAGTTTAGCGTCAAGAGATCTAAAGACAGCACTAGGTGAAATTCTTGTGAATACCAAGAACAAGAAGTGTCGGCTCATTAGGTGCTTTAATGATGAACCCAATCCTAGGCACCAATGTATTTTCCATTGCAATTAATTTATGTACTTTGAAAGAGCACAATATATTTAAGATTTATCATAATTATATATGTTCCCTCAAATTATACAAATGCTTGAGGCAAAAGTTGTCAAATTAATAAATGAGGGAGGGAAGTGATGATCATTTTGTTATAGTTTTCCACGAATTTGTGATGATCATCTTGTAATGATCACTATTTATATTTATTATAGCCTATCTTAATAATAATAATAATAATAATAATAATAATAATAATAATAATAATAATGTTTTATATATTTTAATTAGGTAAGTTTTTGTAAGATGGCTAATATAACACATAATTCTTTGATATGAAGCATACTTTTTAAATTTGTCATAGCAGATATTTTGAAATTAATAAGTGTATGCAAAATTCAATCTTAGGAAAGTATTTGAATTGGGTACTTGATTCATGTTTAATATTATATAGTTGAATACAGTCTCATATTTTCGAATAAAATAATTTAGAAAATACATGTGTTAACATGTGTGGTTTGCTATCATTTGCTTTGTTATTTTACATATACTTTGTTTCAAATTAATCAAAATATAATCCTAATTTTTTAACCATGTGTAATGATATTTTACATATTTATTAACATTATTTATTAAATTAATTTCATGTTACTTAATGTAAAAGTTCTTATTTTTATTTATATAAATACAGTAATTTAAATATACTAAAAATTGTGTAAACTTATTGTTAAAATTATAAATAATATATATTAAGAAATATTTTAATTTATATATTTTTATGCTTAAATATAAATATTATATGAATCTAGGTCCCAAACTGATCTAGAGGGTAAATAGACTAGTTATTCAAAAACTTTTGACTAACACATACAAGGCGAGGTAGATATTTTAAATAAAAATATTTAAAAATATTTTTTTTAAAAGTTTGGACAGGATGAAGCGGTCAATATTCATATTTGTCTCATTGTCTTTTCAGGTGGAAATGAATTGGATAAAAAAAAATATCCTAGTCAACGCAAGCTGAGTTGAGCCAAAATTGTCATTCTTACGAGGACTTAAGAACTATGACCAAGTAGCAATCATACTAGGATAATAAAAGCATTCTGTCATACACTAAGATAAATATACACTTATAAATATAATTCAATTATATATATATACACCCTATGTATATACCATTTAATTAATACAAGTATATATACCCTATCCTCAATTTAAAATATATATACACCTTAAATAAGATCAAAAATAATTTCACGTGAGAATAGTTTAATTATAGAGTTGATTATCGACTAGATGATCTTTCCAAAAAAAACGGACAATAATATTTATCTCAAAAATGAACTTATGCTAAATTATATTATTGAACAAACTCTTCTTGAGAACCATCTCATTATGAGCATGATAATTGAACTTCTAAAGTAAATTTTGAAAAAATGCAAGTAATAAAGAAGAGAATTGCATAAATAAAGAACAAGTACTGAAAAAGCTTCTCACATATGCTCACGATAAAAAAAATATTATTTCACTCAAAACTTCATTTTTCATCGCATCTTGCTCAATGCTTCATCAAATACAAATTAAATGCCACAACAAAATATTTGAAAATATAATCATATTGTAGGTTAAATTGTTATGGTGAAATTCCATTATATTTCCAAAAATGTAAATTAATCGCGTACTATACATTGGAGTTGCGTTCCAACTAGAAAATAAATAGGATTTGTGTTTCTTAGAAAAAGCTTAAAATCCATTGACTATTTCACAGGATTTTCTTAATAAAAACATGTTGCCAAAACTAAGAGAAACACCCAAACAAAAAGAATTATTAACTTGCTATTTTGGAAAGAATTATTAACTTCCTTCTTTGGGTTGCCTCAGGGGTCGCATTGTACATTATTTATCAATATTTTCTCAATAAAAAGGATTGTATAACAATAACATAACATCTCTGGTTATGATTGGAAAAAAAAAGTCAAAGAGACCTAAATAATATATTTTATTTTATTTTACTTTTCATCTATTTTATTACTAGTTCACCAAATTTTATTTTTTAAATTTTTATGAATTTAATTCTAAAAAATACAGAATCTTTTTAAAATACATTTTATCTCATACCAAACATAAATTATTTTTAAATTACAAATCAACATGAATTCTAATAAAATTCATAAAACAAAATACATAAATAAAAAATCATGCCAGACAAGCCCATTGTTGTCTGTTTTCAAAATAAAATTCTATTTTTAAAAATAAAATTCACCTAACAAAGTATTTGTTATAGATGTTTTTGAATGATGTAGAACTTTATTTAAATTATAATTTGAATAAAATATTTATTTTTGAAACATCTTCTAATTATTTTTTATTTTTAAATGTAAAACCAATTTTGATGTGAAACTCAATTTTTTCTACATTACTATTTATTATTCTTCTTTTTTATGAGATCCTATTTTATTTTATTTTTTAAAAAACTCATTTTCTATCCTAACAATAAGATTTATTTTGCAAAATCAAAATTCAAACAAACTATAATAAAGTAAAAAATTTATAAACAAAATACAAAATTAAAAATACATACTAAATAATAGCCCTTATAGCTTGTTTGGCACACAAAAATGAAATTGAGAGGAATGAAATTGACATGGGAAATGTAATAAAAAATTTTATTATCTTTCTTGTTTAGTATATAAAAACAATCAAAGTAATGTATTAATGTAATTACTGAAATACCCTCATAATTATTAAATTTTATTAAATAAAACCGTTTATTTTTTCTCCTTTCTCTCATCTTTGCCATACTATCATCTTCTCCCGTGGACATAGCGAGGATTGCATCAAGGGAATAGAAGTAGCGAGGGAGAGGGGTGAGGGGTGGCGGCAGGGTGCAGGCGGGGGCGATAAAAAGAATAGGGACAAAAAAATAAAAAAATTTCTCTTATACAAGAGAACCTTTGTAAACCCACATGAGCGTATAATATTCCCACGAAAATATTAATATTTTTTCTATTTTTATATCAAACATGAAAAAAATTGTAATTTCTTTCTTTTCCTTTCCTGCATACCAAACATGCTATTATATTTTTCACATTACATACAATTCCTATCTTTGTGAAACAATCAACAAGATGGTTTGGCTATAGATAATGAAATTGCTTCTGCATTGGAGACAGCTGCAACAATGTGCATGTGTTCTGCCCATCTAGTTTGGACTAGGCAATATGAGATAACATCTAGGCACACTTCAGTATACCAATGCCATAAAAGTACCAACGATTACAATTTTATTTTTTTGTGCACGCCTCATAACAAATACCTATCTCCACAAGGTTTGCACGCCCTCCGGCATAACCTAAAAGAGAGTTTCAGTTTTTATGTGCAACTCATGTGACTCATTTTTATGGATCATGCTTTCTAAAAGATTTTATGGGTTATATTAAGGCAAGTGTCCTTTCAAGCATTTTTGGAAGACTTTATAGTAAGGCAAATGACACTCCATTACAATTATAAAAATTGTACCCCTTCCAATGAGGAATAGAAAAAGTACAGATCTATGGTTTCTCAACATTGTACCATCTTACAAGGTTGGGTAATGTTCTGCATGAGTTGAGAGAATTGTGGCTGAGCAGTGAGCAAACCAGGAAGATAAAAGCATTCTTTTATTTTGAGGACTCAGATTACCCTCCTATGCCCTGCAAAAGCCCAGACCTGTTGAAAGAACAAAATAAAAGAATGAAGACAAGAGAGGCAAATTTCTGATTTTTTATTTTTTTTATTTTAATTTTAATTTAATTTTTATTTTATTTTTTTGCAAATAAAGAATCAGAAGTGAGAAAAAGTAAACAAGAACACAAGGGCAATCATTATAACTATAATGCAGTCAACCTTCAACTGCAACACAATATATGATTGCTAGCGGTCAAGGCATGCACTCCAAATGGTGGATACCTAATTAAAGAAATCAGATGTATTTCAAACAAAACTATAATTCTGAAATATTTATTTACATAAACTACAAATTAGCTCAAATAATAGTAGTAATACCTGAATTAATACATGAATGTCTAACTCTAGTTTAGATTCAAACCAATCAAAACCAAAGAACCTTAATCCCAATAATATGAGAATGACTATGAACTAAATATTTAAAAAAATTATATTTGATTTAATACACAAATATTTTTATTTCAAATATTCCTATTAAACATTATTTTTTTCTTTTAAATAAAAAATTTTCATATTCTTTTATTATTTTACTTCTATTCAAATTATTTTTGGTATTATTCAAATTTTTTAAATTATTTTGTTTGATGTCAATTATCTCACCCTCCTAATAGATATATCTATAGTAGGGATGTTAAACGGATAGGCCGGATTGAACCCAACCCACTCGGGCCCGGGCTTAAATGGGCTAAACCCGTTTAAGCCTACTTTTAAATGGATCAAAAAATTCTATTTGATACTAAATATACAAATATATTCAACAAATATCATATAGATTAATTGTTTGATATTGTTTATATTTCAGAGGTCTCATATTCGAATTGCATGGATTGCATTTAAAGGTTTTTTAGCATATATAGCACTGGATTAGGGGGTTGGCAGTGGTGTGGGGTGGGGGGCGGCCTGGTGGGCTACGTGGGCTAGGATAGTTTGGGTGGGGTCGGGGCTCGACATGCTGCAGTGGGCTGGGCTGGGTGTGAACTTTGAGTTGGGCTTGTATAAGGTTAAGCCTGTATTTGAGCGGGCTAAGCCTGTTTAAATCGTGGCCCGCACGCTCCAAACCATATAGGCCCGTTGTAAAACGGGCTAAGGATATGAAGCCTGACCCATATTGTGGGCCAACCCACAGGCCTTTGGACTATTTAACACCTATAATCTATAGACCTACATCATAAATGGCTAAACCAACGTAAGCGTTTCTCTCTCATTTTACCTTCAATCAGAATTATTCAACGACACAATAAATATTCTCATTTTTAATTTTGTCCAACTTATTCTTCCTATTCTCACGCCCTGAGGATTCGGAACGTTTCTTAGTGACACGATCGAGAAATGTATTCGTGCTACTTGAAGGAAAGGGATTAGTTGAAGTGTAGATGGTGCACAGCGAGAAGCTCCAGTCAGTTCGTATCAGAGAATGGATGGAGCCCCTACGGAGTTCAGACGTGCCGACCCGATTGAATGCGGGGAGCACGCCGCTAGTAAAGGACTTAACGTTGAAGAAGAGATTTGGCCATCCTTACACAAACTGGTCAGGAACTGGAGCCGTTCTCCTGATGAGCCCGATGGCAGGGCGAAACTAGTCTATGTGCGCTTCAACCCTCTAAGGCTAAACTTAGCGGACCGTGAAAAAAGAAGCTAAGTGCCCCAATGGGTTGAGAAGCACAAGAAATCTGACCTCGTGACAAGTGGCATCAGAGTCGAATCGGCCCGTATCCTAAAGACTCACCAAACACTCTCGTGAGTAATGTGATCCCAAGGTGGGAGCTCACAGAGATAAGTCGACCGGTAGTGTCTTACACGCTTCGCGTCCATAGAGTTGGAGTATCATAGAGTGTGATACAGAGTTGGGCAAGGGACTATGAAAGAGCGCGTCAGAGCGATCTTGAAAGCCTCCTATCCGTTGGACATTGGGCGAGCGGGAAACATCTTGGTAAAGGTGTTGCAACCTACAAGGAAGCAATGTCCAACCTGTTGTCATTGGACGAGCGGGAGGGCGTCGAGGTGAAGATGTCATAGCCTGTGGGGAAGCGATGTCAACAACCGCAATGAGGATGTTGCGATGATTGAGTGGAGGAGAATGTCACGCCCCGAGGATTTGGGACGTTTCTCAGTGGCACAATCCCGAAATATATTCGTGCTACTTGAAGGAAAGGGATTGGTTGAAGTGTAGATAGTGCGCAGCGAGAAACTCCAGTCAGTTCGTGTCGGAGAATGGATGGAGCCCCTTCAGAGTTCAGACGTGCCGACCCGGTTGAATGCGGGGAGCACGCCGCAAGTCAAGGACTTGACGTTGAAGAAGGAATTTGGCCATCCTTACACAAACTGGTCGGGAACTGGAGCCGTTCTCCTGATGAGCTCGATGATAGAACAAAACCAGTCTACGTGCACTTCAACCCTCAAAAGCTAAACTTAGCAGATCGTGTAAAGAGAAGTTAAGTGCCGCAATGAGTTGAGAGGCACAGGAAATCTCTGACCCCGTGACACTATACATCTATATTAGTATCTGTATCTCAGCAATATTGGGCTTCTGTATATGTTATTTCTTGTTAGCCCAATACTTCATTTCATATAACAAAGAAGATCTAACATACATCCTATAAAACTTTCCTTTTAAACTCAATAGCATATTGCAGTCACACAAAACTCCTGTCGCATTTCTCCACTTAAGCCATCAGTTTAATCTTATGGTTGACATCACCATCAATTTCTTCGTTTCATTGAATTATTAACTAGTACTTAAACATTATGTGACTAGTATTTATTGGTCATCAAGTGTAATAAAACTTTATTCGTTATTATTTTATTTCCTAAAATTACACTTCATATATTTGGTCTTCAATATACATAATCTAAATCTTTGAACTACCATAGTTTTGTCTCCAAAAGTCTAATTTTTTGTTAACTCTTTCTTTAGTATCATCAATCAAAACAATATCAGCGAATATCATACATCACGGTATATTATCACAAATATTTTTGATATCTCATCCATTACTATTACAAAAAGGAAAAGACTCAAAATTTATTATTGATGCACTCCTATTGTAATTGAAAATTCATCCATTAATCCACCACTAGTTCTAACATTGGTTATAATTTACTCATACATATTCTTTATTAAACTCATATATTTAGTAGGAACTATCTTCCTTTTCAAAGCCAACACACATTTCTAGGTATCTGTAATGGCTTTTCTTCAAAATGATGATAATCATGTATAAATTCTTTGTTGTCACTTTAAATGTCTCAAATCTTCTTAATATATGGATCACTTTTATAGTAGATTTTTCAAGCATGAAACCAATCATATGCATAAAAAATAACATAGGCTGACCCATCTTAATCCACATAAAAAGAATGCACCAAAGAAATATCAGTCTGGTCCAACTAACAAATTGCATGGAAGAAAGAATGGTCACAAGAAACCCCAAAGTAGATTCAGCTTTCATATCCAAAGCCCATCAATCTGCCCATCAAACTAGAGGATGAAGGATCATAATTTCATCCATAAATAATGTCACAAATATATGGTTTGACGAATTTAATACTTTTCAAAGATGGTGTTTATGTGAAATTCAGCCCAAAATTGAATTTGAAGTAAGTTTCGGGATAAAAGAAGTTTCTTGGTTGCTTGAAAAGTTAACATGGTGCTTGAAAAAAAAATTCCAGAACAAGCTTCCCTGCTGGCTAGAAAGTTTGCAATGACTAGCATAGCAATCATGGTGTTTCAGTTCTACAATTACATAAATATTTACCAACCATCGTTTTCATTCAACTAAAATTGTAATCGACTTAAGTTTTAAAAATGGTGAATGAACTAGATTCAGATTTTATGTTATTTTATTTCTTTAAGTAGATCCAGATTAAACAAATTAAAGTTTCAGGTACAATGTGCATAACAAGCAGCTGAGTAAAACAACAGGTTTATTATGCAAAAAGGATCCCTTTCAGGTCAACAAAAAAAAGTTCATAAGGCACACATACCATTTGATGAGAAACTAACCTTTAGATTTGTATCAAAACTACCTGTACATAAGGCACTTCCATCGGATGAAAAACCTAAGCAACTGATGTGGCCATCGTGTGAGCTTCGGAGAGATCCCAAGTCTAAAACCACCTGTCAAAATAAGGGTCAATTTATCCTGTACAAAGTCCAGCATGAGATGCACCAGCAAAAAGGAAAACATATGCACACATAACGGGGTGGGGGGGCATTTGCATTCCTAAGATATATAAGATGGAGCATCACTTCCTAACTTCACTACATTTTTGAAGAAATCACATGGCATATCTTAAAGATTGAACTGACAACTTATGTGACTCATGGCTTGGGAATATATCACAGCAGGTCTAGCACATAGGGACAAAACTTTGCTGTCCCTAAAATTCTCTATGGCAAAATTGGTATGAACTGCAGGAACTCTTTACAACAACATGACAGCTCATATAATATAGCATGGTGTCAAAAACCAAAGATGAGTACAAGAAGTCAAGCTCAATCACCTCGATGGCCACCACGTAACAAGCCAAGTTTTTCAGGTGTGTAGACTATAGAATCAATAAAGGATACTAAAACAATTATCAAGTTAGCGAATCGCAATTATCAAGATAGTGAATCGTAATTATTTTTTAAAACACAATTATTTTTTAAAACTGTAGGTCAAGATAAATTTCTACCACTAATAAATAATTTTAAATTGGCCTACTGTTTTCAAAAATAATTATGTTTTCAAAATAATACCATCATCTCAAACAAATCGGAAGATGTTCTAATGTATAATAACAAATAATAATAAATAAGTTTAAACTAAAAATAGATAATAATATGACAATTATGTGTAAAAAAAAATACATATGCCAATAAAAAGGACATATCTTATCTAAACAACAAGGCCAACATGAACTTGTAGCAAATTAATAAATCAACAAATGTTCTTCATGACCTTGAAACCTCACCTACACTCACTCGTTCATGGATGTAAAACAACTGCTAGGATTTGCATACCTTTGCCATTAAAGTGTCCCATACATAGCAAGCACCATTTGAATATGCTGCAAACAGAAGTCTTCCTGATATCGAGAATGCAATCGAGGTTACTTGTGGGATATCCTTATCACCATTCTGCTGGTAGTACACTTGAAGCTGGTGCCCAGTCCTGATGTCAAATAGCTTGCAAGTTCCATCATCTGAGCCTGTTCCAAATCTATTCCCATCAGGAAAGAACTTTATGGAATTAACACCTCCCACATGGGCATGAAATGTATGGGCTGCACGATTTGCAACACGAGTATCCCACAAGCGAACAGTTCTATCACACGAACCAGATACAAACTGCCTTGTGTTTGATCCATTGATTGAAACACTGGAATGAAAGCAAAAATGCAGTAAATAAGCATCTAAAACTTGTTAGATATGGTTTGTAGCGCACTAGCATAATACAGTCACCTGTCACCAATAGACCCGCCCATCTCAGTTCTAGTTCTAGTCACATAAAGGCTGTGGAAATAATAACCATAGATTTACCAAGCTAGTCTCGTCAGCCAGCACATAGCTGAAACAAGGCTAGTATGTTGGTTGAATGCCCAAGCATAAACCAAACTAAATCCTTTTCATTGTTTAGTTTTCAAGCGAATGTCTCTGTCATAGGTTATACTGCTATAGGGGAATTAATGACAACAATGCTTAGTATTGGTGTGAGCTAATTCATTAAAAAACCAATGTCGTCAAAAAAATTTAGTCTAGCCAGCCCAATAGAACCCACCCTTATAGAAAATACAAAATGTCCACTTAGATGCATCAATGAAAAAATTAAAAAGGGGGCTTCTTTATAAGTGTTGTCCTTAACAAAATAGCAGAATTAGAGGCCAACTTTCCTTCGGAGGTACCTAGAAAAATTTCACCAAATGAGGGTGTTGACTGGCTGTGTGGTTACAAACATATCTATATTTTTAGTTATATTCTTGAGGTTATAGTAGAACTTAATCAATCTAACAGCTAAAATTTTTGTGCTAGCTAACATACAATACCTCAATCAGCAAGACAAATGTTTATATCCGACCAAGTCACCTTACCATTAGATAGCACAAATTCTGCAAAGTACGGTGGAAAAATTGAAAAAACTACTAGAACAAGGAGCGAGTCTAATAAGAATGACCAGAACATACCACAACACATCCGCAGTGTGACCGGATTGAAACTCGCCTCCAAAAACAGAAGTCTTGAGGCCAGTAGTAACATCCCACAAACAGCATGTCTGATCAGCAGAACTGGTTACAAGGTGGGTGCCATCGTCCGGAACATATTGACAGCAAGAAACGTAACCCTTGTGCCCGCTGAGCGTTTTAGAGACAGGTACATTCCCAACCCTGTCGGTGGGAGAAGGGAGGTTGAAGATGAAGCACAGGCTATCAAGTCCACCACAAGCGACCGATTGGCCACTAGGAGAGAACGCACAGGTCATGACCCACGCACAAGGTAGCTTAATGGCGTGAGTTTTCTGGCTCGTTAGAGCATTCCAAACTATCAATCTCCCATCTCGAGACGCACTGACGATCCGGTTCGTTTCCGGAGTCCAGTCCAGTGAATACACCTACCAAATAAGTCGCTAAGAAAAACAAACAAACAAACAAACTCTTAAGGGTATAATTGGAATTAGGATAATATAGTCTATAAATAAAGGTTGTTGATTGTAACATTTTTCAGTTTTAATAATAACAAATTCTAGAGTCTTCGTCTTCTCTTTCTGGGTTCTCTTTCTCTGTTCTTCTCTGCTCCATCCTCAACATGGTATCAGAGCAGATCTGCTCAACTCTGTGATCTGATTCATCAGTCATGGCTCGTTCGTTCATAGACGACCCACTGGATCCTTATTACCTACATCATACAGAGAGCCTAGGCCAGAATTTGGTTTCACAAGTTCTCACGGGAGATAATTACAGTAGTTGGAGTCGAGCAATGATTATCGCTTTCACAGCGAAGAACAAGCTGGGATTCGTTGATGGTAGCATTATATCCCCACATGATGATGGTAGTAATGAATTTCGACTTTGGCAGCGTAATAATACAATTGTCATTTCTTGGATCTTGAATTCTGTCTCTAAAGAAATTTCTGCTAGCGTGATGTTTGCTTCTTCGGCTAGAGAGATGTGGTTGGATTTGAAAGATCGTTTTCAACAGCGTAATGGACCACGGATCTTTCAGCTGCATCGTGAGTTGATGAATCTTCGTCAAGAAAATGTCTCTGTGAGTGTCTATTTTACCAAATTAAAGATTATCTGGGAAGAATTGGCCAATTTTCGTCCTTCTTGCTCTTGTGGTAAATGTATCTGTGGCGGAGTTAAGAGCCTTATTGATCATTACCATATGGAGTACATAATGGCTTTTCTCATGGGACTTAGTGATTCTTTCTCCAATACTCGTGGACAAATTCTGTTGATGGATCTGTTACCTTCAATCAATCGTGCCTTTTCTTTGGTTTCTCAAGAGGAACATCAACGATCATTGACATCTTCTAATACTGGGCATTCGGGACATGTTGCGTTTGCTATTAATGATAAGCGTGTTGAGTCGCGTACTGATAACATATCGGTTTAGTGTACTCACTGTAAGTTGCAAGGTCATGTTATAGACAAGTGTTACAAGCTTCATGGCTATCCCCCAGGATATAAGAATAAGAATTATTCTTCTAGCAATTCTTCTTCTGGTTTCATACATCGTGCATATGCTGTTGATCATGATACTGATAGTAAACAGGAGCCTCTTGATGGTTTTGTTCAGTCTTTAAGTCGGGACCAATATGATAAATTGGCTTCTTTATTGTCCAATCGGTTTGACAGTTCTGTCAGTCATACGCCAACTTCTATCAGTCCTACGCCTGTGCCCTCTGGATCTATGACTTCTTCTGATTGTATTACAGGTACTTGTTTTTCTGTTTCTCTTACATCCTCAATGAATTCTGGGCAGTTTTGGATTGTTGATTCTGGTGCTACTCGACACATTTGTAGCACTGCAAACTTGTTCCTTTCTTTACATCCCATTACTCATACAACTGTTCATCTTCCTGATACATCTCAAATTGCTGTTCAATTTGCTGGCAGTGTTCAATTACATCACAATCTTATTTTGCAGAATGTTCTGTTTGTTCCTTCTTTTCACTTCAATCTCATCTCTGTTAGTTCCTTAATTGAAAATTCTACACTTACTGTACAATTTTTTAATGATTCCTTCGTTATTCAGGACACTCTCAACCAGAAGATGATTGGCAAGGGTAGCAAAATTCACTCTCTTTACCTTCTTGATACTCATAATCTTTTCGCATTTTCTCTAGCACTTTCTCCTAACACTGTTAATACCGTTTCTTTTTCTACATGGCATGATCGTCTTGGCCATATTTCCTACAAGAGACTTCTTCAATTACAATCTCATCTTCGTTTCCCTTCTTCTCCCTCTTCTTCATATGCACCATGTTGTATCTGTCCTTTGTCTAAGCAACGTCGCTTACCTTTTATCTCTCATAATAATCGGTCTGCAAAACCTTTTGATTTAGTCCATTGTGATGTCTGGGGTCCTCTGCAACATTCTTCTTATGCAGGTCATAAATACTTCTTAACATTAGTTGATGATCATACCCGTTTTACATGGGTTTATTTGTTGAAACAAAAATCTGATGTCTGCACTATCATTCCACGTTTTCTTGCACTGGTAGCTACTCAATTCAATTGCAAGATTAAAGTTTTTCGTTCAGATAATGCTCCTGAATTATCTTTTACTGATCTCTTTGCTGATCATGGCATAATTCATCAGTTTTCGTGTGTTGCTTGTCCTCAACAAAATTCTGTTGTTGAAAGAAAACATCAACATCTATTAAATGTTGCTCGTTCTCTCTTTTTTTCAGTCCAGTGTTCCCATTACCTTTTGGACAGACTGCATTCTTACAGCAGTGTTCATTATTAACAGAACTCCTTCTCCATTTCTACAGCATCAATCACCTTTCTACCTGCTTTTTCGTTCTATGCCAGATTACTCATTTTTTCGGGTATTTGGTTGTCTTGCCTTTGCATCTACCTTATCTGCTCATCGAACCAAGTTTCAACCACGAGCTCAAGCTTGCATCTTCTTAGGGTACCCTACTGGAATGAAAGGTTACAAACTTTATAACTTGACCACTCATCATTTCTTTATCTCTCGCGATGTTATCTTTCATGAGTCTACATTTCCTTTCTCTTCTATTCCTCAATCTTCTGTTTTTGATCCGTTTCCTTCCCTTGTTTTGCCTCACTCTGCCTCTGATTTACAATTTCCTACAAATTCTGATGCTCCTTCTGCACTTCCCTCCCAACAGTCTATTCAACCTGTTCAGCCTTCTTTACCTACTGATAATTTGTCTTCTGCTACACAGCATCCTCCGTTCCCTGCTGCTCCAGCTCCCACCATGCCAATTCCTCTTCCTGCCCGACAGTCCACCAGATTGTCTAAGCCTCCTTCTTATCTGCAAGATTATCATTGTCAGTTACTTCATGATGATTCTACTTTTGTTCCTGCATCATCTTCTTCAGTTCTTTATCCTATAACCAATTTTCTTTCTTATTCTACTCTTTCTCCTTCCTATAAACATTTTGTCCTTTCTATTTCCTCCCAGTCTGAACCTCAAACATATGCTCAGGCTGTTATTCATCCAGAGTGGCGTCAGGCTATGGCTGATGAGTTGGCAGCTATGGATGCCAATCACACTTGGACTGTTACTTCTTTACCTCTGGGTAAGCATACTATTGGTTGCAAATGGCTTTACAAAATTAAGTACAAATCTGATGGTTCTATTGAGCGTTACAAAGCTCGTTTGGTGGCTAAGGGTTACACTCAGCAGGAAGGTCTTGACTTTATTGAAACTTTCTCTCCCGTTGCTAAATTGGTCACTGTTAAAGTACTGCTTGCTTTGGCAGCTTCTCAGCGTTGGAGCTTATTGCAATTGGATGTTAATAATGCATTTTTGCATGGAGATTTGTTTGAAGAAGTATATATGGACATCCCTCTTGGCTATCCCATTCCAGCACATTCTGCAACACCTCCTCTGAAATTAGCTTGTCGACTTCACAAGTCAATTTATGGCTTGAAGCAAGCCTCACGTCAGTGGTATGCAAAGTTCTCTCAAGCTTTGTTGCGTATTGGTTTCATACAGTCCAAATCAGATTACTCTCTTTTCACAAAGGGTTCAGGGACATCGTTTGTTGCTTTGCTTGTCTATGTTGATGATATTCTCATCACAGGACCTTCCCCTTCTTCCATTACTGTTCTAAAGGAATATTTGCATTCCCATTTCAAATTAAAAGACCTCGGTTCAGCACGTTATTTCCTGGGTCTTGAGATTGCTCTTTCTCAACAAGGCATCGTTCTTTCTCAGCGCCAATATGTTTTGCAATTGCTTGAGGATGCTGGTTTTCTTGCCTGCAAACCAGTATCTATTCCAATTGATCCAAATACTGCTCTGTGTACATCTGCTGATGATCCCCTGGTAGATGGTGTTTTGTATCGTCGTTTAGTTGGTCGTTTACTGTACCTTACTCTCACCAGACCAGATATAACATTTGCTGTTCACAGGCTCACCCAATTTCTCCAACAGCCTCGGATGACTCATCTTCATGCTGTTCATCATCGGGGGTTTTGTGGGGTGGGGGGGGGTGTTTGGGGGGGGGGGGGGGGGGGGGGGGGGGGGGGGGGGGGGTTTTTGGGGGGGGGGGGGGGGGGGGGGGGGGGGGGGGGGGGGGGGGGGGGGGGGGGGGGGGGGGGGGGGGGGGGGGGGGGGGGGGGGGGGGGGGGGGGGGGGGGGGGGGGGGGGGGGGGGGTGGGGGGGGGGGGAAGGGGGGGGGGGGGGGGGTTTTGGGGGGGAGGGGGTTTTGGGGGGTTTTTTTTGGGTTTTTTTTTTTTTTTTTTTTTTTTTTTTTTTTTTTTTTTTTATTAAATTTTTTTTTTTTTAGGTTTGTGGGGGTGGAGATATTTAGAGGAATATTTTTTGGTTGGGGGGGGGGGTAGTGGTGGGGGGAGAAAAAAGGTTTTGGTGTGGTGTGTTAAGGTTTGGGGGAGTGTTATTTAATATTTTTTGTATTTTTTTATTTATTTTTTTTGGTTTTTAGGTGGGGTTGTTTTAATTGAGATTGGGGGTTTATGTGGTGGGTGGTGTGGGGGGGGGGGGGGGGGGGGGGGGGGGGGGAGGGAAGGAGGGGGGGGGGGGGGGGGGGGGGTTGGGTGGTTTTGGGGGGATTTAAATTTTTTTGTTTTTTTTTTTTTATTTTTTAGTTTTTTATTTTTAAAATTTTGAGGTTTTTGCACGGCCGGGGGGGGGGGGTGGAAAGCCGGGGGCGCGGGAGGGGGGGGGGGAAGAAAGGGGGGGGGGAGGGGGGGGGGGGGGGAGAAAGGGGGGGGGGAAGGGGGGGGTGGAAGAGGGGGGGGGAAGGGAAGAAGGGGGGGGGGGAAAGGGAAAAGGGGGGGGAGGGGGGGGGGAAAAAAGAGGGGGGGGGGGGGGGGGGGGGGGGGGAAGGAGGAAGGGGGAAGGAGAGGGGAGGGGAGGAAAAAGTTTAAGTTAAGAGGTAAAAAAAAAAAGAAAGAAAAAAAAAAAAAAAAAAAAAAAAAAAAGAAAAAAAGAAGAAAGGGAAAAAAGAAAGGAGGGAGGGGGGAGAAAGGGGAAAGGGGGGGGAAAGGGGTTTTGGGGTTTGAGGGTGGGTTTGTGGTTGGTGGTGGGGGGGTTTGGGATTGAGATGGGAAATATGAAATTAAGAAAAAAAAAAAAAATTAAAAAAAAAAAA